>NJDC01001535.1:37441-170934 GCA_002245475.1 Calephelis virginiensis
TTTGTAATTTTATTTTATGATTTGACATTTTTTTGATTTTTGTAATTCCATTTATTATATTATTTTGACATTTTTGTAATTATAATTTTGTGAACTAGTAAACTATTTTTAAAATTGTAATCTAATTATATTATTATTGAAACGAGGTTAAAAAAATATGTAAAGCAGTGATTTGAGTACCATAATAAATTTGCATACCAGTGAAATGGTAAAATAGGCGAAACTATCTTTAGAAATTAAGACCTGCGATGTACCCTATTTACTAAGGCAAATAAAGTTTTATTATTATTATTATTATAAAATTGTAGGTAAATTTTGATATTCCAGTCCAAAATGTCGTTAGATATAGCCAAAACATGGCTAACTTGGCAACACTATCGCCTTTCCGTACGGAATTTTGACACGTGTGGTGTGACTCAAACATAATTTATAGAAGAGTAGCGTTCGAAATTGTTTAGTTTGTTACGCGATTCTGAACGCACTGGGTCACTTGCGGAATTTCAATAAGGAGGAAACTTTATGTTACTGCCATAATATCTGGAATCTGATTATAAGTTTTGTGGGTAAGAGTGAATGCGTGAGTGTGTATGTTTGTGTGTGTGCTTCCTCTTGCGTCTATGTATCACTGTTAAATACTTACAGTTCGTAATTATACCTATATTACCTAAAAGTATTAACTAATACTCACATTAGGAATGTATTCCTCGGAATGAAAGTCCGTGTTGGAGAGAATTATTCGCAGCCTTCGCTTCATGATATTAAACACCTCGGGGTCGTTCAGATCTACAACGCCTTCGCATCTAAATAATGACAAATACACGCATACATTTTAAGAACTGTATATTGATGGATCAATTTTATTACTTATACTTGACACCAACCTCGGATAATACCCGAGTGATCTGCTATCTCTCGTATTTCTGTTGGTCACTGGAGATAGCAAATATAAAACACGTCATTTGACAGCTATTCGATGTACACTTTACTCGGTGATCTTCACTATAAAGATACAGAATCAGGGGGCTGATCATGTAATGTCAACCTTGGTCTCCCAGGGTACCTACACCCGTCCACAATCGCATTGTATGTCTGCTTTGTCAATCTTTTATCTGTCATTCTTCATATATATTAAACTAGCTGCTACCTGCGGCTTCGCCCGCGTTTTCACAGAAACCCGGTGTGCGATCGGGATTAAAAATAGCCTGTTAATCCAGGTCACAATCTATCTGTCTTCCAAATTTCAGACAAATCCGTTCAGCCATTCGAGCGTGAAAGAGTAACAAACATCCATACATACATACTTACAAACTTTCACATTTATAATATTAATAGGATATAAATATAGCATAACATATTTTTTGTGTGTGAAAATAGGTTTGATATTTTTCTTTACTTTGCTTTTTATCGCGATATCTAAAGGGACGGAGGCAGCATCTTGTTACTAATAACTTTACTATAATGTACAAGGCTGATCTTAATATTTCAAGATACTACATTGAAAAAAAAATACAAAATGCTCAATGCTATTATTATTCACATACCTTATTACCACTGAGAAAGGTCGAGTAGTTTGTCGAGTGAATTTATAAAAAAATTCAATGTTAATTATTTACATTATTTGACAAAAAATCGAACCAGAGGCGTCCCAGTATCAGTATGTTATCTAATATTTTTTCTAAATATATATCAATGTACGGAAACAACTGCTACAATTTTATAAAATACTTTGCTGTTCTCCCGACTTCGACAATGTAGAATAGATTTTCATACAAACTTTCATTCATCTGTATAATCCGATGGAGTTCACTTTTGAAAAAAATTTAGCCTATATTTAATCTGGGGTATTTAGCTAATGCATAAGAAATTTCATCAAAATCGGTCTAGCGGTTTAGCCATGAAAGCCTTACAGGCTGTGAGACTTTCGCATTTACAATATTACTAGTTGTTTGCCCGCGACTTCTTCAGTGTAGAAAAGTTACAATTTTCATATAACACAAACAAACATACAAACTTTCATCCCCTATTATAGTCCTTTGGGAGTTTATTTTTGAAAAAGAATAGCATATATTGGAACTCGGACCTTTAGTTAGACGCATAACAAATTACATCAAAATCGGTTTAGCTGTTTAGCCGTGAAAGAGCAACAAAGAATTAGACTTTTGCATTTTTAATGTCTGCTATACTATAAAGAAAGTATGAATGAACACTCGTATTACCTTTCCATCTCAACATCTGGTTGGTCCGACACACGCCTCTGCAAACGGCGTTGCTTGGCGCTGTCTGCGTTGCGACGATATTTGGCGAGTATTTCTTCAGAACTCTCGGCACTGGTGCCTTCCGTCCTGCACACTTCTTCCACAACTTCTTCCTCGGCTACTTTAATATCTGAAACGGTAAAAAATATTTTTACGACGAACTGTTGCTAACATCTCTTTAGGAAGGTAAACTAACAGATAGATATGCTAATGGCATGAAAACCGTCATAAGTTGTAAATAGTGCGTTTTCGACCGATGTTAAGACTCCCATCCGGTGCCAACCGGGCACATGTCAAATCCCGGGCAAACTTATTTGTATTGGAAAATCGGAAATTTGCATTTTCTATTTTTTTATTTGTTGCCCGACCAGGGTTATCGAACCCGGGACTTCAAGAACACAAGTTCGAAGCCGGACCGATGAACCATAGAGGCGATACCATATTTTCGATAACATATTTAACAATATGTATATCAATTTACATATATCTCTTTGTTTATCCTAAAAATATTTTCTTTTTAATTTTTAAAGAGATATAAACGATTTAATATAACAAGTCAGGCGTTGTCCAGTCTAAATCATTAATGTTGAATTCTTAAATTTCATAGTTTCCGCAAAACTTCCATTTTTTGTATTTCATAAGAACCTTCTAGTAACACATTAACAACAAGCAAGAATTAACGTAGTTGTTTCATCGCGCCTGTTACGATGACCAAGGGAAATAGAGATTATATATACATTATACACACTCATATAAATACCGAACCACCGAAGTAACTTCGAGATGACCGGTCAAATTTTAATAAAAGGCTTAAATGGTAATACATTTTAAATGTTAAAGCCCGCGAAACGGAACTCAACCTGGCAATCTGTCAGTTGTCATGTCTAATCTGTCATTCTCTTGTCTATGTCTTACGGTTTAATCGAAAACACAGCAGGGAAGTGACCCTATATTAATTTTATAAGACCCATATCCTACCACCATATCCTTTCGTATAATGCTTCCACTGCGCGAGAAGATAAGGGCATTGTAAGGTAAGTGTTAAACATAATTCTTCTTGTCAGGAGTCGGCTCCAACAGCCAAATTTTGATATTTACTTTTAAAAACATTCATTTAAAACAGTCCGCCAAAATGCTTCACTTGTCACCATGCGAACGCGGACAGTGGGAACCAGTTGTATATTTTGTTTACGATACAACCATTTTTGTATTTTGCATCGGATAAAAATTGTAAACAGATTTTTTTATAATTTTTAGTTTTTTCATAGATCGAAAATGTTATCGATTCCGAACTGTTTTGGAAATTTGGTTGGTGCTTTAGATATACATATACAGGGCGTATGGGATAGATATAACTGGGATGGGATACATTTTATATATATTATAGGTATACAAATAAGAAATAGTTTCTTTCTTTAGTGAAAATGCGTTGGTACTTTCTTAAAGAGAAATCGGAGACTCACCGTGATTGTGAGAACGTCCTTTGTGACGGAACATTTTGATTTTGTGCAACAAATTGCCTCCGGACCGCTTCACGTTATTCTTGAGTTCATCTAAATTTCCCACTATACTTTCTTCACCGATTATGCGCCTCCTAGAAAAAATGTATTTTGTTATATCCAGCTCCACACAACACATCCACTTTACTGTTTCAGGAGCAACAACAATACACACTGACCGCCTCGTTGGTCGAGTGGCTAGCGTACACGCCTAACTACGCCGACCAACTGCGAGGCTCGGGTTCGATTCCCGACGGGGGCAGGCATTTGTGTGATGAACATTTAGATGTCTGCATTTCCGGGTACTGGGTGTTTATTAAATTTATTCTTGTATCTATTTAAGTATTACTATGTATTAGAACCGTTGACTAATACCCATAACACAAGCATTTAATTTGCTTACTTTGGGGTTAGATTCAATTTGTGTAACTTGTCCAGAGATATTTATTTATTATTTACATAACATACACTCAATGTAAGTTTCACTTCGCAACCGAAGCATCATCAGGTGAATTAGACTGTACTCCACGCAAGTCGATCAGACACGTTTGCGCTCAATTTGGAGATTCCTACTTTTGGTAGATCCAAATCCATTTAGTTCGCACTGTCTTTCCTGTTTAAGTGCATATATATGCCAAATTGTAAATGAATCACTTTTGTGGTCTAATAGCTAATTAATAAGTGTTGACAACATGAGATTACGGATTCGAGTATTGGGCCGGGCAACTCTAAATTTGTTTTCTTTTATTTGCTAACAAAAAAAAATGTTGCTAGGAATTGGATAAGTGCCTGGTTGGCGATAGGTTTGCCACCTACCACATTGTGGGGCTAATTATCTTTAGCTAATCGTAGGTGACCAGGCTGTACCTCTTCGGGGAAAAGAACCTGAAGACTATTTACTTTTTTTTTTGATTTGAGTGTGAATTTCAGCAAAGTAACGCCATCTTCTACTAAATAATTTGGCAAAGCCACAATGATCCTAACTTCATTGGAAAGCGATTTACAGCGATTGGAAAGATAGGACTGCTCTATCTTTCGAATCACTGTTGCAATTGTTTTAAGGAACTTTTAGCTTTTATAAACTATTATTGTCTGGATAATATATATCCGAAGATTGCCATTTACCTTTGCGATTTCTCCGCAGTTGCATCAAAGCTGATACTCTTCGGTATGGCCCCAGTCGAAGCGGTTTTAACTGGAGGTGGACTGATCCGTCTCTCTGTCACATTTTCTGAGTTCACATCTTGACTGGAGCTCTTATCGGAGACGGATGTTTCAATACTGTTCACTGAAAGTGTACTTAGAGACATATTACTAGGATCCCGCTTCTTTTCTATTCTTGAGGAGCTGATACTGACTATGCTTGTGCGTATTTCAGATTTTCCGATTCGAGAGGTGATATTGTTAACGAGATTCGAGGAGATAGTGGCAGAACTCATGCGGGTCATGAGGTCGGATATCGCGGACCTGGGTTCTGTGTCCGGTCTCTCCGTGTCTATACCGGAGTCGAACCGCCGGTCGTACTGAGATACTGAGAGAGCGTTGAAGGAGCTTTCACTTGAATTAAGTGATCTGTAAAAAAAGTTTTACATAATTTTATTTCTTGTCGAAAAATTATGAATAAAATCAATAATAAAAAATAAATTCTATAAGTTTTGAAAATATATATTCATTTATATTTTAAAAACTTTAACTGGTCAAACCACCAAAGACGTGCCAATTATTGGTGCGCCATCAGTAGCGTTAAATTTATATAAGCACAACACTGTAGTGACGTCACTTCATTACATTGAATAAAAACTGCAGGGCAAAACCTCTGTATATTAACTTGCATTTTATTATATTAACAATTAAATACAGTCCACTTTTTAATTAATTATTATAAGCCAGATATCCTGAGCATATAGCAAAGGAGCAGGCTCGAACAATATACTTTTAGTAGGTTTTAAAGGTTGCACTCAGTTCCGTCAAATATTTTTGTAATCTGCAAACAACAGCACTCTGACACATCAATTGATATATTTTAATCTTATTAAATTACTTGGAGTGTAAGTGTTGAGCACGATTTAATAAGGTCCCGGGTTCGATTCCCGGGTCGGGCAACAAAAGGAAAATGTGGTTTTTCCAATTTTCTAATAAAAAATGTTGCTCAGGTTTGGGTGTGTGCCCGGTTGGCGGTAGACTTGCCACCTATCGCATTGTGGGACTTAAGTCCCAGTAGTATCTCCGGCTAGTCGTGGGTGCCCTGGTTGCGCCTTTGCCAACCTCTTAAGGGATATGGGCGTGAAGATACTTACTTAGTTAGAATTTCGAATTCGACTTGATGACTAATTAAAAGATAATTGACGCTTCTAAGTGCAGCCAAATATTGTGACCTAATGATAAATTAAATGTTAATTTGTTTTTCTTAGTGCGCTTGTTAGTCATATGAGTAGCTGAAAGCTGTAGCTTTAAGAACTTTTTTTGATAAGAGTATAGCAAACATTATATGTATATTAATTTTCAATGATACTATACTGCATAACGTATTTGCTTTTCAGCGCCTAATAAAATAAAGACAAAATGTAAATTGTAGCAATAAATAGTTAATTATGCATTTAAAAATTATACTTCTCGAAACTTTTATTAGTTTTAAAAACAACCGAATAACTTTTATTCCTGCCGCCATAACGTCATGACGTGTTCCGGTTCGGAGGGTGAGGTAGCCGGTAAACTTACTTTTGCTCGAGGCCTAACATACTGATCTCAGGTTGGCAACGCACCATTACCATCTTTGGTGTCTCTAGGCGGCGTTAATTTCTTACCATCAGGAAATCCGTCGGCTTGTTTGCCTTCCTAAAACATAAAAAAAAAACTAAATTCTAAAACATGGTTTTCTAAAGTGTTTACCTGTCCATAAGATCATTATCGTCGTAGGACTTGGAAGTGGAGGGTATGTCGTACTTCCCGACGAAGCTGTCGTCGACCCACTGGCTGGTGGCGTCCACCCCACCACCCCCCACCGCGCCCCCGGTCGCCCCCTCTCCCCCCTCGCCCGTCTCTGACCCCTCGCCACCGACTATACTCCCCGCTTGCGCGTCAGACGTCGTCTCCGAACCGTTCCTAGTCAAACTTTTCTTTTTAAATACAAAAAATATTACGAATTGATCTAATCTCAAAGTAAGCATCTTGTGTTAATGATATAAGTGTCGGTCAACGATTCTAAAACATAGGAATGTACACTGAAACAAATTTAATAATGCAATTTACTTAGAAACACTTGTACTTTCCATAATATATTTTATTATTTTTTATTTTTATGGTTTAGCCAACCGGTTTCGCTATACAAGCATCATCAGGGCTATATAACAATCGATTGGCTAAACCATAAAAACAAAAAATAATAAAATATATTGTGGAAAGTACAGGTGTTTTAAAGTAAATTGCATCAAGAATGGAATTCCACCAAGCACCGACGATAAGAAGTATAGAATCTATCTAAATTTAATAATTACAATCGAAATTACATTTGTGTGATGTAACACAAATACCTAGGTCTGCAGGGTTGGTCCTGGGTTAGACCCTTTTGGTCGTTCTAGGCACCAAGGGCGATTAAATTCCAAATCCAATAAAAAATATAATCAAATCCAAGTACGAGCATAAGAGTGCTGGAAAACAGTATCACTGTACCCTGATCGAAGGGTTGAGCCAGCCCTGTCTGTCGGAATTCGCAATGATGACCACCCAATGCACGAGGTGGTTAAATACAATATACATGTAACAAAATGAAAATGATATTTAGGAAATATGTGTATTTGTGAAATGAGTTTAAGATTAGTAAAAATATATTTTTTATAATCCTTATAATTGAATGAAAAAATAAATACGATGTGTTTCTTATTTTTTGCTTTGTATTTGTATTGTGAAGGCTGACCCTAATGTTACTTACCCATTTTGAGATACATAGTCGAACACATCGTTGGGATGTACCGGAGCCGTGCTGGGGCTCTCTGGTGCGGACACCGCGTAGCATGTCATCACCTAAAACATATCTCTCTTGTAATCAAACCTAGTTTGGAGAACACTCATACTTATCTTTTTGATTGGGTATACGAGTTTAAAATTCAAAAACATTTGTGGATTAGTGGAATAGTACAAGGGTATTGTACAACCGACACAAAAAAAGGAGGTTACTGAAAGACGAGCACAATCTTTTATTATTTTATGGATGGGACGTTCAAACTTATCGCCTCTGTGGTCTAGCGGTTCAGTTGTTGGACTTGACTGCATGAGGTCCCGGGTTCGAATCCCGGGTCGGGCAACAAAAAGAAAATTAGATTTTTCCACTTTTCTAATAAAAAAAAATGTTGCTCGGGATAGGATATGTGCCCGGTTGGCGATAGGCTTGCCACCTATCACATTATGGGACTTAGTATCTTCGGCTAGTCGTGGGTGCCCTGGTTGTGCCTCTGCCTACCTCTTCGGGGATATGGGCGTGAAGATACGTTCAAACTTTTGAGAAGTTTATGGGTCACTTTTCATTTCAAAAAGTAGAAATAAACTATAATGCTCATGGTTTGCATGAGTTGAAACTCGATACAAAACAAAGACAGAGCGTCTACCCTGCAAGAGACTTGGCGTGAAGACGTGTTCATGTACATGCCAAAATGCCTGCTTCTTTCAGGGTATAGAACCTGAGTCCCGATTATAACCGGCGACGATAGGCGTCAGTATTCTCAACAAGCTTCAAACTAGTATTAATGGATGTACCCAATTGGTCATATACCTAATAATATTTTACAATTTGTTTGGACTTCGTATTCTACCAATACATCGGAATGCAAATTTTAGTTTTAATACAGTACAAAACAAAAAAGTATAACCGCTTCTCATTTTTTTAAAATATAAAGTAGAAAATATGTGAAAAAAATGGTTATTTGAGGCGGTGTGTTGGTGTACAGACCGGGTACCCGTTGACGAGGATGCTCTTGCGGCCCTCGCTGGGGTAGGGCAGCGGCGCGGGCAGGTCCAGCTCGCCGCCGCCCCGCAGCGCCGCCGTCGCGCTCAGGTACCCGCCCCCGCACCCGCCCCCGCCCGCACCCGCACCCGCACCCGCGCCCGACCTGAGTGCGCCACACCCACAACTCAACTATTTGTTTTAAGCCTTTATTGTACTAAAACAAATATGTAACGACATAGAATTTTGCTGGAATACTGTTCAAACTATGTATACTAGGATTAAAAATTAGAGCTAGGGAATAGCGGATATGTGTTGGAGGACGTAATAGAGAGACATAGTCGCGCAGCGACAAAGCTCTTTAAAATAGAAAACAAAGGTGAATAAAAATTAAGTGATACAATTTTAATATATTTCTTGCTCTAAGGTATATTACAATGCATATCACAAGAAATCTTTTCGTTCTTTTTTATTTGATGGGTGTTCCGTTATAATTTGAGATCGATTGATGCATGCGTCAGTACTGCATAATTTTAAAAAAGGTCTAGACAAATAAACGACTTAAATTAAAAGAAACGACGTATACGAGTCATACAACATGCAACTTATGCTTTAATAGCTGATGTTACGTTGTTTTTTACAGTTAGGGCAAATATTTTTAATTCGCGGTCGCAAGTATCAAGTGGAGGTACCAATCATAGTACTGAAGGTTACACTTCTAATAAAGGACTGATGTAATTGTCAAAATGAGAGAAAGACCGGTTCATTAAAGAGGGTCAGCAATATTTAGAAATGATATCAGTTTTTGTTAGGGGTGTAACCTTCAGAACTAGTCTATAGATTAATGGAAGAAGATAAGATAAGACACTAAAACACCGCAAGACGCTAAAGGTGGAAACAATGTATCGGACGGACAAATTACACGGTATCTAGACGATCAAAGTACAATGAGCCTTGTAAACTATAAGAGGTAAGTCTCGGACGTGACCTTGAGCGTTTGGCCGTTCGAAACGTATCTGGCGCGGTGGAAGTTTATGTCAGCCGTAAGCGTCCGTGGACGGAATGTGCACACTTTATCAGTCGCGTTCGTAAGCCGTGGCTTATAATACGATTCCAGTTTAACGCGATACGTATTAAGTTTGTTAATTGTCAAAAACAGACATACTATCACGGGTTGTCAAAAGAGCGGATTTGACAATATTCGCGTTATGGTGTCAAACGGAAAGAAAACATGACATATACTACGTTAATGGAATAAGAAAGAAGACCAATGTTTTAAACAAGTTGTACAAATATAGAAAAAAATAAATAAATAAAAATGTAATAATGTATTTTTTTAAATACAATGTTTGAATTTAAATGAATTATGCGTTATTAATACATACATATCTTCACGCCAAGTTCCTTACGGGGTAGGCACAGAGTATCGTGTGCCAGACCTCAAGATCCTGACAAACCTGTCTTGCTTCCTTCACATTTATTACCCTTTTCGTTATTAATATATACAAAAAATAATTCATTTCTTACCTATTTGGAAGATTTGACCGCGAAGTGTGACGAGGACTGCCAATATCTGTTCGTTTGGCGTTCTAGACAAAATAAATATATTATTATTATTATTCAATACGAATTCTAAAAAAAATTTTGAACTCAGAATATATACTATGTGTTTTGTACTACTCAGAAGATGTTTTATATGGTTGAACAATGTTTGCTGAGTCAACAATAATTATATATACTATAATAGCTGAGCCGACAGACGTAGTCCTGTCCTAAAATATTGACCATCAATGTTCAAATGTTCCGATGAGCCTTTACAATACAAGTTTAGTCATCCTTGCGTTTCATAATATGACTAGATGAGCAAAAGCCAAGTCTTCAAAGTGTCCTTAGTGTTAGCACGTCCTACGTCCACGTTATCTATTTTGTTTGTCAAAGTTTTTTTTTTTTTTTTTGCATCAAGTGGGGCTATAATCAAATAAAGTTACAGGCTACACATGACAATGGGATATACACATTGCAATACCTGTGTGATGATCTCGTTGGCGGAGGGGCGGCGCGGCCACGAGCTGTCGGAGCGGGCCGCCACCGACACGCAGTCGTCCGTGTCCACCTGACACACACGGCCCGGTCATTTCACTCATTCACATAAATATTTCATTTTCATAAATTTTAATAAATATATGCGCACCACAATGTGCTGGAAGAATATATTGGTATGCTTAAATATCTTGTAACAACTTTTTAACAGACACATTCCGCTTACAAATAAATTTAATTTTATTTAAAAAAGAAAAGTATTTAATTTTATTTAACAACGCAAACACATTCTCGTACAATTACAGGCACCGCTCCTCATTTCCACTCTTAGTCTAAGATTACGTAAATATTTTTGTACCGCTCCTATTATGAAGATGTATACTCTATTTTATAATGTCACCTCTGTATGGTGTTGCCAGATCCATGAATTATCCTCGAAAAAGGCCAAAACCAATTTGAACCCATTTTTAATAATAATAAGCATGTTTCCATTCCTTAAAATTGAAAATCTGTATAAAAATGCTTCTCAATGTAAGTAAAGCTCAATTATTGTTAGAAAATAAAAAATATTTAAACGTAAAAAAGGTACCTCAGTGTTCCGATCGCTGTCGGAGGCGAGCACGTCCATGCTCCAAGCGGACTCGCTCGCCGTCTCCGACACGTCCGGTGCGTTCGCGTTGTGGACGCTCGAACCTGAACATTGGAAATTGAAATTAGGATCAGACATTATTGATCTAGTATGCGAAACAATATTAACTATTGGTCGCCCATTGGTCGAAATTCGACCATAATAAATTTTAATATCTTGTTGATAAGAACGCCATCTTCATTTCTCAAGACCAACTACTTTGTTTCCAAACTTTTTAGTGCGCCATCTGTGATCTTTAATCGTTATCATCAATATATTTGTTTGTGTGTGTCAAATGCATGGTAGTGTAGGTAATGTTTTATTAATTGTTTTAATGTACTTTATGAGCATTATTATTGAAAAATATTAGCGTTCTGCACTTCTCCTACACATAAACTATAAGTGTGCCAAATTTCATAATCCTCCGTTCGCGCAATATTCGTACAAAGGGGTCCAAAATTTTGCCATCACGTATTAATATATAGATTTATGTAAACAAACGGACTCTGGCCTTCCACGAATAAAAGACAGAAAAAACACTTGAACTATCATGGCGAATGTTTGTTGTTTGTGGTCATCGACCATACATCCCAATAGACGCCTATTCTTAATAATTTTGCTTTGAAACAAGTCTGGCAAACAGCTGAGGTGCGGGGAAGCGGGGAATTGCTTTCTTATTGGCCCTTGCAATGACAACACGTCATATTCATAAACAGATATGTAAGATTAGGGATGAGACATATTTAATATGAACAATATATTTTATCGATATGCCTTTTATTTTATGAAGTACGACATTGTAACCGATTATATCGCATTTTGTTATTGTACGTCACAATGCTATGCAACTCAACGTCTCAAGGTCACACATTTTTGTGGTTGAGAGTAATATCCGTACTTGAATATATTAGGTCCTTACATCTGTGATTGGCGTAGGGGAGGAACATAAGTAGAATATTTTTAATGTATTATTTAATTAAATTTATTTAATTAAATTAAAGTGTAACAAACAGACATTTTACATCTATTTTTATTTTTTATACACTAACGCGACAATGTTTACAGGTCACAAACCTGGTCGATACTGTTCATATTTTTTTAAGCAATAAGCTATATTAGAACAATTACACTTATATGTTGATAGAACCGTGTTGCCTTATATGCGGCGTCTATTGGGATGTATGGTCGATGTTTGTGGTCTAGTGATCCGGTGCTGGCATTCATTGGACTAAGTCTTGGACTATATTTCGGATTGAAAAACCTCGAAATTAGGTTTTTTAAATTTGCTAATAAAAAACAAATTTACCCTGGATTGGATAAGTATTCGGCTGACGATAGACAAATTTTTACTTTAAAAAAGGGTAAACGTGGGTGCCGTGGTGGATGTCACCATATGGCACCATACCTCTTCGGTGATACTCATGAAGACACTAATTTAATTTATATAAAAATATTGAATATACGTACAATATGTAATGAAAAATAAAAAGAGAGTAGTAATCTCGAAGGCCCCTACAATATTCCTTATTCAATACAAAATTCCCCGTATTGGTCCGGGATCCTTTGTAGAATAGACCATCTGCCTTCCTGTGCCAGGCAGCTCGTAAAAGGCGAGCATAGGCTTGCCGTTACTAGCACCGTGACGTCTGACTAGGTGGTAGAGTTTCGCAGCGACTCACCCGGATTGGTACCACCGCCTCACCTATTCCTGCCGCCATAACGTCATGACGTGTTCCGGTTCGGAGCGTAAGGTAGCCGGTAAATTTTCTTTTGCTCGAGGCCTAACATCCCGGTCTCTGGTTGGCAACGCACCATTACCACCTTTGGTGTCTCTAGGCGGCGAGAATTTCTTACCATCAGGAAATTCGTCTGCTTGTTTGTCTTCTAATGTCATAAAAAAATAGTAACATAAAATACTAGCGGCCCGGTACGTGCTTCGCTACGTATAGGACCGCATGAAAGACATACCTAACACAACAAAACAAAAAAAAGCAACTGAAAAATGTTTCAATATGACAGCATAACCCCCATCTGAAAAAAGTTTCAATTTGACAGAAAAATACCCATTAACAACACGATCATGCCATTTACTGAATTCATTTGTTACAAAAAAAAAAAGGTGATAAATGAAGAACCCCTTGACCGATGTTATGCAAACTTTACATCTACTAAATAGTCCGAACAAAGCCTAGACGTTTGGTTTGGTGAGTCGGTTCTTGAGTTATAAAATTACAACGGAAAGTGGCATTGACTTTTATGAATATAAATAAGGCCATGGGAAATAAACTTTAAACTATACGACATAAGGAATAAATAATCAATTGTATTTTTGTAAATCGATTTGCCGAAAGAGCTCACCATACCGTGATAACATGAGGAAGCCTCGAGAAAAAAGAAAATGTAAGAACATCCCGATCAAAGTATGCAAATGTTAAAGTGGAAAGCATTCTAGGTGGTATTCTTATCCTAAGGCGGTGATAAAAAACCTGTGTTGCAGTATCTACTACAACATCGATTGGAGATTAGATAATACATACAAAAAAGTATCTTCACGCCAATATCCCCGAAGAGGTAGGCAGAGGTACAACCAAGGCACCCATGACTAGCCGAAGACACTAAGTCCCGCAATATGATAGGTGGCAAGCCTATCGCCAACCGGGCACAATTCCAATCCCGACCAACATTTTTTTTTTATTAGAAAATTGGAAAAATACAATTTTCTTTTTGTTGGCCGACCCGGGATTCGAACCCGGGACCTCATGCAGTCAAGTCCAACACCCGGACCGCTAGACCACAGAGGCGACATACAACCCGTACGAATTAACTGTGTACCTCGCGCTGTGACGTCATTTTTCATTCATTTTATATTTTTTCTCTGTTGATAAAAAAACGGTTTGATGACGTTAACGAAGATGGTATAGTGATACCATCTTCGTAGTGACTGAGCGCTTGCGGCGATTGCAGCCGGAGAGAAATCGCATTCCATCGGACTTGAACAGTTGACGAGTACGAGTTGTAACTCTGTTATTTGTATAAAATATTTAGCTATAAGTTGAACTTGTATTTTGATTATTTGGTTAATAATAATATAATAATAATAATTTTATTTCAGACTAAAAATCCATATTTTGTTAGTAATATTTTTTTTTATAATTATTTTTTTTGTTAGTAATTAATTAATAACCTCGTGTAGCGGTATCGTATATCATCGCATGTGTAACCTTATCCAATGTTGCAATATTAATGAATCCCAACGGTGGGCCAAAACCAATAATATGCTATTTGTGCTGTCTCTCAATCTCCCCATAAGGGAAGCACAACGCTTTCTCAATAATACCAGTTACATATAATTTCTGGTTATAATAAACGTTTTCTATGTCTATATGATAGTATGCGTATTTATTTGAAGTGGTGTGGGTGGTGCGGGGGGTACCTGCGGGGTGCGGGGGTACCTGCGGGGTGCGGGGGGTACCTGTGGGGTGCGGGTGCGGGGCGGGCTCGCAGTCGCCGATGGTCTCGGAGTCGGAGGCCAGCACGTCCGTGCTCCACGTGTCCGACATTATGCTGATCGTCTCGTCACCCTCAAGCAGCTTCTGTAAACAACACAACACACATTATACAGGGTGACCAGTTTCGATGGCTCAGTGGGGACAATCTGCAACTTTGATACACATAGAGATATACTAGGCATCAATCTCACGGCAAGAAAATTGCATAATAAAAACTTGTACTCAGATCAGATTCAAAGCCGGTTGTGTAGAAGAAGGTAACTTGTATAATTTTTATTTAGTTATTGATTGTTAAAGTCATGAACATTGAATGTTCTTATGAACCATAATTAAGTAGATTTTCCAAAGTAACACCATTTTTTATAATGAATTTGTAGAGAACAAAATCAATGTGTTGCTTATTTGAGACTGAGACGTAAAAAGCCTCAGAGTAAAATTAACAACACTCCAACACGGAATACGACAATAGTGAATACTGACGTCCAGTCGACAGAAAATCTACTAAGGTTAGCTATTTTTAAAACGTCTCAAATATTTAACATAATTTTGTATTAAATTGATTTATTATAAGTATTAATTAAGCTCCGCTAATGCGATGATATTCGTTGTTTGAAATCTAAAAGTTATGGTATCATAGTTGTCTCTTGCCACCATGAGAGCTGTGTGCATTTTTGCTGTCTTCTATACTTATAAAATAACATATTCTGACTGACTGACTTATTTATCATCGCCGAGAAAAAACTCAGCCATGAAATTTGGTGAGTAGGGTCGTTTAATTGAGTACTAAGGACAGAATTTTGGAAATTCCACCCATAAGGCAGTGAAATAGGGATTGAAATATTGTATGAAAGACCGTAATTTTTTAAGTTAGAAACATGAAACTTTTTTAGGCTACTTATTAAAAATTAGTAAATACGTATTTAAGTGTTTTTGGAAATTTTACCCTCAAGGGGGTGAAATAGGGGTTAAACGTTTGTATAAAATTCCTGGTTAATGGGCTATAATCAGTAAATATATTAACTGCCACGCGAGCAAACCCGCGGGAAACAGAATATAAAAAGAATTAAATAAGAGCGAAAATTCGATCTCTCAACATTTTCGGTGAATCGACTACACTTAAGAATAACAATACACAGAACTTTTTATCTTTTTAACATAAACCTTTTTTTTCAGATGTATTATTTAACTTACAAACATAGACTTTCTGACTATTTTTGTTTGTGTATCTATACAAATGAAAATTGACAAATACCTTCTTTTAATTAATAATTACCTTAATTTCAAATTTGCAAAATTTATCTTCGATTTCATTGCGGGTCTGCTTGAGTAATTTAGCCTGAGCACTCGTTTGGTTTACCGGCACGTTCTGAGGTATCCTGAAAAAAAATTGTCAACCTGGGATTAGATAGAGCAAAACCTGATTATGATGATCTGTTTGTGATTAGTTATATGTGTTTGGGGTTAGTTATGTTTATAGTTAAGTTATGTGTATATTATATGGGTATGGCTAAGTTTGTATTTTGTACATTATATTACAGCATTACAAAATTTGTATGAAAAAGGTCAGTCAGGGCAAACACGATCACCCGTTAGTACTACAACATAGTCTACAATGTGACAGATGACAAAACAATCGCCAACCGGGCACTTATTAAATCGCGGGCAATATGTATTTTTAATTAAATAAATTTATTTTTCCTTTTTAACCATAAATAGATAGTTAATTGTATATAGGCATGGTTAGTTAAGTGTATATGTGGATGGATATTAATGTGTATATAGGTATAGTTAAGTTACATGTACAATGTACATGTGATTATATGGGTGGATAGTTTTGTGTATATTAGGCATTTTTAAATTTGTGCACGAAATTGAGGCTGGATATTCTGCATAATTAAGTGAAAAAGTTAAAAAAATCAGGCTCACATTAAACGAATCATAGCCTTTTTAATATTCCTCAAAAGGCCAATGACCCCGCGTGATGTACGGATTTACTTTTTTATTTGCGATTTTTTGCGTAGCTATTCCGAGACCGTAGCTGAAATATCGTTAACTAATTCGATAAAACTTTGTATAAGAATGGATAGTCGTGTGTGTATAAGGGAATGACTAGTTATGTGTACATAAGATTTTCAAGTTATATGTGGGACATAGGTAAGTGTGTAAGATTACCGTCTAGCAATGGCATCTCCAGCTGGATCGCCGTCCGTCACTTGAGACGAGGGAGTTTCCCGCCCCGAGATATTTGGACTGCCGCGTCCACTTACATTCGCTGACACCTGCACAGAAAGGTCAGTACAAAAAGCTAGCTATTACATGTGACTTCATTCGAGTTCACAAATAGATTATCTTTGTTACCATGTCAGAAAGATTATCGTTCTGGTCCTCGGTCTCCAGTTCAAGGCTGGAGGTGACGCTGTGGTTGGAAGCGGCTTCTGAGACTGCTTCCAAGTTATCTGAAGTATTTCCTAGCGACACCTCATCGTGGGACACGGAAAACCTAAGGAACGCGCCATTTATATAAAATGTTAGAATTAACAATAATCGTTAAATTATAAACGTTAATATTGTTTATTTGTCGCGTACCATAATAATTAATTTATGGTTTAACAATTAATGCAAATCTGAAGTAGTTATGAAAAGATTGTGTGTGTACGTGTAGTAGTGAGTGAGTGAGTAAGTGAGTGAGTGAGTAAGTGAGTCAGTGAGTAAGTGAGAGAGTGAGTAAGTGAGAGAGTGAGTGAGTGAGTGTCGGTACCGGGTCCGCTTCTGAGGCACCTCGGGCGGCGCGAGCGCGGACGTGTCGTCGGCCTCGGACCCGCCGTAGTAACACTCCAGCACCTTGGACTCCGGCACCAGACCTGGGGATTACAATCTAGGCTTAAGAACGTTTATTGTAATAATAATCTAGATTCAATATTAGATAGAAGCGTCACAAAAGACTCTTGCAAGGTTAATGTGATATAAAATATTTTATTTCTTTTAATGAAAAAACATAACAGTAATATAGTTTTATTAAACTTGATTAAAAAACATTATTTAAACAATATTAAACGTTCTGTTATCTAAATCTTACGTACGGCGGTTCAAGTATATTCGGCGCCTCTGGAAAAAACAGGGCTAAAAAAAATTAAACTAAATAGTTGAATATATTCTGAACTAACGAATGGACTGAACTGAACTATCACCCCTCTATCTAACTTATTTGCTCCTTACAGCTGGATTAATATTAACTATAGATCACCGCCTAGTTTATGTATACTATTTTAGAAGAATCGATAATATTATGCCTCCTGACCGCTAGCTGTTCTAGACAAAATCTTTTTGCCCTAAAATTATTACTTATCTATCAACATTGCATTTCAATTTTAAACATATCTTAACCCGGTATCTACCAATTCCTAGCCCTCCAACAATCAGTTTTCAGTCACTTCTCTCTAGTCTGTATTCGATATAATTTGTTAAATATACTAAACTAGATGTTGCCTGCGGCTTCACCTACGTTTTTGCAGGAACCTGTTATGCTATCGGGATTAAAAATAGCCTATATGTTAATCCGGGTCACAATCTATCTGTGTTCGAAATTTCAGACAAATCCGTTCCGCCATTCGAGCGTGAAAAAGTAATATACATCTACATATCACAAACTTTCGCATTTACAATATCAGTAGGATTATTTTATAAAACTTTTACAATAGTAACTTTAGTTCTGCCTTTAACCAACTTTTTTTTTTAAATTTTGATTAATTAGCTTGTAGTCCCGATATACTTTTGCCGATTCCTTTTGAGATGGACGCGCACGTTGCTTAAAGAAAACTTTAAAAATATAAGTTGTCACAGGTTTTGGAATCTGGAAAAACCTTCTGAGTGTGAAATATTATGGAGACTTGTCAGCTGTAGGGTATGATAAATTAAATATTTAAAATATCTTGAAAAGTGAGTAGACTAATATGACAACCTGACATGACATAACAGAAGAAAGTCATGAGAGTAGTAAAATATGTTAGACGAATATATGTGACGGTTTCTTATGTACACAATATAACTTACCAACATATTCCTGCTCCTCGACGGTGACCAACTTTATTACCAAGACCTCAAGTTGGTCAGGCTCCTTGTCACTGTTGGCCAGCTTTTCCTCTGACCCTCCGGAACGCGGCAGGCGTGGTTTCCCAACCTTGCCGAGGATCCCGCGTTTGCTGTGACCGTTCTCTGACACGGTGTCCTTGATGTCAGAGGCGGTAGGCCTAAAATGGCAATTATAAAAATATGTTCTATTTCACGTATATCACAAGCCTATATGAGAGTAAACCAGCACTTGACAGTTTAAATCCTTTAGACTCTAGAACCTAAATCGAAATTTAAACTGCAAATTTTCACCATAGTTGTAACTGAAATACAGCCAATCAAGGGACCGATTCCGCTAATTTATTTATTATTATAATTTTAAATGTTAAAACATAGAATGTATTTATGCTTATCGAACTGAAAATCTGTAACTAAATACACTTTTATTTAAACAAAACCAAGAATTGTTTTTTGTTTTCATAACACCTTTACAATATAATAGCTTCGATGAGTGATAGCTGGCACACTGAGACATGACAGTTATTCGTCTTTCACAAAAATAAACCATACTGATGGAATTCACGAGTTTATTGAAGATTGATAGAAATGTGCGCACGCACCCGCACATGCACGCACGGATGCGTATATGAATGCACGCACACATGTACACACGCTAAGGATACGACTTGTTATGGTATGGCCGTTATAAAGTGAAACTCACTTGAGCGTAGATAGATCAGGCGCTTTCCTCAGTAAGTCGTGTAGCCGCGCGCGGTAGCTGTGCTCGCGGGCCGCTAGACGAGCTGCGAGCTTTGCGGCACCTGTTTCACTGTAATCACAAAAATTAAGATTTGTGAAGATGTTTAATATGAGGGTGTTTGTGTTCATTTATTTAATAACTTAGCAACACATGCTAATAATAATAGTAATGCTAATTTAATTAAATATTATCACCTGTAGTGGAGCTCCTCGCCATTATGTATCGTGCCATTGATTTGTTCCTGCTCACCGTTCTGTGTATTATTGTTCAATTTTGAGGATATCTGTCGCAGGAATGTTATCTGTAATTAGATATATAACATTAGCGTTGTTATATGTACCTATCAAAGTCAAATTATTATCCTTACTAATAAAAAAATGTTACACACGCATTTTCGAAGTCAATAGTTACACAGCGTTTTAAGAATGAATAAGATTTACACAACGCATAGGCAGTATCTCTACTAAGTAACTTTTTGTAAGGTCTGTGTAACTATTAATAATAATAAATATCCCTAGACATGTTACACAAATTGAATCTAACCCCAAAGTAAGCAAATCATATGCTTGTGTTATGGGTGTTAGTTAATACATAGAAATACTTAAATAGATACCAGAATAAATTTAATAAACACCCACTATTGACGTATTATAACGAGATTACGTGATAGCTCTTGTCAAATCTGTTCGGAAACTATTTGACGTGTTCATATGTAATTTAAGAAATAACATTAGGACTAATAAAACAACTTTTCAAAACGTTTTATTAATTATTTATTTCTTGTAAGTATTATAATATTATTTGTTTTGTATTATTTAGTTATTATTAAAAATATTTTTCATGAATGTCTTTATCGTGACGTAATTGATTTTAGAACGCTAGTGATCATAAATCAATATTTTTTTATGTTTTTGTCATAACGTGACATTTTTTATTCTTTATCAAAGTTCAAAATATGTATTAAACCTTTTTTAATATTTTAGATTGTTATATTGATCTGCTATTTATGATTGGCATATTAAATAGTTTAGTGAAATATCTAAAATAATTAATATTATAATATAGAAACGAAAAAGTGTCTCTCTTTCTGTTGCTCTTCTACTGTTAAGCTGCTGAACCGATTTTGATAAAATTTTAAATTCTAATTGCTACAGATCCGAGTTCAAACATATCTTATTTTTCAAATATCAACTCCAAAAGGACTATAATGGGTTATGCATTTTTTTATATGAAAATCATAACTATATTATGCTGACGAAGTCGCAGGCAAACAGTTAGTGGTATATAATTTTTTCGTAGATTAAGAACTTAAATAGCAACTTGAGTTGGTCCAGGGCCGTTGAGGGCCATTTCGTTTTTTACCAAGCAGGTCACAACATAGTTAAAGCTTAAAAAACAATAACCGACAGGCCATAAAACAGAAATTTTGAAACATGATTCGATCCTTAGCAGCACCAAGCAACAGTTGTTTACAATTAAAGCCCCCATTTTCAGCCGTACACAAGCCCTAAACAAGATAGTCAGCGAGTGTAAGGCATGCGTAAATTTGTATGAACATTACTGACTCTTAACAGTTCATGTATACATTTTTTGTGTCAATTTCTTTTTATTAGTAACATTTTTCCTATTACACTACCGATTTTTTTATTAGTAAGGCTGTTGATATGTAAACTATATTTGTAACTTGAAGCGCCATCTATGTCCATTCTAAAGAACCACTGTTTTACAAAATAAAGTCTCTCATTCGCTCGTGTAAGTTAATGCAGAACGTGTTGTTTTATTTTAATCAGGAATGAAGTAAAAGACGAACATTTATGAAAGTTAGTGCCTGTTAAATATTTATCTATTAAACGACTATTAACTACTATTCGCATCGAAGTCTCTAAATATTCTCACCATACCCAATAAGCAAATGTTGTCAAGCTGTTCAGGAAAATCTTCAACAGAGGAACAAGATATAATACAATACAGGTCCACGCCAAAAATAGATGGGTCATATGAACCGCCAGGTGACGTCTATAGAACGATATAAGAGTTTATATAAGATTTGAATTTTGGCATGGGCTTGTAGTGTATAATGGCAAAGTTGGGGTTGTACCGACCAGGTCGGCGGCGTCCGCGGCGACGTAGAGCGCGGCGGCGCTGCGGGGGCGGGCGTCCGTCCGCAGGTTGGTGGCGGGAGCGGGCGGCGCGGCCGCGGGCGCGTGCGGCTCGCTCGCCACGCTCTCCACCAGCGACCACACGCACGATCGCTCGAACTTCGCGTACACGTCGCGCACCTTCACCTCCGTCTGCACACCACATTTACTCTTTATACAACAATTACTCAATTATACCAAATTCAGTATCAAGATTAATAATTTAATAATTTTGCACCTTCTATTAACACAAACGTATCTTGCAAAATATTACTGTACTGTTTATTGATTAAATTTAATCAATGAAGTTATTATAGTTAATTACTGTGTTCTAAAAGACTGAGTTTAGGAAGTTAGAATAAACACCTACAAGAAACAAACCCATCGCAAAGTATTTTACAAATTTTGATAAACAAATGTCACCTTTATCCTCGTGTTGGTTCAAAACTGCTGAATAGAATAAGCTATCTACCTCTTTACCTGGCAGTTCGTAAGACACGAGAATAGACATAATGGATCGCTATTAACAAAATCACTAGTATTAGAGTGATGTACATCAACTTCTAGAATCCATCTCCTAACCTATTTCTGTCGCCATGACAATCATGTTCCCATTTAAATACACACACATGCAGTCATGTACTTGTTCGTTGATTTCTCTCATAAAAAAAAAACTTTTCTGAAAAACTTATAAATTCGAAGCACAGGCACCGAAATAGTGATAAAATTAAAATATATCAACAGCGCATCTGTGTTACTCCCAGTGTTTCAGGCATTCGTGGACAACAATGATCACTTTCCATCAGATGACCAAATTGCTTGTTTGTCTCCTCTTATATATAAAAAATATCGTATTACATATTTTTAACCGACTGCAAAGAGGATGAGGTTCTTATTTCGACTACAAATATGTTTTTTTATTTTTTTTTTATACTTATGTTTGTCAGGCAATTACTCGGCTATTTGCCAACCGATTTTGATAGTTCTATATCATTTTTAGAAAGATTGGTTTTGTGTGAAGTGAAGAAGCGATTGATTGGTTTTATTAGGAAGTTTTTTTTTTGTTTGATTATTTACGAAGCATTTAATATCCTTTTAAGATGAAATAGTTGAAGTTAATTATTATTACAATTCTTATTTGAACTTTTTAAAACATTAATAAATTGTAGTCATTGCTATAGAAATTATCCACATTTGAACAACATTGATAACATTTCTAAAACAAAATTAGCAGAAGCGGATCCTAGGTTTTCAACTTACATGTTCTAACGCACCCTTATATACTTTCTATACAATTACTTATTAACACTCGCAAATAGCATAATTTAAGTTCTTAAAATAATATTAGCCTACTAACCTTATCCTTAGCCGCTAAACCTTGATATAAAAGAATATTACTGTAAACCAAATAACGACTAAGCTTCCATCCAGTTACGTGGCCAACCAGAGAATCCATCTGATGTGATGATTTCAAACATTTGTTATAATAGTTGTAAATAATGCAATAAAGATTTTCAAGTAAAAGACTTGATTTGAAGATATGTATGTGTGCATATGTGTATATATTATAATTGAAGGTTTTTGAATATTTTACATAAACAATACTAGCGTGCCACAGTTGGTAAGAAACAAGAGCAATGGGCATTAAACAATATTATGTAAAGCATTGCTAAATTTTACTTAAAAGTCTGTTACACGTTTGTAAGTATTAAGTTGTAAACTAAATATAAATAAATAAATATCCTAGGACAAGTTACACATATTTAATATAAACCTAAAGCAAGCAAATCATATGCTTGCTATGGGTATTAGTCAATTATTTTAATACATGGATATACTTAAATAGATATCAGAATGAATTCAATTAACTCCCAGACCAGGAAATGCAGACATCTAAATGTTTATCACACAAATGCCTGCCACCGCCTGGAATCGAACCCGAGCCTCGCTGTTGATCTGTGGAGTTAGGGGTGTACGCTAGCCCCTCGATCAACGAGATAAAAACGAAACTAAGCTTTCGACATACCTCTTGATACTTGGCCAAGCAGAGCATTTGTACAATTTGTGCGATCTGTATGAGGTTGAACCGAGCGATATACGAGACCGGTATTTCCACCACCCCGTGTGCTTCGGGGTTGACAATGGCGGGACATATAAAGTAGTTTAACACCAAATCTGTACATATTGCGTGTAGCTCTCGGTCTGTTATTCTGCAACAAAAAAAAACAATCATGAACTTGTATTAATTTATCGTATACATAACTTAGTGCATTCTTTTTTCTTAAGCTAAGTAACCAAATCGGTGTGCTACATGAGATCCCACGTTTGATTCTTGGGCAACTAAAAGTGTTTTATATTAAATTATCTAATAAAAACAACATTACCCGGGATTTAATAAGTGCCCTATTGGCGATAGGCTTGCCACCTATCACGTGGGACTCTGAAATTTCTTGGATTATTTGTGAATTCCTTCCTCTGCATACATCGTAGAGAAAACGGGCGTAAAGATACACTTATTTTCAAGTAGCAAATATGCCATTGACATGCAACTACCATAAATTCCATATAAATAGTTCTATCTCATTCTTTTAACTTAAAACCATAACTATCTCTTGTTCTTTCTAACTAAACAGCATAATATTATATGTTTCGTAACATCCAATAACATATCTACGGTTAGAAATTGCATTGCAAGAGTTTTGTTGCTAAGGTGTTTTTATTAACCAGTTAAAAATAACAGTGGTTGGATCTATATTATTATAGTAGCAGTAGTAGAGGGTTATTGAAATTGGGTGTAAAAACATAATGAGTGTTTTATATATCAATTTCTTTATATAATACTAGCTGTCCTGACGAACTTCCTTCCAAATGTTCTGGGGGCCTACCATAAGCCCTTAAAACAGGAATGTTTTAATACTACATCGACTTTTCGTATTATGATGTCTCTAAACAACCTTATTCTAGGATAGTTTTACAATACTGTTAGATGGCAGTTTTGTGACGTATCATTCATTCAATTCGTACCATAACGTCAGTTGTAACAGCTTGCAGTAATGTTTTTATGTCATAATTAGCGATTTTAAAATAGTTAATATTTGCGAGCGGATTTAATGTTGTTTGACAAATTGCCATTAAAAAAATCGAAAATAAAACATAAAATTGTTATTCTGATTTGATTTTCGTTGATAAATGTAGGATTAGACTATCAATCAAACATTAATATCTGAATATTGACGATAACGATTTGGTGCAGGCCAGTTTTCTATATGGAGGACGCTGACAAAAAATCTAAGACTATTTGTTTAAATCGTCATTTTCTTCATACGAGTAGCTCAGATTAGTAGTAGTAGAACATAGTCTGGCAAAAAAAAATCATTTTCATTTTTATTAAATTTGATAGATAGAAATTATTATTTAACAAGTTATCTATACATAGATTTCTACTACTAACTACAGTTCTTCACAATTTACAAATATTTTTTCATGGATTAATTTTTCGTGCACCATTATTTTTTAGCTCAAATGCAGAAATAAGTGATACATTCACAAAGAAATTGGTCTATCGCGTATTTTCTTATTGTTGTTATAGCGATAACATCCATAACAAAGCTCAATAAGGGTGCCACCGCTTTATCTAAGACCTTAGTCTAACTTAATATGACGACGAAAATGACTAACTAGAAAAATGCATATCGAGTAAAAACAAATTAATACGTTCTAATAACTAAGGAATCTTAGTCTGTCGGAAGGGGGACGTATCTAAGTAAGGTTTATACTTGTAACTGGCTAATTATATTGTGAAAAACAATTGGAAGCCATTTTATAAGAAAGAAGAATAATAATAAAAAAAAGAATGTAGCAGCTAATAGACAAAATTTACAAAAATCATTAGTTCATTGCGGTAATAAAACAAGACTGATTTAAAAGCTCATGGTAGGGTTGTTGCGCCTGATCGCGTCCACTTAGTGGAGTTTGCAGGTTGGGGATAAAATATAAAAATGTTCTGGATCTAGTTTTGAATTAACTAATATTGTAACCCATCCGTAGTATAGTCTATTTTAGGATGAAGCTAAGTTTTAGCCAAAATGTCTTGTAATTATTTTTTAATAAATAAAATAACCGAAATAAGGCGCTTTAGCCAGTTCGCGTCCACAATTTCCAGATCGCGTCCACCCATGGACCAGTTTGCGTCCACCAACTTATAAAGGGGTTAAGGGGAGATTTTATTAAGAAATTTGAAAGAAACATTGGGTTTCAACTATTACTGTATAAAATATATATGTTCACGCCTAGTCCCTTGCTGAGTTGGCAGAGAATATCGAGTACCAAGTGTTTCTAGCTCCCTCACAATGATTACTTTTTCATACAATAAAAAGCTGGTCGTGGAGATTGTGGTGACAAGAGTTGGCCGTGGGTTAAAATTGACCATGGAAAGTCAACTTAGGTCTTCCCAGGTAACTAAGTACATCTATACACTTTCACAATATATGTCTGTACTGGCAATCTTTCGTCTGCCATTCTCACAACATGAATGAACCAACGGAACATGCCCTTACTCATTATTGTACCAACACTTTTTTAATCCCACTCTTTCTCGGATCTCACTGCTACGAATGATGTCAATAAAACTATCTACCCCTGCTAAAAGCATTACCTGAACAAACAAACTCATTTGTTTATTCCAGCACTACTACGTCTACTAAAACTCTTGAATACGTTCTGGCTACATCTCTTTCATGACGCAAACTGGATAATTCGTAATATTGGTATACCAGTTCGCGTCCACCTCATTTTAAGTCTAAAAAATAAAATAATCGATCAAAATCATCAATATTTTTATTCTTTTAATCATTTTCAAGCCCTAGGAACAAACACAATCTTTAATTAAACTTAAAACATTGAAAAATTACGTATGAAACGCGCGCCGGTTCACTATTTTTTTACTAAAATTATGGATATTAACACAACTTTTTTATATAGGTAACATTAATTATTTTTTTTAAACAGGAAAAATTATGCGAACAGTTCTTTTGTCTGTGTATGTATGTTCCTAATATATTGTATAATAGGCAGAAACGATTTTTAATTTCCCTAATTTGTTAGTACACTTATTTTTAAGGGTTTTTTAAACGGTGTCCGCGAAATGGACGCGAACTGGGGCGTGGACGCGAATAGGCTCACATACCCTACGAACTAAAGTAATGATATTTTATGACAGAAGTAAAACTTTCCTTTTACAAGACTGTTTTGATTGATTTTGATTACAAGCTTATGGTAGGCCCCCTGTTTGTCTGGGAAAATTTAAATGTTGTTTTTCCTAGTTTCCTGGCAGTGTTATTTTTTCTTATCTTTTAGCCTTTCCCTGGACTTCCACAAATAATTCAAAACCAAAATTAGTCTAGCTTTTTCGAGTTTTAGCGAGACTAAGATACAGCAACTGTTTTTTTTTATATTTAAAATTTAAAATGTATAGTGATTTGAAAGAAATATTGAAAGATCCTAGAATAGGTTCATCTTAAAGGGTTAAATGTAAGGCACTAGCTAAATGCCAAGTGTTTAGCCGGGCATTTTAATTTGAAAGCTGTAGGAATTAGCTCCGAAAAGAATTCCCTGTAAAAAAAACGAAACAAATTACCTGGAATGTTGTTTCAGCAAATGCACTATCTGCTGTACAATCCACGCGATAAGTGCGGGGAAGTTAGCCCAGTGCTCCCTAAACGATGCAATGAACTTGCTGGTGAGATTGTACAGAGACTGCACAGTCCACTTGCGATACCTGCCCACCTTCATCGTATATTCGGCGCTGTTCGGCTGACCGAATTTCTTTAGGCGATCTGCGGTTGTGAATCTGAAAATTAACTCATTAGTTATTTCACGTTTATTGTAATAAGCATTACTTAACAAAATTAAGGATTGTGATTGCTTACATTAATTAATTTGTAATTTACATTTTAAATAAGATCTTTCAAATTCGCCAATTCAGGATGTAAAAGATTTATGAATATCAGAGAGTGATTTTGTTATAATTGACAGTAAAAAAACAAAGCAACTTATTACCTTTCCATGGCTTTATCGGGATCTATATCGAGGAAGAACTCATCTTCTTGAAGGACTGTCATCACAGGAGCCTGGAGTGTTGCTATTAGGAATTGCCTGGCCGCTGTGTGGCCGTCACGGAATATAGCGTATAGTGAGGCCAGTGCGCATTTGTTGGAACTTAAGAGCCTGTCGATAAAAAAGGTAATGATTTTCCTATTTTTCATCTGCCTCCCTGGTTGGTAGGTCGCAAAAGGCACATGGTTCTCCTGATGATAAGAGACAACCGTGGCCTAGAGACTTGAATACATGAATAAACCAATTTTCTAAAATCTCTATGAGAACCGACGAATAAAAATTTGACTAAATTAAACAATTCAAAAAACTTTACAAAACAAACAACGATACGCAAGTGACTGTACTTTACGACGAAAACTAGCATGTGTTGAACTCTGCGATATGGTAGACTCTCTTGCAAGCGTAATGCGTATCGCAGAGTTTATGGGTGATTTGTTCTCGCACCCTGCCCACGTCCCTCTAATACCATATTTTGTTACTGCGAGGCGAATCAATTCTTCTGAAGCATCTATATAAATCTAAGAGCTATCATCAAATCGAAACGCGGCTACGCACTGAGAAGATCCAACGAAAGAAACTTGGCGGGCTTGTCTTTTTTCTAATAAATATAATTTACTAAAGTATATTATATACTAATTGATTTGTACAGATTGGTATAAGAAGCAATTAATCGCAATTATAGGATCACATAATTAGCAAATGGTATAGCAAAGCCAGGGGCGATTTCTAGTTATATACAAAACTGTAGAGGCAAAAAGTGCATGTCAAATAAATAAAAATAATAGAGTTTCTATGAGAACTACAGGCATAGATTATGAGGTAAGACAAGGTTCAAGAATTCACAAAGTAAACAAAGCAAGTTTTTAAAAACAGTATTTCTAACATATTGTTTTTCATGTGATTAGACAGCGAAAAAGTAATCGGCTCTCCTGATGATAAGAGAAAACTGTGCTTAGGCACAGTAGATATTGTACATTCCTCACTGTTCTAATTGTGTCTATCAGCTATCCCATCCTCAAGAAAGGATAAGACACTTTCATTATGGCTGCAGAAATAGGTTAGGCAGTACATCCCTACCCAGACTAGTTGCAGCATTTCACTCTTCCACTAGAGGTCTTATTGGTATTTTACCTATTTAACCTTTACTTGCCTCTTACAAGTTGCCAGGAAGAAAGAGGTCTATTCCACAATGGAGACTTAGACTAACACGGGGAACTCTTTGACTTGTATATACCTACAAACCTACTGCTACTATGTAATTACAATTATAATACGCAATGCTGAGATTGAGGTACTGTTAATATTATTATTTTTATTTCACTCGTAAAACAGTCATAACCTGTACAAAACCATAAAAATATAATTATTTCCAAAGTGAAAAGCTATGTAGAATTAATTACTGCATAGTATAAAACAATGTCACTTTACGCCTACTGTCAATATGTAAGCTTACCTATTTAAAACTATAAAACGGATTTTGATAAGGTTCTTTTAATAGATAAGAATGGTTCAAGAGGAAGGTTTATACAGGCTTATTGGAAATGTGTCCCGATCCCGTTAAGGGGGTGTAGATGAGGTCACTAGCTAACTAATTACCCATGAGTATGCGGGGAAAAATTGAACCAATTACATGTTATATTTTTTTTTCCTTTTTAAAAAAAAATAGGGTAATACAACTTTCAAAACAAGATATAAAAAAAACTACGGCGTATTTTAGTATAAATATTTATTAT
This sequence comes from Calephelis virginiensis, assembly GCA_002245475.1. Classification (NCBI taxonomy): domain Eukaryota; kingdom Metazoa; phylum Arthropoda; class Insecta; order Lepidoptera; family Riodinidae; genus Calephelis; species Calephelis virginiensis. The sequence goes on from NJDC01001535.1 coordinate 67,122, forward strand.
CCAGTTACAGCTTACTCTAGTACATTATAAAACACAATAAAATAAATAAAAACATTCATAGTTTTGAAATAAGAGAAAACTCTACATTTTTTTATGATTTTTACAATGTTGTTTGGAATAAAGTGTATTTTTTTTTTTCAAAAAATCACCAATGTACTTGGACGGCAGAACATTTTAAAAACATCTACACATTATTAGCTATCCAACAAGATACAACATTTACACAAAAAGTTACATAATAATTTTAATAAAGATTAATAAACATAAACAGGAAATGAACCTTGAATTTGAAATTTTCATTTTAATCAGTGCAAACATTTTATAGCTGTAAATCAATTAGAACACTAGATCTAGCGTTGCCTTAAATTTATTTACAGCTCATTTTCAAAGTGAGATCCTCTATTCCTAATGCAAATACGCATTCTCTTCCTAAGACTAGTTTTCACTACAGCGCTGGACAAATTATTTTTTATTAGTTCTGCTGCACTTACAATACGGCTTCTTAGCTCTTCTATTGAAGAGACAGGAGAAATGTCGTAGACTAAACTTTTCATATGCCCCCAAACGTAATAGTCCATGGGGGTAAGGTCTGGGGATCTTGCCGGCCAAGGGATCGGTCCTCCTCTACCGATCCACCGGTCGGGAAAATTTGCATTTAACCACTGTCTCACAGTAATTCTTAAATGTGCCGGACATCCATTGTGTTGGTAAATCATTTCCTGTCTCGTTTGTAGAGGCACGTCTTCAAGCAGAGAAAACATATCCTCTCGCAGAAAATTTTTATAAGCTGCAGCCGTTAAATTTTTTGGCAGAAAATGTGGTCCAATTAAATTATCATTTATTATTCCCATCCACACGTTTAGAGAAAAGCGTCGCTGCGATCCTTGCGGCCTCTTTTTATTGGGATTTAGTTCTGATTTTGGGGCCCAAAAATGTGCGTTATGGTAATTCGTTATACCATCTTGGTCAAATTTTGACTTGTCCGTCCATCAATTTTTTTTTAGAAAGCTTAGATTTTCCGCATCGGCATTCAGCATGAATCTGCAGAAATCTAAACGTCTGGCAGGATCTCCTTCTTCAATTACGTGCACTGGCGTATAATGATATGGATACAACCCAGCTGCGACATGCCTAAACGGTTCGCCGACACATTCGTGGATATCGTAGGATCTTCTTGAAAAATACGAAGTACTGCTTCTTCGTCATCTGGGGCATTCACGCGTGGTCTACCAAAATCAGTGTGTCGCCTTTCCACGCTTCCCGTCTCTCTGACTTGTCGAAACACGTCAATAAAAACAGTGTTATCGGGTATTCGGCGATTAGGAAAGCGACGCATGTACTTACGACGAGCAGCTGCAGCATTGCCGCGACAATATCCGTAAAAATACATGATATCGGCGTATTCCTCATTAGAGAACAAATTTCGTTGTGCAGACATCACAATCCTTTAATATCGCCAAATCAGTATAGAGCTTTATGACTCTTAGCTTTTCACCAGTCCCTTTTGTCCATTCATGGCTAAGCCTACTGTCTTTTGTCGCATTATAAGTTATCTTGTTTAAGAAACATACCGACATTTTTTTAGTACTTGCACCTGGTCTCTGTATTACCTCAAATTATTTTGACAATAGGATAGCTATTATGATAAATTGTAGCACATTGGTTAGCCAATAATGTGTAGATGCTTTTAAGATGTTCTGCCATCCAAGTACATTGGTTATTTTTTGAAGAAATTTACGCTTTATTCCTGTATTGTAAAAATCATAAAAATTTAGAGCGTTTTATTTCTTATTTCAAATCCATTAACGTTTTCAATTATTTTACTGTGGTTTATTATTTCTCTTGTACATTAGGAATAGAGGATCTCACTTTGAAAATGAGCTGTAAATCAATTTAAGCCTTAAGGCAACGCTAGATCTAGTGTTCTAATTGATTTACAGCTATAAAATGTTTGCACTGATTAAAATGAAAATTTCAAATTCAAGGTTCATTTCCTGTTTATGTTTATTAATCTTTATTAAAATTATTATGTAACTTTTTGTGTGAATGTTGTATCTTGATGGATAGCTAATAACGTGTAGATGTTTTTAAAATGTTCTGCCGTCCAAGTATATTGGTGATTTTTTGAAAAAAATTACACTTTATTCCAAACAACATTGTAAAAATCATAAAAAATGTAGAGTTTTCTATCTCTTATTTCAAAAATATGAATGTTTTTATTTATTTTATTGTGTTTTATAATGTACTGGAGCAAGCTGTAACAGGATAATAACTAATTATACTAAAATACGCTGTAGTTTTTTTTTAATCTTGTTTTGAAAGTTGTATTACCCTATTTTTTTAAAAAAAGAAAAAAAAATATTACTCGTGATTGCTTCACTTTTTCCGCGCATAGTCATGGGTAATTAGTTAGCTAGTGACCTCATCTACACCCCCTTAACGGGATCAGGACACATTTCCAATAAGCCTGTATGTACCTATTCTAAACAACAAAACCTATGACAACATGGAGATTCAGTGTTGTTGTTGTAAGTGTAAGGGCTCCTATGTAGAATAGACACCAAACGTCAGTGCTTGCCGTTGATGTGTTCCGGTTCAGAGGGTAAGGTAGCCGGTAAACTTACTTTTGCTCGAGGCCTAACATTGGCAGCGCACCATTACCACCTGTGTCTCTGGGTCGCGTGAATTTCTTACTATCAGGATATCAGTCTGCTTGTTTGCCTTCCAATATCATTAAAAACAACTAAGATAACAAATGTATAACTAAAAGAATAAACTTACTTTCTGGGATCACTAGATGGTACCAATTGGTGTTTGATTAAAGAACGGATTACTGCTAAAAACTGTGTTCTATCTTCTGGTAGACGACAACTTCCATAAAGACCAGCCACAAGTGAAGAAGGTAAAGAGGCTGGCATTATATCTTCTCCCAACATGAGACACAGGGCTACAAGATGAGGGGTTTCTTTGAGCCATCCCAGAAGTTCACCTAATACATTTGCATCCTGAAAATAAAATAATTTGTTTACTTTTACATGTTACTAATATAATAAAAATAGTAATAAACCTCATTGATTTTTAATTAAACTTGATGTTGCTTATGGCTATTCAAGCATATTGAATTTATTGACTTCACTTATTACAACTTAATAAAAAGTAGCCCTTAGCGTTGTCCAACCTTCTATCATGAGATACAAAAATTAAACAATAGCTTCTCTCTGTTATGAAGTGAAGAAGGTCAAACAAGCACTGCTACAAACCAAAAATAAAAAGCTTTTAAAATAATTAAGCATATAAAACAAATAAGAATACATTTAGTATTCCAGTTTATCAATTATTATTTGACTCTTGAAATTAGAAAACAATGGTGGCAAAAAGAAACACAACAGCAAGATGGTACAAGACTAAAGATATAAATCTTAAGAAGTCACCTAAATGCTATTACAAACCAAGTTAAAGTTATTGTAAGTGGTAGTAATTTTGGCACACACCAACTAAACCTAATTTAAGCTACCACTACATTCTTCTAACAATACTAATTGAGACAGACAAACATTACATTTTTGCAGACGTTTAATTTATTCCTTGCAAAACATTAGTTGAAAACATTTTTTTTTACTAGAAAAAGATAGTATACACCTAAAATAAGTTTAGTTGGTGCTTGCAGAATTACCACCAGCGTTTATAGATAACATAAACTTTCACTTGCCCATTGTGAGTACAAGCTATAACATATTCCACAACAACTTAGTATGCAAGTCTCAAATAAAATACATATTACATTATCAATTTAATTACAAATGCATTTGTTTTCCTTCATCTTAGTCAATGAATATTCATTATCATAAAATTAAAAAATAATAGCATACTTCATAACAATAAAACAAAATTGGTCTTCTATTTCTAGGAGTCAACATATAACACAATTGTAACATAATTATGATTTTAAATTTTTTTTATTATTAAGAAGTAGTTGCCATCGTTGGTAAATTTTATGACTATGACTGTATGACTAAGTTTAATAAAGGGGGCGGATTACTCATTCCCTTGTATTTTATAAAGAACTTAACCATAGCATATCTAAACATACCTTATAATTTAGAACTTTATGAGCGTCTATAAAAGTAGCTCTTTCAAGTATACTGGCTCGCTGACAAGCTACAATAGAGTCAGCTTCACACCTAGAAGTCAATAGATTTGTGAGATTTTGACGCTGTTGTGAACATATCCAAGCAGCTTGTAGCAACTCTAGAACACATTTTTCCACTTCTTCGTTGAGATTTTGCAACAACTCTCTCTCAGAGCTAATAAAAATCTTCTCTCGTCTAAGTTGGTTCGCTAATTCTGCGATATTCATACAGCCTTCTGTCGATGATTGCATCATTTTGCTCGTCGCTTGATACTTGTTATCAATACATTCTAATCATAGTAGCAACTATAGTTTTCTCTTCATTTTAGACAGAGAAATCTTTGAGACTGGTATGAATAATTAAAACTCCAATTAAATGTAAACAATAGCTATTGTGTCAGGTACAAATCAAATCAAGCGATAAATCGTCACTAACATTACCGTAGAAACATTAAAAATAATTTTGTGTTTATAAATTGTCCTTTAATTTAATATTTATTTATTGAAATTTTTTGTTGAATGAAAAGCACTTCCTCCTTCGTAAATTGTAGTGAACATATTGTCACTGTCAATGCCAATCAAACGTCAATTTTGATTAACAGTTGTGTCAACTGTTTTAGTGTTAAATAGTTTATTTATCATGCATGTGTGATTATTAGTCTGTATCGTGCTCTAGGTACCGAAAAAGAATAAAATCACTGCGTGGTACCTACCTAGCATTGACCTACAAATCATTGTACTATTAATACCTACTTTCCAGTTTCTATGACTATAGTGATGTACTATGTAGGCCATAGATTAGATGTAATCTAATGTTTAAGAACAACGAAAACTTCCAGTTCTCTCATTGTAAAATACGAGAAAACGTTTTAAAAGACGACACTGTCTTCCTAAATATTATGTACGAGTTGAAAGTTTAGATTCTAGCCCTACTTGGGTCAAATGATTCATAAGAAAGAAAATGATTATAAGTTGAATATGTATGTATGTATTATATAAATTATAAGAAAATTGTATGATATTGTGTCTATTATTTATATCCGTAATGATTTCTTACAACTGCGATTTGCGAGCAAAGAGTAAATTAACTGTCCATTTTGTGAGCACCTATCTAACAAATAATCACTTTGATGAACATTAGACTTAAACGAAACAAAAAACATAGGTCGAGACATACCTACCAAATATTCGTTATCTGTAACATAGATAATAAAGGACCGAACAATTACGAACAGGGATCGAATGGAAGAGTTGGAGATTGAAATTTGAAGAACAAAATGAAGATGAGGGGTTCAAGCAAGACAACTTTGCTGAAAATAAATCTTTAAAACTGAAATATTTATCTTTAGTTTAGTTAATTTGTGTAAATAGTTTCATAAATGTTTACAATTAGGAGTTTCAATGTAATCAGTGATAATTGATAGTCATTATAATGTCAAATAGTTCTATTGAAGGAAAGCTAAAGGGGTTGCAAGAGCGTTTCGAAAATGAAATGCGTATACGAAAAGAGGGTGCTTTTCATAATCAAGGTGGACTTGGAGGTCCCAGACTCGGAAATACACGTAGACCAAAACCTCGTAAGTTATAAATAAACAAGGAAAGTTTATTTCACATTTGTTAATGCTGTTTTGATTTGATGTAATCCTTTGTATTTTTTTAAGTGTATTTGTTTTTCTTTCTAGGCTATAAAACAACATAGTCTAAAACCTTAGATTCAAATTCCTCTGAGAAAGAATGTTCACGTTAGTTGTAAATACTGAATAATGTTATCCATTTTTGAGTTTCAGGATTTTTTGAATTTATTGGTACAATGATTTAGGTTTTTAAGTGAATGGTACTGTGTTTCTAAATCAGCTAAAGTACAAACAATATTCGTCATGCTATATCAAATAAAAAAATATACATAACAAAGTAAATATAACTTAAAACTCCATTTGTTCAAATGTTGTATTTTGTTAAAGCTCCTATCTTTTCAACACGGGATATTCCAGTCTTTCCACCAAGGTCACCACAAGCTGCAGACACTGAATACAGAATGCGTGAGGTGTACAAGGTAAAAATAAATGATTTTTAATTTTACTTTGTAAATATTTGCCTGCCCTAGCTTCAAGCATAGAGTACAATTTTCTTTTATTTAAAAATCATGCAATTCTTGAAACATAAACAAACTTGGACTTGGACTTTTACTTTTGTCTACTAACAGTAAAAACTTGATCAAAATTGATTCAATACTTTGCTGTGGTAATTTAACAAATAGTATCTTCTTCTTTTATAAATATGGCTTTCAATCGTTTTTCACAACTTATTTAGAAATAGTATCTTAAAAAATTTAGTTTCTTATCATATTTTGTTTGCTAATGGTTTAAAATTGACATAGCAACTGTCCCAATTGCTTATTATTTAGTGAGATAAAGTAATGTTAGCCTTTATTTTATATTTAACATACTGTGAACTAGTTACTTCAATTTTCTGAAACTAATAAAATTTTTGTATTTTAAACAAAAAACATATTTAAATCCAAATTAAATTATTTAATTTGCAATTTTTCAATTACATTGTTAAACGAACAAACAAATTTGACTTATTCACCCCTGCTACACATGTTTAACAATAACGGTGCTGTTTTTTTAACTTAACGTCAAATTGCAATGTTTACTTTGTTTTGTTTACAGTGAAATGTTAAATGATTCAACTAAACATAAACTATAACTTGGCAGCCATGATATTAGTGTTTCAGTTTGAGAAAAGCGGGAAAGTCCATTATTTGTACCAAAGCCTAAACTAAGACCAAAGTATTGTCAATGCATTAATGTTACGTGTTTGCATAACAACCAACAAGATGGTGTAAATTTGTGTGTCAATAGGCTATTTATTATCATTTGGAGAGTATATTGTTTTTTGTTTTCTCACTATATAAAAAATATACTATAATACAGATTTTCGATTGTACAGGTGAGTGGCAAATTAAATGTGGAAGGTGTTGAATACAGATCTCAGATAAATGATCTACATCAGCTCGGTGAACTGGGAAGTGGGACTTGTGGACATGTTGTTAAAATGTTACACAAACCTTCAGCTGCTGTTATTGCAGTCAAGGTAAGAGATTTTCCTTATTTACTTTTGGTTAATTTTTAACATGTAAAAGTGGTCTGTTTGTTGTGTTTTTTTAACATATAAATCCGTAACAGTAATTGTTGCATGACAGAGTAACATACATCCACACAAACATTCACATTTATATATAAGAAGGAGATTTTGCATCATAATTTATAAAGTATCTTCACGCCCATATCCCCGAAGAGGTAGGCAGAGGTACAACCAAGGCACCCACGACTAGCCGAAGACACTAAGTCCCACAATGTGATAGGTGGCAAGCCTATCGCCAACCGGGCACATTTCCAATCCCAACCAACATTTTGTTATTAGAAAATTGGAAAAATCCAATTTTCTTTGTGTTGGCCGACCCGGGATTCGAACCCGGGACCTCATGCAGTCAAGTCCAACAACCGGACCGCTAGACCACAGAGGCGATATAATTTATACTATGTCGGGGATATGGGCGTGAGATGCTATTTATTTAATGATTTAAGTATGCTGGGAAAATAGAATAAATTTACAGTGAACTTATAATGCTACTTGTTGGAATTTAAATCAGTTTCTTGGGGAACAAAATATCTCTCAAAACTAAGATAAATTGTAATTTGGCTTTAACTTTCCCTTTTAAGTCTTCCGAAATTAATGGAACAAAAAATGGAGGTATTATTGAATTATTATTTCTTTTCAGCAAATGCGTCGCTCTGGAAATTCAGAAGAGACGAAACGTATTTTAATGGATTTGGATGTTGTTGTAAGATCACATGATTGTCCATACATAGTGCGGTGTCTAGGTTGTTTTGTGACGGATGCAGATGTATGGATTTGTATGGAACTAATGGCCTCTTGCTTTGATAAATTATTGAAAAGGCTAGGGGCACCAATACCTGAAGCTATTCTAGGAAAAGTTACAGTTGCAGTAAGTGATTTTCACATTATTTTTAATTAAAAAAAATTACTGAATGGCCCAGAGTTCCTTATGAACAACCCTGTCAAACGCTTTTTGAGATGCACAAAACCACAGAAAATCTTAACCTGCCTGCAGTTTTCTACAATATTCCACCAAACGTTGTTCACTTTTCAACTATTTTTCCATACATTTCAACTACTTTTCATGCTAAACTGATTGAATCTATCTGCTTGTATCTAATGCAGTTCGTGCATGTCTTTCAATAAGTGTTTGGTGGTATTCTTGCAACAATTATAAGTTTGTTTCTTCAATTCTGATATACTATTATTTGATTCCAAATATCATACAAAGTCTAGCCAGACTTTCTTTCAACACAGGCTTACACATCCTCATCCCACTATTCTTCACCCTTCATTGATTATCATCTTTTATCTTTTTATGTAAGTTAAAACTGTTCTGCAGGCATTATTTTATACATATGAATATAAATATAATAAAACCTAATGCCATATTGGTTTGTTTGCTTGTTTGAATTTGCTTAACTCTGAACATACATAAATACGATAAATATAATTCGGAAGTAAGTGGCAATGGTACAATTGCACTTTGTATTAATGATATAATTGTACTTTTCAGACGGTAAATGCTCTGTCATATTTAAAAGAAAACCACGGCGTCATACACAGGGACGTAAAACCCAGTAATATTTTGTTAGATGAGCGTGGTAATGTAAAGCTCTGTGATTTTGGCATCAGTGGTCGCCTCGTAGACTCTAAGGCGAAGACGAGAAGTGCGGGATGTGCTGCTTATATGGCTGTAAGTATTGGCGTTGGTTTATTGTGTTTTGTGTTTTTCGGCAATAAACCAAACGCTTTCGTACTTTAAAAATCTCGTTTGAATAATAATTCAATTATAATATAATACACCAACAAGTTAAGGTATAAGGTATGGACCTAACTCCAGCAGTATGCCTATAGCACAATTGTATACCAACAAAAATCAACATATCAGATCCTGATGGTAGGTAGGTGTTTACAGTTTACACATCTGTCTATCAGGGCTTAAAATACTGATATTTTTGGGAACTGGTAGTATTGGCCTTGGTGCGATACCAGTACCAGAGCCATACAACTAGTACCTGTACCAGACTTGTATCAGTTTAAGGGTCCTATACTGGTACTAATTCAAAATTACTGGTACTGTACAAAATACAACACGTAATATTTTTCCTTCGGTCATAGTTTTAATGACACACCTTCAAAAAAGTTATAATTGACAAGGTTGACTTATTTGTATTTAATGGACATTGTTATTTGGTACAGGTATTTATCGGTATTAGTACAGGTAATCGCTAGGTATCGGTATCGAAACGGTACTCGTATACGGAGTAAAGGTACCCATCTGGGGGCAGTATTCTGGTATTTAAACGACAAGAACTGCTAAGTACTGTACAAAACCTGTACTTTCAGTATCAATTCCAAACCTTGCTATCTACATGCTGAGGTCCTTTACTTGTTGAATGATAGAATGTAATAATGTGATTGTTTTTAGCCGGAACGGATAGACCCCCCGGATCCGAGTCGGCCGGACTACGACATACGTGCGGACGTGTGGTCGCTAGGCATCTCGCTGGTGGAGCTGGCGACTGGCGTGTTCCCCTACCGAGACTGTCAAAACGACTTTGAAGTTCTCACGAGGGTAAGTACACTCCGGTATAATATATTTTAAGCAGTTTTTTTCCGTAACTTTGCTTTCACATTGATTTTTTTTCGTTCAATGAAAAAATAAAACTCATTTTCTTTTTCGTAATCATTAAACAAAAAAGACAATTGAGTTTTAAATTTAAAAATATGTTGCAATATGTTGTATTATTTCACCAACCTGATAATAGAAGGATGAATGGTATAATAATACAGACTATTTCAATTTATACAATACAGAAGGACAGAAATCGGAATATTTCAATTTATTTTTTACATACATAAATATCTTGACACCAATTCTGTTACGGGTTAAGCAGACAAACTGACAAACCTGTCTGGCTTCCTTCACATTCATTACCCTTTTCATTCAAAGACGCCGCTTAATTTATTTTAAAAGGTATGTGTGACCTTTTTAGACATACCCGTATCTGGCAACACAATGTCTGCACATTCTATACGTCTTGTAGTCAGGATAATTTTAAATAGCTACAAATATTATGTGCAGGATTTTTTGAAGCAATCTATCTTTAATATACATTAAAATATGTTTCATGATTAGTCCTATGTATTATCAGCTCGATGAAGATCGACTTAGTTTCATATCTTTTATATATAGAATTTACAACATAGTTCTATATTTTAAAATTTGTTTTTTGTTGATTTATTAAAGATTTTATGCATACAATCGAATTTTAGGACTTGTGTTTGTAATATTACAAAGTAAAAATACATAATATCGACGGGTCCTACGTAAACTGGTACAAATGCAGTTGCGCAACTTTACAGGAGAGCGATTTGTATGTTTTAATGTGTGTAACTTTAACATTATACAACGTACATAGTTGAAATTTTGAAATGGTATACTTGAATCCTTTAGAAAAAAAACTGTGTTAATAATTTCAATTATTTTGTTGGTTGTTTAAGTACGAATGATGCCATAAAAACGTTAGTGACATTTTGCTGCTTGTACCAGTTTACGTAGGACCCGTCGATATATACTTACATGTTTTCTCATAGTAAGAAATACGCTTTGGCAATATTCCATTACATTTAATAATTATTTTGTTTTAAATAAATGTCGAATAATGTTTGCAGGTAATAGCGGATGATCCTCCTCAACTGCCGGAAGACAGTGATTTTACACCGGAGTTCAAATCTTTTGTATCTCAGTGGTATGTAGTTCTCATTTTTAGTTTTTAGTTTTTATAAATTAAGAATCTTGTAAGGTCTGCTGTTGAATATGTCAAAATTATACATGCATTATTAATGTTAATACAATGTATAATGATTTTACTAATAAATAAACTGACTTGCGCCTTAGTTTGTAGTGTGCTTAGCTTGACATATAAAGTGGTAGAATATGTTGGAAATTGTAACACTCATATTCCGCAAATAAATATTTTTTCTTTTCTTTTCTGGTGTTATAGTCTTTATTACACTGTGATACAGATTATGTCAACTTCACTCTTACATTCCTTTTGTTTATTTATAAGATTTTTTTTTAGTCATTTTGTAAAATTTTATGTTTATTCTCTCAGATATTAGGTAAATTTCTTTAATTTTCGCTTTATAATAAATTTTGTGCTTAGGAGTGTTTTTTGATATAAATTTGCATAGCACAAAGTTTAAGCATTTTATCAATAAAAAAATGCATCAAAGCTAAATCTTATCATATGTACAATAAACATGCAATTTTCGTATATAATGGGATTTATTAAAATATTACAGGTTTTGTACTTACATAATTCTAAACTCAATTGTGCCAACAAATAAGTAGTAAATTCAAATTTAAATATTATATTGCAGTTTAACGAAAAACTACAGACAGAGACCAAAGTACGTGAAACTTCTAGAACATCCGTTCGTGGTGAAATCGGCTCGGAATTCCATATCAGTGGGCGGGTGGTACGCGTCGCTGCCCCTCGCTGGGCAATCGTCGCCGGGGGCCAATAGTGGGTCCAGCCATTCCATCAACTCCACCAATGGTCTAGAAGCACCTGTCACCCCTCAGCCCGTGAGGAATTTCGTTACCAGCTCCCAGCATTGGACTCCTGAACAAGCTACACCTACACCCGCAAGGTAATAATCTATATATATATATTAGTTTATTTGTATTAATTTTACAATTGTACGCCTTATAGGCAGAATATAGAGCTCAAACCAAGTTTGTTAACAACTAGCTATGTACCTATATTCGAACAATAAATGAATTATGAATTAAAAATATTAATCTCAATTTCGCGTGTCATCGCATCACGCTTAAACGGATGCGCTAATTTTGTTATTTCTTTTTTGTTGTATTGGTTATTGTCAGGATAAAAGATCATATGAAGAGAAAAACCGGAAAAAAACAGAAAAAGTGAGAAAACAATAATTATTATTTTTCCATACAAACTGTTAGTAGTTGTAAATGTGAAGCAATACGAAGTTGACCGGATCGGCTAGTAATAAATAAATATCATTGGACAAGTAGCACAAATTCAACCTAACCCCAAGCAAGCAAAAAATGAATGTTAGTTAACGAAAACGATAATTCTGTAAAGTGTGGATTTGTTAAAATACCGAAATGAGTTTAACTAATCCAGACCCAGAAATGCAGACATCTCGATTTTCATCTCATAAATGTCTACCCCCGCCTGGAATCGAACCCGAGCTTCGCTTTTGGTCGGTGGTGTTAGACGTGTACACAAACTATTGGATTAACGAGTTGGTAAATATACAAACCATATAAATTAAATCATCCAGCTTTAATGCTGGCCTCTATGCAGAATCTACGCCAATTGCCGACCAATGTAGTCCGACAGCTCGAGACTAGATGTAATTGCCACTGACATTACAAAATAAGTAATAGAATTTACGTACAGAAGACGCACTGTTATATCAAATAGAAATAAAACTAATACTTTGGATGTGGCTTGGGCTAATATAGTGCTGAGCGAAGACACTCGTCTCCCAAAAAATGCCACGCGTGTCAATCAAAATTGAAACTTAAGCCAATGGTAGAGGGAAATAAAGCGTTAAGCGTTATCATGATATGGTTTTAACAAAGGGTTATGACGTGAGACTAAAAGAAATACGCCATCTGAATCTACTTATACTGCAGAGTGAAACGTCTCTGCCAATACCATCATCTCGCGATATAGTTCTACGACTACTTGGAACATATCATCACCCTTCTCTGCCCCCTCAACGCCAGTGCTAGCTGACGCCTTTCAGTTTGGATGCTTCCCATCCTAACATTTAGAATTTCTTTGGTGTGGATATATAGATGACGCGTATTCCTTTTTCGAGATAAATTTGATTGTTTCTTTTCTTACGCTATAAAAATGTCAGGAACAAGATTATATTCTTCTTTCATCTTTCTTTAGGTTTTGGCCTTCACGTTAGTATTTAGCCATTAGTCAAGTAGTAATTTGCATCAAATTTTATATCAATTACAATTAATTTTAATTAGTCATCAGTCATAAGTCGTCAGTAAGTCATGTTAGGCTCTTGGGTAAAACGATGGCCTTTTTACACAAGCTCATGTAATGAGTTTTGGCGGCAACGAGGAAATATACGATACGCTAATTTCTTCATGATTATTTCATTTGTGCAATTTCACTGAACAAAATTGTACAAAATGCCACCAAAATTGACTAATTTCACTCAATATTAACACCAAATTCAATAATTATGAAAAAAACTTCGACCATCTTTTCTCTCGATGGCGCAAAAACTCAAGATTATATTAGTATTATTATTTTACTTATGACAATACATGTACAGTCAGTCTCAAAAGTGTACATAATTTTCCATAGTAACTGTATGCAATTGGAATAAGTAGTGTAAGTAGTGTAAGATAAGTAAGTAAGTAAGTAGCGTGCGCAGGGCGTGGTGGGCGGGCGGCGCGGGCGGCAGCAGCTCGCAGCCGGCCAGTCTCGAGGCCGAGCTCGGACATCCGCCGCACTCGCCCTACCCCCGCCGCAGGTACACCTGCTCCTTGCTACCTATTTGTATAAACAATTTATACATGAATTTTATACAAACTTCCATCTCCCATTTTAGTTTTTTGGAAATTGATTTTTGGAATAAGTAACATGAACATAAGTAAATCCTTGACTATATCCTTGACTATATCTGCATATCAAATTTTACCCAAATGGATCTAGAGGTTTGACCTTGAAAGCGTAATGAACAGACAGACTTTTGCATCCTACTAATATTATAGTTGCGAAAGTTTGTATGTCTGTTTATGAGTACTTGAATGACAAATGTTTCTACTCAGTAAAAGATTATTTTAAAGACAAGATGTAGATCAGATTATCACGTTTTTATTATTATTACAATTATTATTATTTCTTTTTGACATTTTTTATTAATATTACTATTATGACAACATGTAGAATAATTAACAATAACATGGAAACTAGTAATTATTTATTTATTTATTTTTTAATAATTTAAGTTATGATGATGTTCTGTGTAATTTGACATGTGTTGTTAATTTGTTAATTTTAAATTAAACTCATATTATAGGTCTATGATTGATTCTGAAGAAAAGTAATATTATTTGTACGCCAGTAAATTGGCAAAATAGGAATAAGCGCATGTATTTTTTGTAACATCATATGTCACCCTCTTTTTACAAAATAAATAAGTAAGTTTGAAGTATATTTGTTTGTAACAGACAGTTATTCCTTCACGCAAAAAATGCTAAACCGATTTTAACGAATTTTGGCATTCATATAAAAGGTTAAATCTTCCTCTCACGGGACCATTGACTACGCGGGCAACAGCTAGTTTATTATATTAGTATGAATATCTTTAAAACCTCGTGTCATTTTGTGTATGGTCAAGAAAACTTTCTTTCTTTGGTTTCTAGCAATAGGGTTTGTCAAGTTCAAATTGGCATCAAGTTACACATTTAACAAAATCTGGTTTAAATTATTCAAAATTAGTCGTAAGTCGTCAAACATAGTCATGTCTAGATCTTGAGTAAAACGGGGACCTCTGTTACTCAAGATCAATTATTGAAATTTGGCGGCAACGAGGAAATACACAGTACGCTAATTTCGTTATGAATATTTCATTTGTGCTCTTCCTCTTAACAAAATGGTACAAATCGCCACCAAAATTGAAGAAATTCACTCAACATAATCACGAATTTCGATAGAAAAAACTACGACCATGTATTGACCACTCTTGATGGCACCAAGACTCGTTTGAGAAAACTTCGAATCCAGATTTTTGGTGTCGGCTGTTATTGATGTAAATGTTTTGTAGGACGCTGGAGGCGAGTGCTTCTCCGCCACCGATAGTGCGGCGAGTTTCTACGGACAGCAGGTTTAGGGCATCGCCGGCGGTAAGCAATCTCCACATCTACATCTATATAACATTCATTGACCCAGTGAATGTTGTTTTGTGATGTACATCACCTTGTAGTATAAAATACTAGTGGTCGCCAATTGGTCGAAAATAAATTTTAATATCTTGTTGATAAGAACCGCCATCTTCATTTCTCAAGACCAACTACTTTGCTTCCAAACTTTTTAGTGCGCCATCTGTGATCTTTTATCGTTATCATCAATATATATGTTTGTGTGTGTCAAATGCATGGTAGTGTGGATAATGTTTTATTTATTGATTTAATGTATTTTATAAGCATTATTATTAAAAAATATTAGCTTTCTGCACTTCTCCTACACATAAGCTATAAGTGTGCCAAATTGTATGTTCCTGCGTCCGCGCAATTTTCGTAAAAAGGGGTCCAAAGTTTTGGCATCACGTATTAATACATAGATACTTTATGGCCAATTGTCATAATTACCAAATATACAAAATCAGCTTCGTAGAACATCGACATAGTCTAGTAAACCATTCCGATTCTCTCCCATTGATTGCAAGAAAAGCGCCACCTTAATATTTTTTTTGAAATATAAGGGCGCAAATTTTATGTTTGACATATTTTTAATAATGTCTAATATTTTTATTTAAGTCAAATATTTAATAGTGAACTGTCAGAAACCGTCTGGTTTACAATTTGATGATATGTTGTTGAAAAGCTGAATTTAACATTGTTTTACCCCAATTTAATATTATCTATTCGATCCTCTACCCTTGAACGTCTCACATAATTAATAAGGGACTTGGCGTGAAGATATGTATGTATGTACGTAATTAATTAGTGAATGGCCCTTTATTAAATCGATTGTAATCTATTAGAACTTGGTGTTGGTTAATGGACTTGGTGTGAAGATAATGTTCACATGTTGTTAATATATATTTATATATTGTGTAGTAGGCAGAGTATCGAGTTCCAAGTTCGGTGATCTGCCTAGCTGTCTTCACATTTGGGTTATTTCGTACGTTCGTATATTTCCAATAACCTAATGTTTAATATCCAATCTACGTTTTGTGATACTATCGTCACAATATATCGTTTGTTCTAATTCTGTCCTTACGGTAGCTTTGTCTGTGCTTTTAGTTTTTTATTTTCTTTAGCTATATTTGCATTTTATGAAATGTGTTCAAAGTAAATAGTAACAGTATAGTATAAAAATGTTTCAGAGTTCTGGCAATACGAGTCCAATAGTTCTACAAAGGTTTTATCATCAAAGTCAACAGCGAAGATCGAGAGTTGACCTCCACGCAACACCCAGGCATCGAAGGTAACTTCTGCTATACACATTTACATACATACAAACATATATATCTTTACATGAAGTCTCTTACCTGATAGGCAGAGAGTATCGAGAACCAAACCTCAAGATCCCGGCAGATCTGCTACTCCATACTCCTACATTCATTACCATTTTAATATAAGCACGCCGGTTTCGGAGACTCTTGACACCACCTGCGAATAACACCCGAGCGATTCCTTCGTGGAATGTTAACCTAGGTCTCCTATAACGGTAAATATATACATTCAAATAGTTACCTATAATATAACGCTTTCTTCTGTAATAACTTACTCAAAAATTATTTACAAATAGTTTACTAAAAAGATATATGTATTTCTTACTAGCTTTCCCGCCGAACTTCGTTCCACCCGTTCAGTTTGTACGGGAAAATTTTTTTTCCTAGTTTCCTCGCATTTTTTTTTACCCTTTTTCTTATCTTTTAAACCTTCCCTGGACTTGAACAAATAATTCAAAGCCAAAATTAGCCAAATCGGTTCAGCCGTTTTCGAGTTTAAGCGAGACTAACGAACAGCAATTGATATTTATATATATATAGATGTACACACTTTATACACAGAATATGTAGAGTTCTAAAAACAGCCAAAGGTAATTCTTAGTCAACAATACTAACATCCCATGTACACAAAGTCCCAAAAGCAAGTGTTGTGTTTGCAGCCTCAGCCGCGAGCACAGCACGGGCCGGTCGCCCGAGCCCCCGCCCCGCTCCGGCCGCCCGCTCGCCCTCGCGCCCCACCACGACTGTAAGTCCTCAAACTTCTTCGTAAAGTTTTAACGAGATAAAAACTATTCCAGGTGTTAATCCAAGTTACCCTCTACGTGAGTGCAAAATTTCATGAAAATCGGTGGAACAGTTTATGCGTTAAGGAGCAACAAACAAACGGACAAACTTTCGTATTTGTAATATTAATAGGATAGGATTTCAAGATAGTCACAAATCGTCACGTGTACACTGGAATAGCGTGTTGCAAAACTGTAAAGGCGCGTACGCAACAACCAAAAGCAAAGTTGTGCATATATGTTGCACGCTATAGTTCGCTGTGATATTTGACATTTAAATTTTCTGTGCAAGTACAACTTGTTATGCAAAAGAGTTTCTTGCGGATTTGGTTTATTGTTAAGCCCAAAAATAAAAAATGAATTTTAAATCATATTATCTGGTTTAGTTTTAAATTGGGCTCATTCTCTTTAAATAGTTAAGGCCACATTACAATATGACCAACAGTTTTCTCTTCTGAAAATAAATTAACCGAAAAACAAAATCTCCAAAACAGGAATTGTTTTGTTGTAAACTATTCCAACTGCGTGCATTATTTGTATGAGATATAATTCAAAGTACAGGTGGAGCTTTATTACAATATTACTAAATTATGTATATAATATACAGGATTGCATAAAAAAAAGCCAAATTTTGGGATGTACAAAATATATTACAATTGAAAAACATTTTCATTAAAAAATACAAATTGTTAATTATATCTGATGCAAACACAAAATGCATTCAGCAAATTCCCGCCGACCGCATTCACAAGCGCTGGCTAGTGACGTCATACATGTGTCATACTAGGTACGACATATCGTGACAGCAAGTGAAATATTTTTACAAGTAAATGATCAAATTTTGATCGGTCTTTAAACAGGGTTAACTGTATATTACATGACGTGCTTGTTTCCGCCTTTTTCCGCCTTCTGTACATAATGTAATGTAATGTTTGGCTGTCGCGGGGCAGTGAACGGCAGCATGGAGCTGGAGCCGCCGCCGCTACACGAAAGACTGCATCCCCCCTCACCCCTACTACTTAATGATAGGTACGTTAAACGCTCTTTTCAATACTACTAGGATATTCTCTAAGGCCTGGTTACTATATTCAAGAAACGAGTCGTTTTGCATACGAAGAGTTTTTTTTTATACGAATAGTCTAAAATCTAACCACAGATGTTCGTTTTCGATTGTTAACTCGAACATTTTGTACAATTATGGACAACGCTTCGTTACCTTTAGGCAAACTACTAATGATTATACTGACGGATTACGGTTCGTTGATTATAGGAACCGAGCTTTAGTCACCATATCATGTAAACTTCAGCTGGAGAATACAAGACTTGTGGTCCAAACGTTGACTACATTCGCTATATATCATCAGTACTGACAGCTCATTGTAAAACAAATCACCATAACGATAGAGTCAACAAAATAATAATAAGTAAGATTGTTCACACCCGTATCTCTGAAGAGATAGCAGACGTATAACCAGGGCACCTACAATTAGCCTTAGTGCTTTCAGCTAATCGATTTAAAAAAAATCGTAATTGTATTAGCAATAGCACGGGTGATATTCAAACTTTTCCACACATGTGACAAAATTAAGTTTAACAAAAAGACAAACTGCAATGAGGAAGTAGGACAGCTATATACCAACATTATTTGCCACGCGATTTCGTTTCTAATTGCGTTAGACTGAGAGCGATGACGGCGGACTGACGGAACGTAACCACGGGCTACAGCCGATACTTCCCCCCGTCTTGCCGTTCATATACCTTGAATGCGATGCAGCAGTAATGGTCAAAGCATACTTAGTCACTCAATGTAATAGGTGGCAAACCTATCGCCAACTAGGCACTTATCTAGTCCCGGAAAACGTTTTTGCTAGTAAATTAAAAAATAATTGAATTTACTTAAGCCAGGAACCGAGCTCTAAACCTCATATATTTTCGGAATGTGTTATAATTACAAGATAACATTTTTTAGGTTATCAGAAGGCAGGAGTCAAAGTTTAACACGCGCTGAATTGCGGAACGGATACCGGCCCGAACTGGCGCCCGCACCGCCGGCGAAACACCACCGTGACGACCAGGGTGAGTACCGGTACATTGTACACTGGAGAGGGCCATACTACACTTTACACTATATTCCAATAAGAAAAGTGTTAAGCTGCCTTATAAACGTTTCTACCCTAAACCATTTCTAACCATTTATTTAACTTGACATAAGGTAAAAAATACTTAAGTTTTAACAACACAAATAAAAAATACAGCTATAGTATCTATATGAATTTGACAGCTGTCAAAAGAAAAATGTACGAGGTTGATTTATTGAGTGTATCCCATCTGGCCCGGTGAATTGGCCCGGCACATGAGAAAAAAGAGTTTTAATTGGCCCGGTGATATGTTTACTGGGCCAAATGACAAAAATCAAGTGCCATCATCCCCGGTAATGTGAGAGAAACCCTCTACGCCTCTTTTCTTTGTCGAAACTTGGCCTTCTTTGAATGGCGTCAAGTACTGGTATCTTATTTTAGAGGAAAGTTTAATAATAATTGTTACTGATACTGATTATACACACTTGTGTATAATCAATAATTGTGTATTTTAATTATAATCTATGATTATTTATATTTGTTATAATTGTATATGGAGGGTAGAGGTGACCTCTACCCTCCATAATAATTGTGATATAGTTACTTATAAAAATAATATTGCAGTAGGAATGGTCTATAGTAGTTTATACAAGTAAGTTTATTTTTTTATTTTTGTAAAGACACCATTTTATACGTACATTGTTGATTTTTATAAAAAAAACAATGAAGACTGTTTGTATGTAAGTATTTATTGATAATTTTTTCTTGTTCATGGAGGCTCAAGGCGGTTTCAGGTCTGGAAGAGGATGTACGGATCAAGTGTTTTCGCTCCGCACTATTGTAGAGAAGCATCTGGCTGTTGGTCAGAAGGTTTTCTGCGGTTTTGTGGATCTCGAAAAAGCGTTTGATAGGGTTGTACGTAAGGAACTTGGGACATTTTGCCAGATTATGGGATAGTCGGGTCCCTGCTGCGTGCGGTGCAGTCAATGTATTTAGACTGTAAAGCATGCGTGCGGGTGGATGTAACATATCGCCTTGGTTTGATGTTAATATTGGCGTCAAGCAGGGTTGTGTGTTGTCAGCGCGCTTGTTTATCTTATATTTGGACAAATGTCTTCAAAGGTTAAGATCATTGAATGTGGGAATGCGTATGGGTGACCAAGTGGTGAACTGCCTGCTTTATGCAGATGATGCTGTACTTTTGGGCTCTACACCATCTGAGCTGCAAACACTGGTCACAGTTATGGAAGGAGATTGTAAAGAAAGGGGCTTACATTTGAATGCGATGGAAACCAAAATAATGGTGTTTGAAAGAGACGTAGTCAGAACGGATGTAAGAGTTTTGGTTGATGATGTAGTGCTGGAACAAGTGAATGAAATTGTATATCTTGGTTGTGCTTTTAGCAGGGATGGAAGGTACACCGCGGATGTAGAGAGGAGAGTGAGTGCAGGGAATAGTGTGAATGGAGCGTTGGGTAAGCTATTCCAAAGCAAGGTTTTAAGTCAAAAAACTAGACTCGCTTTGCATAATTCTGTGCTTATTCCAACGTTACTGTATGGAAGCGAGAGTTGGGTATGTCAGAAAGAACATGAAAGTAGGATAAATGCGGTCGAAATGAGAGCACTACGGAAAATCTGTGGTGTAACGCTCGCTGACCGCATTCGTAACAGTGAGATCCGAGAAAGAGTGGGATTGAAAGAAAGTGTTGGTGTTAAAATGCGAAAGGGCATGCTCCGCTGGTTCGGTCATGTGGAAAGAATGACAGATGAAAGATTGACAAAGCAGATATACAATGCGAATGTGGATGGATGTAGGTACCCGGGGAGACCAAGGCTGACATTTCACGATCAGATCAATCGGATATTATCCGAGGGTGGTGTCAAGAGTCTCCGAAACCGGCGTGTTTGTATGAAAAGGGTTATGAATGTGAAGGAAGCAAGACAGGTTTGTCAGGATCGTGAGGTCTGGCACTCGATACTCTCTGCCTACCCCGTAAGGGACTTGGGGTGAAGATATGTATGTATGTATGTATGTTTTCTTGTTCATAGCATTTTGACATGTTGGCTAGGATGACTAATTTTACAAAGATTGTTTTTGGCCATTATACGTAGGTCACACTATAATAACTTAAAAAAACAACATGTTATGACCAAAATATTATGTTTATTGCTTTTCAAAATAATCTCCTTTACATTTTAAAATTTTTTTCATGCGATCGAACCATTTTTCAAAACAGGAGCACCACAGATCTAAAGGCATGTTTTCCATGTGCTGATTGAACGCTATCACTGCCTCTTCGGAGTTGGTAAAAGTAAGACCTCTCATCAGATCTTTGATTTTAGGGAAAATAAAGAAATCACAGGGTGCTAGGTCGGGGCTATGCTCTGGATGAGTGACGAGATGTACTTTTTCGGAAGCTAAAAATGACTTTGTTTTGTTGGCCGTGTATGAAGAAGCGTTATCAGGGTGTAGTAGAATGCGGCTTTTGGGTTCGTCTTTCGCGAACTTTTTCTAACACCTTGGGTAAGCAAATGGAAGAATACCACTCGGCATTAACACTTTTTTGATCTTCAAGTGGAATTGTACAGATGGGACCCTTAGCTGAGAAAAAAAACGCGATAATTTTTTTACCAACGTTTCTCGGCTGTCTCACTTTTGTTGGCCTGTTCTCATTTTCAAATACCCATTCACAAGATTGCTGGTTTTTTTTTTCGGGTTCAAAACAATAAATCCACGTTTCGTCTCCTGTGATAATGTCATAAACAGCATTAGAATGTCCGCGGTCGTCGTACTTCAGTAGCATCTGTGAGAACCATTCCACGCGAGCCCGCTTCTGATCCGCTGTCAGTTCATCAAGGATCCAACGACAACAAAGTTTCCGAACTGTCTATTCTTCGTGTAAAATTTTCGGAATTTGGCTCGTACCAATCCTCAGTAGTGCTCGAATTGTCTCATGGGTAATCCGGGGCTTTTCTTCAATTAACCGCTTAACAGTAGCCACATTATTTTCTTTGACGGCAGTTGAAGGTTGCCCTTTACAAAATTTGTCATGTAAAGAACCACAACCTCTATCAAATGCAGTAAACCATCGCCTCACGTTGCTCAAACAAGGTGCTTCTCTCCCAAAAGCTTTTTGAAAGCGAGCGGCACAGTCTTGCGGGGAAGGAGAACTTTTAATATCATAAAAAAATCATCGCTCTAAAATCTTTTCGACTTGATTCCATTTTCGTTGCGTACGTAGAACTTTGATGTGTGATAAAAAAAATAATTGACAAATTAATTCCCACCAATTGTTTTTTTATTACTAAGAAGTTTGCAACGTTTTAAAAATATAACATTCTAAATTCAAATAGTTCCGATTAGTTAGAAGTGCAAAACTTTTAGTGTGCCCCGTATATATTATATTGCGTATATATTGTTGATTGTTCATAAAAAGATCGTGTTGTAGGCTGTTTGTATCTATGTTATTATACATACTCATTTAGGATTTGGTTTGATTATTATTATAAAACATTGTTATTATGTTCAAATTTATAAAGATCTATTTATAAGAAATCTGTTTCTATTATTGATGATTGCATACTACGAAGTTAGATTTATAAGTTCAATCCCTTTCATAGATGCATATGTTTAGTATTTTACAAATTACGAGGTGTATCGTCTTTTCTCTCACATTACCGGGGACTATGGCACTTGATTTGTGTCATTTGGCCTAGATATACATATCACCGGGCCAATTAAAACTTTTATTTTCCCATGTGGCCCGCTGCTGGGCCAAGTCACCGGGCCAGATAGGATACACTCGATTTATTAGTCATATATTGCACAATAACCATATATGGTTATTATAAATTATACTACGACAAGAAAAGTTTAAATGGAAGGAAAAATTGAAGGTCTAATAACTATCATACGACTTCCAGTCATATGATATTACTCCGTAAAATGAAAATACACATCATGTAAAATCGACATAACGTCAATTCTCAACATTATCGTGTTCTGGTGTGGATGGTAATTAAGTTCATAAAATTAATTTTGCAGAAAGACTAACATACCAGCTTTTGGTTGCCATAACACTTTAAACATTTTAAATGCCAAGAGACATCGTGTATAATTTGTTATATAAAAAATACGCTACTTTATACTATAATACAGATCAAAACGGTATCCATATCTATTATCTTATAATATTTTAAAAAGTGAAGTCTGTGAAAATAGTTTCAATTTAATTAAACGGTCAATAAAATGTGTTTTTCTAAGTCATAATAAAAAATAAATTTAGATGTTAGCACAGTACTATCCTACAAATTTGACATTAACAAATTTTTTGTTTATAATATTAAATTATAAAAATAATGTGTAAAATTGTTCACACACAAACATATACACATGTTCTTGGTGAAAATGGATATCTGATTGATATAAGTTCTTCAAAAAGTGATTTAGTTGATATATTTTAATGCTATGCAGTTTTTCATTGTTGTTGAATATTGCAGGTATCATGAGTTTTTGAGGTAAATTTTGGGGTTCTTTCAAAAGTTGCTTTGGGATGGAGCACCAAACACTAAAATCATGTAGAATATGATTGGCTTGGGGGAAATTATTTATCAAACTATACTCCGTTTTAATCCAAATATCACATTTTAATAAAAATCAAGCAATCTCCTCTTTCACTTTGACTTTACATTATGAATTCAATATTTACAATAAATATACAAAAACAAATTCCATTCATAATACATACATGTTCTTGGATACATAATGAAACATCTCATCTTTAAGTTCGTTTTTCCCATATAAATTTGGTTTAAACGGATTATAGATAATAACTTGCACTTGTACATATATATGTTAAATAATAATTGGTGTCTGCACTATTTATTATCCTATGTATTTAATACAATTTCGATTTTCGACTGTCTTATCTTTTTTTTTTTGGTAAAAAAAGTCTAACATACAAAGCTGGTGCTGTACCAGTGGTATTAGTTACCTGTGCAAACAGCAGGGAGCACGACATAAATTTAAAATAACAGATAATATATTTTTTGTCTTTAGTTTGTAATTTATGTATATCTAAAGATTTGTATTTTGAGTTTCTTCCAATATTTATTAATTTTACTTCATTAATATATATTTTTTTGTGAATTTATAGTCTTGACAATTATCAATGTTTTGCAATAATTAACTGTTTGAGGTGGTCAGAGTATTTCTCTTTTTGTACATCTTTATAATAATATTTTTATAATTTTATTATTTTGTATATTCATTTATATATTTTATTATGATTTCAAAATGTATATATTGTATTGAGAGCAGCCAGCCTATTGGAATATTATCTTATATATACATATTTACACCAAATTGCGCTAGCCACTCCACCATATGTTTCTTATGTGAAACATGATTGTATATATTTATTGTGCTAGAAATCCTGCACCATTCACAATGTTTGAAAACTGTCACATATTGATATGACATGACTTTTATTACCATCCGTTATTATCTAATACTCTTAAATTTTTTGTGCATACTATTAATTTTTATGTTTTGTCTCGAGTGCTTTTTTTTATTGCGTTGGGAAAACAACGAGCTGACAATTTTCCTAATAGTATTTTTTTAATGTTATTACTTTAAATAGCAAATAGAAAAAACTTGAATGAATATATACAATCAGTTCCATAAATCATTAACATTTATTTGTTTCCCATCATAAATGAGACGGAATATTGGTAGGCCTTATTGCTTTGCGGTTAGCTTAAGCAAAAAAATATTTATTATTATTACTACAACTATTTATTATTATTACAACTGAAATTGAATCAATTATTGTTTTTATATTGTTTTCAATTTGATAGATGTTCTAAACGTTAAAAATAAATTTAATTTTGTACCAATTCACTTATTTCACGTAATGAAATAATTTTGATGCTTATTTTTTATTAAATTTAAAATTGTGATTTTATGTTTGCAAAATGTCGAATGGAATATAAGCGTTTTTTATTGTATATAATTAGTTGATCGAAACTATACAAGACAAGTGTTCCTCTCAAATACATTTATGAAATTAAAAAAAGTCTGAATATATAGTCTGTACGTATCTTTCAAAACCGACGCATTACATCGACGTTGCGTTTTATTAATTACCTAACATAATTCATAAAGTTATCCCAATCGGCTATTAAATCACGATAAAGATCATATTATACTAAAGAATTCATAAGTCAATTTCTTCATAATTGAGGGTACTTCACACATGAATAACATTTATCAAATTGAAAAAAGTAATCGTCTGTTTCTGTACGTATAATCCTTCCAAACGGACGCATTACATTGACGTTACGTTTTAGTAATTGCCTAACATAATTTATATTATTTTTATTACATATTTGTTTTCTTATTGATGAGGTTTTGATATCTGAGTAAAGTTACTTTCCTTCTCATATATTACTTAATTTCCAATTTTGATAAATTGACATAATGACAAAATATAACGCTGTTATTAACTAGTAATGTTAAATCTTCCCTTTACATTTCAGTCTCATTATTCATTAAAATAAACTTATTTACATTAGAATAAACTTACTATTTCTGCTAGTACACATTGTTGGTAATTCGGATAAGCACAAACTAAACTTATTTTTAGTGTATGCTGATGATGATGGTGCAGCAGATTCAACATTTTAGACATGTCAGCCTAATCTGGACATGTCAACTTTGATGACATTTTTATCAATATTTTCTGAGGAATATGTTAAAATTCAGTAGTAATGTTTTGTACAAACTAAACTGACAGCACTAAACTCGTTTTGTTTCTTTCTATCACTGTCGTTGTAAGAATATAGTAATAACTTAAAATAATTTTAGGGAGTGCATATCAAAATTACCGCCATTGTGTTCTGTAAAAATGTGTTTATGTCGGCCATTGACAAAGATGCCCTGAATTGCATTTTGAATATTATTTATATGTGTAAAATTATTGTGGGTGAGAAATATTTGTACTTTATGTATGGCAAAGATTAATAACATTACATACATAGACATGTAGCTAGTCATGTCTTTATTAAATTTTTTACTCGACTAGTTTTTTTTTAAATGTATCTTGGGAAGATAGCTCTCCCATATTCGTCATGCTACTTCCTTTTCTTTAAAAATAACATCATAACAAGTGAAATATTTCTCTTGAATTTATGATGCAACGAGTATATGCTCGTTTTTTTAATGTCTACTGAAATGCTGGCAGCGTTGGGTAATGTAGTTAAATTTTAAGACCGTTATTTTGAGAGACTTTTCCTAGTGTCAGTATAATACTTTCACGTAGCCATACACAATATCAATATTTTTGATCCACAATGTGTACCTGTGCTTCGCCGCTGTCCTCACGCGCCCTACATCGCCTGCCATCTGTTGCTCTGTCACATGCCTAGCTACACTAAACACGACCTTAACACCGTGCTAATAACGGCTTTTCGGTATGCTTTGGGTTAAGTCGCTACTTGACCGTGTCTACGTAAGGTATTCTCACTATCAATTCTTATTAGAAACACTGAACAATACGAATAGACGATGAACGATAAAAGAGTTTTCACATTTTAATCGTTTTTTTTTAACAAATTTTGTTCTATCATTGCATTGGCAAAAATTGGGAAAAATATTGTCTAGACCAAACGCTTCAATGTTCTATAAGCAAGTATAGAATTCTCAAACTACGGATTCTTGAACTGGGTTCAAAGCTTTTTACAGCAAAGCGTACAATATATTTAATATTATCATCACATCATCATTCAAATTCATAGCTTCGCTCACTGCTCTGTAACATTAGCAAGGCATTTGGTACGGCACTTGGGATCTATTTGGTTCATTACATTTGTGGATATTGTTAAAATGAAACATTTGTTGCACCTTACAATATTATTAATTAGTATCTAGTTATGACGTTATTGTTCGCTTTTCAAATGGTTTACAATTACAATGATGCAAAATATACATACATAATAAATAAAAGTAGACCTATGAAAGATTAGTTCGGACATGTAACGTTTTTAATCCACGTTTTCCCAGGAATAGATTAAAATGACCATAAATGACACAAAATAAAATCTTAAAATTGATTTAATGTTTTGGAAAAGTAGTCTAAATTATTATAGAAATATCAGAAGGGGGGATGGGTCGAATATGTATATTGTGTCTTTGGAGTAGATATTAGAATAGGCGCGGGGGATATTGAACCAAACAGGTCCTAGTGGCGACAGGTGTGAGTGGGCAGCGCGCGAGGGTGGCGGGGTAGTGGGCAAACGGGTAGTGGAGCGTGGTGTTGGCGTAGGCTGGCTGCACTCGCTCGCGGGGCTGGTGAAGCGCCGGCTCAGCGGGTACGTCAAGTGGCATCACGTTGCAGCTCGCCGGGACCCCAGGACCGCGCATCTTCACCATCACAGGTCAGACGAATATCATACTATTTTTAGTAACGAAAGCACAATATGTTAGTATCTTTTTTTATAAAAATTACAATTTTTATTCAATCTGTGGTCATTTTAAATTTATGTAATAAATAAAAATAATATTTGTATATATTCATATTCGTAACGTAAACGTTTTTACGCTGTAAATTTTCTATCCCACTTCTGATAGCATTTGGAGGTCGGTTATACAATTAGTATATTTTTATAAACCACTATATTATTTGCAGACATTTAATTTTAAATTTACCTATGTCGTTGCAATTGTTGGTTAGACGTGTTCTTATCTTTCTATAAATTTTAAAGAAAGAAAAAATTTCGCCCCAGACAGGATTTGAACCTGTAACCTTTCGTCTCAAGCCGACGAATGCTCTAACCTATTGAGGTGGGTACTCAGAATTGTGTATCTATAGGACATAACTACCCGCGTTAACGGGTTAGAAAGGAATTAAAAATTTCGCCGCGGGACTTGAATCCTCAGTAGCTCAATTGGTTAGAGCATTTGTCGGCTTGAGACAAATTTATATCTTTGAACTTTTCGAACAGTTTTTTTTTAATGATAAATCTTTGTTCAGTGAGTTATAAAAAATTTCATTATCATCACAAATTTACTATACTTTCCACACGATAGGTACTTGCAGAAATAAGTAAATAAATATGTAGTGTACTATATAACATCCTGAGGGTGGTAAAGTAGAAAACCCGCAGATTACAGGTGGGTCTAGGCGAATCGGTGGCCAACAAAGATGTGTTCTGAAGCTTTCTTTATGACTTTTCGAGGCGTGTATCGCCTCTGTGGTCTAGCGGTTCAGTTGTTGGACTCGACTGCATGAGGTCCCGGGTTCGAATCCCGGGTCGGGCAACAAAAAGAAAATTGGGTTTTTCCAATTTTGTAATAAAAAAAAATGTTGCTCGGGATAGGATATGTGCCCGGTTGACGATAGCCTTGCCACCTATCACATTGTGGGACTTAGTGTCTTCGGCTGGTCGTGGGTGCCCTGGTTGTGCCTCTGCCTACCTCTTCGGGGATATGGGCGTGAAGATACTTTCTTTTTGTATGCTATTTTTTCCCTACTAGCTGGTAGGCGGCAATTTCGTTTAACTCAGAGGGAAATTCTAGCAATAAAAAAAGAAAGCCTCGGATCACATTTTCGGTCTTGATTTCATCTTTACTAATAATCAGCTGTGATCTGCAGCTTTTCTTTTTTTCCTGTTCTTAGGATATAACATACTATTTTCAAACCAATTAAGAATTTGTTTGAAAATTTCAAATGCCATATAATGTTGTGCGAATTGTATGTCAACGTCCATTTAACTGACTAGTTAAAGAATAATGGCAAAATTAAGTAACGGTCAAGTACACTTTGTAGATGGGGCACGAGCGAGAGCTGGAGCGTGCCGGCGTCACCCCTCCCGCCGCGCGCCCCGCCCCCGCGCCCCGCGGAATAGCGTCACACACACACACACACACAAACACAAGGAGTCTGCAGCTCGCCTCAGCCATAATGTAGTACAATTTTGAAACCAATGCATTAATATGTTCACATTCTGATAGAGACAGGAGATTTATATTGTAATACCAATGAATGTCTAGTTTCGTTTCAGTAAATTTTACTTGCAGACGTAAGCAAAGTACACCTCGTTTGACGATATTTGGACTAATATCGGCAAATATAATTCATTCAATAATTCCAAATTCTTACAATATTAGATTTTATTAAACTAGCAACAAACTATGATGGCCAGTTTGAGTTTTATATTACAACTAGCTGACCCGGCAAACGTTGTTTTGCCATATAACTAATTAAATGACGATTGATCAGTTATCGACCCGGGATAAAAAATGACTATTAAAAAATAGGGGTTGGTGATAAAAGGGTGAAAATTTAGGGTTGTATGTACTTTTATATGCTGTATCATAAAAAAAATAAAAACAAAAAATTTTGTCTGTAAATTGCAAAAAAAAAATTAGGGGTGGACCACCCTTAAAATGTGGGGGATGAAAAATAGATGTTGGCCGATTCTCATAGATACCGGATAAGCACAAAAAATTTCATCAAAATCGGTCAAGCCGTTTTGGAGGAGTATGCAGACTAACATTGTGACACGAGAATTTTATATATAAGATAAACTTTTATAAAAGTTTTAACTATTGTTTGCTGTACTATTTATACTTACAAAAGCTTATAAATTTGTCAAGCATTCGGTTTTTTTTTTTCTTTACTAAATTGATATTGTCATCACACGATTCCCGACGGGGGCAGGCATTTGTTTGATGAACATTTAGATGTCTGCGTTGCCGGGTCTGGGTGTTTATTAAATTTATTCTGGTATCTATTTAAGTATTTCTATGTAATAGTATCGTTGACTAACATCCATAACACAAGCAATATAATTTGCTTACTTTGGGGTTAGATTAAATTTGTCTAAGTTGTCCAAGTATATTTATTTATTTATTTATTTATTGCAATGTGTCAAAACCGCCATCATAGTGCACCATTAGTATAGTGTGGAATAAGAAATATATTTGGTTTAACGTTTGAAGAAACGAAATGAGACAGTGTCCTATACAATGATGACCAACTATTAGCTAAAAATGAGTTGTGTTAATGTCCATCCTTATTTGTTGCGTGATATTTGTTTTTCATTATTGATATTCGTACACGTTTTAATCGGCTTCAGATGCTACAATAATATTCTGACCTGGATATCCAAACTTGTCATCCTTCTTTTTCTTATTTGGTACTTCTTATTATTTCTAATGTATCTTTGCTCAATTTTTATTACTTTCTTTCACTTTCTAGATTTCAAACTTTTCTAAATTATTTCATTTCAAAACTACAAGTTCGATCACTTTAATAGGGTGTATAATAATAAAACATTACCGAATTTGTGAAAATAATATACCTATGCTTATATAATAAAACCATATATCTGCTCTGCGTTTCTTTCGATGTCTAGTGAAAATACTGTTGGATGTTATTTTGACGATAGCGAAATTAGTAATGCTTTAATGCAGAGGTTCCCAAACTTATTTCATGTAACGCCCACTTTGAAAATCAGTTGTTTTGTAGCGCCCCCCCCTCGTTTTTTTCTTGTCAATAACCTCAATAACATATTTGTTGCGCCTAGTTTAAAAAAAAAACATTTATTTCAAGATTTATACCGCCCCCCTCTAGGCTTCTAGCGCCCACAAGGGGGCGTTATCGCCCACTTTGGGAAAGGCTGCTTTAATGGATGGTTCGAGCTTTTTCGGTTTTTCCTGAGTCACAGACCACAATTTCAAGTAACAGTATTAAAAATACAAGTTTTCGTTTTTTCCTCCTACCTTATCTGTAAACAAATAATGATAAAATTCAAAACAAGCACTAACCCCGATAAAACCTACACTTAATGTAGCTATTAACCATCTCGATCACGTCAGAATTTAAAATCGCATCAAAATTGGTACATCTGTTCAAGTCATGAAGTCGGAGTCATTCATGCATTTATATTTTTCTGTGTATTAGTATCATTAACAGACAACCATACACAACACAAACATTTTGCTTACTTTTATTGTATTATATCTGACTGCTTGGCCCATGCTCGTATTAATTCTTTTGGAGGTCTATATAAAGCACGAGGTTTTCTTAGCTTCTTTGTGACATTAAAAAATCAGAGTAATGATTTTTTCCGGCCGTTCTTAAGTCTGATCATGAATTTCAGACAGGCTGTCTTTAGACTTTGATTTACACTACTGTATGTGCGATGGTACTCAGCATCGCCGCGCAAATATGTTTATATAATAGCGTGCATTTTTAAACATAAACAATTCAAGCCCAATAGAACTTCAAAAAATAAACTATAAATATTTCATTACCAAAAAAAAAGTTAATTTGAGAGGTAGCTAATTATTTTGAGATGATTTTACATATCATATGTAAAACTTTACATAATAATAATAAACATCCCAAAGTGGTTGAGTAATGATTGATAATTTTCGTTTATCTTGACATCTTTATTTATGGCAAAAGATGGCGACCAAGCACGCGGTTCCTCTGATGGTGAGATATAACCGCAGCCTATAGAGACCATAGATGTAGGTGTATTACCGAAAACACAAACAAAATTGAAAAAACTTACAGTTGAATTGGAAACGTTCTCTTTTTGGAGTCGCTTAAAAATGTTTAGCAATCGAATGCTAAATTATTAGATGAATAATATGCTATTTATTTGCGCCTATTTTTAGTATAAAATGTCAAAATGTTCAAATTATTTGACAATAATAAAGATATCTGTAGTCATGGATGTACGTGTATATTTCGTTTCTTTTTCTATATTTTTTATTTTAAATTTGAATTACCGTAAAATATTTTTACATTTAATTTTTGTCAAGTGATGGACGTTTTAAAAGAAATAATAAATATTTTTTTTTATAAAGTATACCACATAACTTGTCGGTTTACTACCGAATATACTTTCTTTTTTATTTATTTTAACTATTTATTTCTTAATCAAAATCTACTTAAAGTATATTTTAGTGTTTACATCTACTTATTAAGTATAATGAGAATGTATATATTATAATAAATTAACGTATGAGTTTCATTCTCCAATATTTTGACGTTTGGTGACGCGTAAGTTCATATTTTGAGTAATCCTATATTTTCTGGATGACTCGATATGGTCGCTTAAGACAAATTATAAGCATGTCTAAACCACTACATGGTATAGTATTACCACCAGTCTTAAGTTGCGTAACGCGCTCGTGTCAGCGCTAGCCACTGTTGTGTTCCCGTCTGGAGTGTAGGGCAGCCGGTTAATGTTCACTAGATGCTTAACGCCGTAGCTTCAGTCTGGCAACGATATCTGCTGTCTCATAAATAACGTAATGTAACGACAGTCTTCTGCTAAAGCAATACTATACAAAAATTGAATCTAGTAAAACTGCAGAAATGGACTCATTAACTACTACCTTGGAATCTTTTTCTATCTTCTAAAAAAGAACCATTGAATTTGTTTTTTATCGATCAAGTAATCGCGTTAAGAACATACAAAAAAGCATCTAGTCGAATTGAGATCCCCCTCTTTTATTTTTCCCAGCCAGCCAGCTTTTTTTCTTCCTCTTTCAATACTTCATCTTAGGCCTTTACATAACTAGCATCGTTGACCTTTTCAAACAACCATTCATTAACTAATCCAATTCTTTGGCATTATTTCTATTTTCTTCATATATTGCTTATTAAAACCAAGCTATTTTACTTTAGTAGGCTAGTCTCGGTCCGTACACATAAAAATTACGATTTCTATAACAAAAATAAACGGTTATTGAGCCGAATTCTCAACTTTAGTCGTAAAGATTGCCTTTGAAGGAAGTGACCAGTTATTGCAGAGATATGATCGTTAAATTATAAAAGTTTAGAGTTTGGTTTTGTAAAGAGAATCCCTTTCGCACAAAATATTTGACGAAGAATCATTTAGAACTGGGATTGTAGTTGTATATTCGAATGTTAAGTCATTATGTGAGCCTGAATTAAAGAGATTTGCTTAGGAGCCTTGATTGTTATATTCTTATGGTTTTAGACATTAATATAAGACGTTTGTAGTTTTTATTCAAAATCGAATCGTGCTTCGCGTGTTAGGTGAAAATGTGTTGCATTAAAAACGGAACGTAGACGAGAAACACCAAAAACAAAATCATAAATTGTATGTAAATAATTTATATGTTCGCGGCGAATGTGTTGGTGTTTTGTAGTACAATGTGGTGTTTACCAAAATAGCAGTTAAAAAGTTATAGTGGCTCGTATGGTCACAGGTATAAAATGTTTTTTTTATCTAAAGATATGTTTATAAGAAATATTTTTAAAGAATAAATTTAAGTATCTTCACGCCCATATCCCCGAAGAGGTAGGCAGAGGTACAACCAAGGCACCCACGACTAGCCGAAGATACTAAGTCCCACAATGTGATAGGTGGCAAGCCTATCGCCAACCGGGCACAATTCCAATCCCGACCAACATTTTTTTTTTATTATTAGAAAATTGGAATAATCCAATTTTCTTTTTGTTGGCCGAGAATAAAAAAAAAAGAATAAATTTATTTTTGAGGTAATTT
Organism: Calephelis virginiensis; assembly: GCA_002245475.1. Taxonomy (NCBI): domain Eukaryota; kingdom Metazoa; phylum Arthropoda; class Insecta; order Lepidoptera; family Riodinidae; genus Calephelis; species Calephelis virginiensis. The sequence continues at coordinate 101,048 of NJDC01001535.1, forward strand.
GAAACGAAATCAATTTTAACAATTCCTGTTCTTCTGATATACAATGCGAGTTTCGAAACTTGATGAACTGAAACGTGAGTATACTAGACAAATAATTATCAGTAAAAAAATTCGGCACATTTTCTAAAAGATGTAATTTTAATTTTTTTTTATTGTATATTTGTTTTTGAAGATGTATTATTGTAAAAATAACTTACTGTCTCATCTGACAGCTTGAAAGTATACCTCTTTGATCAAAGTAAAATAACAATTGCAAACAAGGAAGCCTACCAAAAAGTTTAATTATCAGAAACGTGTGGGGTTTTGTCAAGTTTTTTCAAACTAACTCAGTAATTTTAAAACTAGTTGTTTGAGGTACATTTATTTGCATGTTATTAAAGTTCATGGTATTTTTTTTGTCGATAATTCTTTGCCTAGTATCCGTATATTTCAGTCGAAAAATCATATTGTATAAGCATCACAAGTTTTAACTAAGATGGGACTCGAACATGCGACCCAAGTATGTTCTAAGTATTTTCGAAACCTGTCTGGTGTTTTTCAATTTGATTTATTACTGTGAAATGGACGGTTGCTTATTTTCTTGTGATGTATGACATGGTTTTATAAACGTGTTATCAGAAGAATAATGCGTACAGAAACGTACGTACGTACTACAGAAATTAATTGTGTAAATTGGTTTAACCTAGTCCGACAACAACGACTACGAGCCACTGTACTTTAATTTTTGATAGAGCTTGCTTAAAAACAGGCAAATTCAATAACCTATCTCATATAAGGGAAATTGGCCGATTGATGTCACGGTCACATTTTTATAAGATTACAGAATGCAATTTTTTTTAGATGAATAATATAATAATATTTAAAATATTTTACCAACCTTTTTTTAATTTTGTCTCAATTTTGGTTTTGTATGTTATTTTTTTTTCTTTTAATTTTATGTTTGAACATTTGTCGTGAATAAAATCTTGGCTTCTCGAGTAAACTAAATTAAGGTAAAAATCAAAGTGTTTGATGTGGGTGAATTTAATTGTAAATAGAATATGTACTTATCCAATTATTTATATGTTATTAGTTAATACATTTTTTTACAAAATTTCCGTGTTTTATTTAATTTTAATTTCTTGTCAAAAAAGTGTTTTTAATTGTATAAAACTGCAGATAAAATATGACCGTGGCAATTCACTATTTATTGAAGAGTTAAATGCAAAAGTTTTGTATGTAAATATTCGTGTAATATAATATACTATAAGTGATTGTATACTTAAGTTGACATTTTGTTAAATAAACAATATGTAGAAGGATTTTTATGAACTTCTTGTAATTAAATGAATTATGAATTAAATCTAATATTTTATTTTTTTTCCTTTTACATACAGACAATGCATTTTCCCAGTGTTGGTCCTGGCTCCTTTGCAAAATAGGCGATCTGCCTTTCTGCAAGGCAGCTCGTGAAAGGCGAGCATAGGCCGTCATTAACACCGTGACATCTAACTAGGTGGTCGAGTTTCGCAGCGACTCGCCCGAAATGGCACCACTTCCTTATTTATTCTTGCCGCAATAGCGTCAGTGCTTGCCGTTGACGTGTTCCGGTTCGGGGGATTAGTTAGTCGCTAAACTAATTTTTGTTTGTTTTAAACTAATTAATTTTGAGGCCTAACATCCCGACTTGAGGTTGACAATGCACCATTACCATTTTTGGTGTCTCTAGACGGCGTGAATTTCTTACCATTAGGAAATCCGTCTGCTCGTTTGCCTTCCAATATTATAAAAAAGTAGGTTTGGGGCCGGTGGTTTATTTTATCGGAGCCTCTTTTCTAAGTAGCGAATAAGGAAATGGCTATCCTAATAGTGTGGAGCTATTATTGCCGCTTTCGTGAATTAGTATTTGGTGTCATATGGCTGAAATTTTACGCCATTTGTGCCAAGTTACCCGTTATCTCACCCACCAAAGAATACGAGAATGGCGTGCACTGACGTGGCGAGAGAATAAGTACAGCGATGGTAGTAATCAAGGCGGGCTGTTACAAACCGCTCTACTTCTAAGTCATGAATGACACTAATTGAATATTTCAGAAATCCACATTACTAGACTATTTCCAGCTGGCGACGGGGTCGTCACATCCTGTCGCTGCCAATATTTTCCAGTAAGAAAACAATGTTTAAAATAAAATAGTTTTAATAATTAAAATCTTTGTACAATAGTTGGTATGTGTCTTCACATCTAACGCTATAAAACATAACAATATAAATAATAGGCATAGAGAAAATTACATACCTGATATTTTTAAATGAGTATCGATTAAACTACCTTATTGTTTCTATAGCGAAAAATGTCAGTTTATAATAATGTAATAATTCTTGCATAATGCTGTTCAATCAAAGTGAATGCAGATCGTCTCTTGGGTTAACAACTTTTTTATAAGCAAAGGACAGTGCAGAAAACAAAGAGGCGTCGCCAAGGGGGGTAGAGGCAGCCCTTCCCTTGGAGATGTCTATGTCACAGTGACATTACTTGTCGTGCTTGATCGATTATTCCCATAATTATTGATTATTCCTATATTTTTAGAGACAGAAGTCATCGAGCGATTTTTCCCGCGCCCACGGCGCTCGAGGATCTGCGGTTTTGTTTCAAAACTCACGAGATTGGTAATTTTTGAGGTCCCGCAGCCGCCGCGGTTGAAATTATCGCCCGCAAACTTGGCTGTTGGTTATCGCGCGGCCGGCGGTTGCGGTTAAATAATTAGTACAAATAGTACAAAATGGTCGCCCGCCAAGAGACCGCAGAGGGCGCGGTAGCAAACCGCCGAGGCGGCGGGAGATCGCCGACCGCACGAGTAACGGGCACACGACCGCTGCCGCGGGAACCGCAAACAACCGCGGGCGCTGCGGGTGAAAATCGTGCCGTGAAATGTTAGCTTACGTTTTGCATATAAATCTATATTCTACGGGATCTACGGGCCCGCAACCGCCGTGGGCGCGGCTAGAAACCGCGCCATGAATTCTCAGTTTTACAATTTCTTTGCTACTGTTTAAGCGCTGGCGGGGAAGTTATATGTGGTTGCGCCGTCATCGCCGTAGGGTTACTTTGTAAGGACCGGTCAAATTTTATTATGAGGTGGTAAAGGTTTAAATACTAATGCATTTTGAATATTATTGCCCAATTGTAATATTTAATTTTATATACCTACAATCATTTAAAAAAAATCCGCAAAAATAATGCCTCACTTTTCACGTTATATCGCACCTAATACGAGTCAAGGCGTCAGCCGGCGAATGCCACTTCCGTCGGTGGGAACCAGATTTATGCTTTGTTTACGTTATAATCATGCATCTTTGCGTTGGACACAAATTGTAAAATCATTTTTTCAATTTTTAATTACTTCATAGATCGAAAGTGTTATTGGATTCCGAATAGTTTCTCAAAATTTGGCTGGTACTTTAAATTTAAATGTAACCCTGTATACAGGCTCATACTGCAAGTCTTATGCTTCATACTATGCTTTCTACTTTACCTACAATTTTTATTTTTTTATGTATGTTCTGCTCCTAAAACAAACCAGTTACGCAGAAGCACTTGAAAAGGGAAAAGGACAGCTAACAATTACCATACCACAGGGATACTGATTGGAATCATCAAGTGAATTGAATGTATCTACCTAATTAGTAATGGCAAATATTTTTCAGATTAAAAACGAAGTACATATCCATATCATTTTTCTGAAACTCACAAATAGAGCAATGTTGTTTACGTTAAAAATTGATATATACATTTACCTTTTTAAACTCCCGACAGGAAAGTGGGGTGTTATAAGTCTGACGTGTCTGAGGGTATTTAATACCTATATCTGGCATCATAATTTCTAAGCAAATGGACCGATTTCAATGCGTATTTGTTAGTTTTAAAGTTGACTTGATCGAGGTGGTGGACATGATGGAGATCTACATTAGAAATTGGTTCTGTCGGGGTTTTTTTAATTTATGATAATAAGGTCACATGAGGCGGAAGCAACTAAAAAAATAATCTACCACAAACTACTTAATTTAGTTACCATACAAAATTTGTTAATTTAATAATATCCAAAATGGCGATTGTTTTGTCGCGGTACAACAGAGTATCGGTATCTAGAGGCTCCATCTGTATACCATATCAAAAAACAATAATTTCTCTGCGCTTATAATAACAATTAGTTGTTTTCGAATAAGGTCAAATATGTTTATTTTCTAATTTTATAAATTGAAAATAGAATCTAAAATTAATTTTCTTGCTCCCACACCGATTACTTCGACCGATAAATTTTAACAATATTAATCGTGAGCTGCATTCCATTTGAATGACCCGCAGAATGTAGAATGCATCTACATAAAAACAAAAATATGATGCGTGGTTTCCATAAACTATTGCGAGGAATAAGCTGAGATATAGAATATATTTAGTTACTATTACAACCTACCACATTTATTGCTGTACATTTTACATTATTGAAAAAATAACAACCTGTCTTCATTATTTTAGGGATAACCTCAAAGTACCCCCAAAAGTAATCCGTCAAAGATCAGATTTTACTTTTGATACGGATACATATGTATTTACTGTGAGACCGCTCCTGAAATACAAATTTAAATCTTGCCATGGACAAAATTAAATAACGACTGTCGCTTGTTGGTCATTGTTATATAACTAAATTATCTTAACAATCACAAACATTTTAAATTAATTAACAAACAAAGAATAAACGCATTAAATAAATAAATAACAAATTAATCAAATCACAAAGTATTACATGTAAGTTTAAATATAAATAAAGTTTAAATAAGTTTGATAGTCAAGATTTCTCAATCTAGTGTTTCCTCTCTAAAAATTAAGATTTTACTTTAGGTGTACCTTCACTTAATTCTTAATACACACAAAGTAGAAGACTACAATTTTCGGTGATCGTTACATTTCAATATCCAATATAAATAACTTATTTTAATTTAAATAGGCCTCTTATAATTAAAATTTATTTTTTCTAATAACAGAATAGTATGATATGCAAAAATAGTAATGTATATTGTATTCTATAATAATATGCGAGTAAAATAAAAATATGGATAAATATAAATGTGGTGTCGTGGGACACCAGGTAGGAACAAAGTTCCTTCGGCTATTGTAGAATGGACACAATTAATGAGTATATACTAGGCATTGGCAGGGTGGAGTGAGAGAGAAATACACTACTCGCTTGTGTATACGACTGTCGCGCCTGCGCACGTCTCATTTAACGGTTTTATTCCACGGGTTTCTGTTAAGGTTTTTACTATCACTTTTTTTTCAGTTCGGTCGCGCAGCCAAACCCCTATCTCCTCCAAGCCTGCCGTAAGAAACTTCGTTCCAATAAACTCCTTATTGTGCACAATTAAACTTACTACAAAATAAGTACAATTAAGTATTAACAACAGCATATGAATATAATTTTAGTACACAAAAGGCGATCTTATCGCCAAACAAAGCGATCTCTACCAGACAACTCTTTATACTGTATTAATGAAACATGTTTTACTAAACACTGTTTGAAATTTGATTCTCAACCAGTAACTAAATAAATATGCTGTCACGTCACCCACGCGTAACATATTATTATATATTGGTTGGGAGTAAATTTTTAACTGTGTTTAGTTTAACAGGGGTATACATTTAATTTTGTAAGACGGATAGTTCAATTTGCTGCAAACTTTGTATACAATGTTATAGCTTGTTTAGTATATAAATCAGAGGTTCCCAAACTTATTTCATGTAACACCCACTTTGAAAATCAGTTGTTTTGTAGCGCCTCCCCCCCCTCGTTTTTTTCTTGTCAATAACCTCAATAACATATTTGTTGCGCCTAGTTTAAAAAAAAAACATTTTTTTCAAGATTTATACCGCCCCCCTCTAGGCTTCCAGCGCCCACAAGGGGGCGTTATCGCCCACTTTGGGAAAGGCTGATATAAATAAAGAAAGAAACAAACGTTCCTATGATGCCAGGCAACAGCATCACGGGCGGTTTTGGAAGCAAGCCAAAGAAGAGGATTTCGGTAAGATTAGCATACACATTGGTTCGCTACTACTATACTAGTATTTAATTGGTGTTATTCATGAACCAGATAAAAATGTCTGTTAAAAGATGAATTTTAAAAATAAAGACGGTATAATTGCACATTAGGCCTAACACCGTGCTACAAGAAGCTACCTACCTATCATATCTATGGTGTCTATAAACCGCAATTTCTCTTACCATCAAGGGAGCTGCGTGCTTAATCGCTGTCCCTTACCATAAATAATTAACACAGTAAAAAAAAACGACTTCGATTTCGATAAGTAAGTCATCTTAGTACACAACAAATAAGAATTATCCTCGATTTCCCTGGGATTCCATCATCAGATCAGTTCTTGGTGGCAATGGGGCTCCCATTGCCACCAAGAACTGATTCCAAACTGAACTTTGGAAGTACGCTTTTTCAATTAAAAAATAGGTTTAGAAATGGCGCAGAAATCGATTAACAAACAAAAAATATAGGAGTCGAACATATAACCTCCACCATTTTCGAAGTCAATTAAAAACGAAGACATTTTACTTATTGTTTATAGCTGTGTACAGTACTAAGTACTAATATTTAAATTATGCGCTTGGGCTTTACACTTTTTACTCTTTATACTTTTATTTTTAAATTGACTGACCTAACCTACGAGGACCATTCAATAAATTTTTAGCCTAAGAAAAAATAAAGAAAATTTTGAGAAAGTAAAGATTTATGTTTGAACATAGTCTCATTTCAATTCAATACACTTGGACCAGCGATGCTCCAACTTTTTTAACCCGTCAAAAAATACGATTTCCCGAGGTCTTCAAATAGGCCTCTGTGGCGGCGATGACCTCATCATTCGACCCAAATCTTTTGATGCCGGCGAGTGACTTTTTCAGATTTGGGAACAAGAAAAAGTCGCATGGAGCCAAGTCTAGAGAATACGGTGGATGGGGCAGCAATTCGTAGCGCGATTCGATCAATTTGGCCATGACAACGGCGGAGGTGTGAGCCGGCGCGTTGTCGTGGTGGAACAGCACTTTTTTTTTTGCCAAATGGGGCCGTTTTTTTTTCAATTCGGCGTCGAATTTGCCCAATAAGTCAGAATAGTAGATCCCCGTGATTGTTTTACCCTTTTGGAGGTTATCGATGTAAATCACACGTTGTGAGTCCCAAAAAACACTGGCCATCACCTTTCCTGCCGATTGAACAGTCTTTGCCTTCTTTGGAGCACGTTCGCCGGGTAAAGTCCACTGTTTCGACTGTTCCTTGGTCTCTGGTGTGTACCAGTGAACCCATGTTTCATCGACGGTCACAAAACGACGCAAAAACTCCGCCGGGTTGCGTTGAAACAGCGCCAAACATGTCGCCGATATGGTCTCACGGTTGCGCTTGTTGTCTGGTGTGAGCGAACGCGGCACCCATCGCGCCGACAACTTTTTCATACCCAATTCTTCGTGCAGAATATGATGCACTGTCCCATCTGCGATGCCTACAGTCTCAGCTATCTCGTGAATCTTCAGTCGCCGGTCTGCCAACACGAGATCGTGGTTTTTTTTTACGTTTTCTTCTGTAGTAGCCGTTTTCTCATCAAAAACCGACGTGGGGCCACGAGCAAACTAGTTGAACCAATTTTTGACGGTCGCCATCGAAGAAGAAGAGTTACCGTACACAGCATCCAAGCGCTCTTTGATTTCGCTGCGCGTTTTACCTTCCAAAAACAAGAATCTAATCACCGAACGATATTGTTCTTTTTCCATTTGTGCAAAACCGACCGACACGCTCGCTTCCAAAGGCTGTCAAAACAAAACAAATGAAGGGAAAAGACTGAAGATTACTTGATAGACTGCAAAAAGTATTTACTGCACGATAGTAAAACTCTTTTGTAATAACAACGCCATGGGGCGATTAGGCTAAGTAATTATTGAAGGCCCCTCGTAAATTTAAGGGAAATTATTAATTAATTGTAATAACAACTCTATACAGATATCTTTAAATATATTCGGATTTCCGATGCTTGACGAATAAAGCCGAAGCGTATAATTGAAATAGTACTACTGTACACCTTACATATGAATATAATACATAATGAATCTATTTCTTTGGTTAAGGTTGTGGAGTTTCCTATTGTTATATATATTAATACTCTAGGAATAAATAAGGTTCATAAACATTGTATCCTCTATTTAAAAAACCGTTAATTAAAAACATAAACACACTTGTCACTTATCCAATAATTCTTTGGTATATAAAGATAGGCGTCATGTGTAGTTGCATCTATATTATTTATCTAGATATAAATTATTTAATACTAAAATCATACAAAAATAAATCTTTATATTGTTTAACTAGAAATAGTGTGCATTTAAAATTATATAATGTTACAGTATTACAAAATGTGATGTTGGTTTTTAATTTGCATCAAGACGAGAGAGAGAGAGAGAGAGAGAGAGAGAGAATATCTAAACATAGTGCTGGTAATATATCATTAACTTTAACCCTTTAACATTCACTAAGTACCCATTTACATTCTCTGGTGGTGTTTCCTCGTCTGAAAATGATTCTCTTTTATAATATTTATACACCATAATTATAAGGTACAATCAAAATTCAAACTACAACTTCCTTATTTCAATAAATAATGTTTTAAAATAACATTTGCCTAATGTCGGCGAACTCTATAATTACAATAAATCACACAACATTTTATTCATTATCATAGTTCATCATTGGGATAGTTACGTGTTGATCCGGGTCCTTTATGTAAAATAGACCATCTGCCTTCCCGCGAGGCAGCTCGTAAGAGGCTAAGTGAGTTATTACCAACGTGGTCACAGGTGGAAGCCATCACCAGAGCCTAATGTGGCTGGTACTTCTGTCGCCATAATGACTCTGTCATGTTCCAGTTTGGAGGGTAGAGGATTTCTTTTTATATTCATTTACCGTTTTGTTTTTATCTTAATTCTTAAATTCCAGACGCCAAAAGCAGTTTTTTTATGTAGATCACTAAAGCAATTATAAAAAAACCTCACGTGTTAACGGTAACCTTTACGATAACGCTAAACTTTAAAAATTAACTTGTGTTAAATCTTATAAAGTATTGAAACGCTTAACGAATAACTTTTTTAGTAACGGATTAGCCACTAACGAAATTAAATGTGACCAGCATGTTAACAATACGTTCATTAACTTTATTAATTATAATTAGATAAGTCTTCCCTGCGTCATAGCATGTCTAACCTAGCAACAAATAAAAAAAAATATCGGAATCTACAAGATAATAATTTGAGCATAAACTAAGTAAATAATCTTTGATATTAATCCATTTATATATTATGTATTTAATTATGTATGAAATATTTTGCCTATCGTAATATAATCTACAATAGTGGAAGAAGTACAACACGGTGAATATATATTTCCAGTAACTCACTTTTTTCTCGAGTACATATTCGGCAAATGTATTTAGAAGTTAACACATTTGTCAAATAGACCGTGATATCTGACTAGGTGGTAGTTTCTCAGCGAATCACCCGGATTGGTACCACCGCCTTACCTATTCCTGCCGCCATAGAGTCATGACGTGTTCCGGTTTGGAGTGTAAAGTAGCCGGTAAACTTACTTTTGCTCGAGGCCTAATATCTCGGCGTCAGGTTAGCAACGCACCATTACCACCTTTGGTGTCTCTAGGCGGCGTGTTATATATTGTCATTTTTCTAATGTTCCATAAATGGCTTTATTTAATGAAAAAAATAAACTCCCCAGAATACGGACATGTATACATACTTAAGTATTACAAAGTAAATTGCATAATCAAAATTTGTCATACATTTCATAAATAAACAAAACACAAGTGAATATTTTTCTAGAATGTAAGTTCAAAGTTTAGAAATACAAATTTTAAGGTTACAAATGTAAAAGCTGTAATACAAAAATAACATTTAATTTCAGTAAAATTAAAAACGATAAAAATAAAATTCAAACAACAAATATCGGTAACAATTAACAACCATTAAAACAGCCTCATCTTTTAAATCACTAATAAGGTTAAAAAAGATCTCCACCCACGAAAATCAGACAAAAGTCAGCATTGGACTTACAGACGAATATATCCATAAATTAGGGGCTGCAAGAGATAACTTTAAAGCTGGATATATATTATCAGCCGCGCCTTATGATCGCGGCTAACAGGCGTGACTGATAGATGTGTACATTCCGTCCGTGGACGCTTTTGGCTGACAAACGTCTAGCGCTCCAGGGGGCTGATTATATATCTCAGTTGCCAACTCAAAGTGGAAAAGTGTACATCAAATAGCTGTCAAATGACGTGTTTTATATTAGCTATTTCCAGCGACCAACAGAAATACACTAGAGATAGCAAACACAAATGATGTCATTTGACAGCTATTTGATGTACACTTTTCCATATTGAGTTGGCCACTGAGATACATAATCAGCCCACAGATATCTTTCGAACGGCCATACGCTCAAGGTCACATCTGCGACTTACGTCCGATAGTTTGCAAGTCTTTAATTAAATTATCTAGATAGCCTGTAAGTCGCGGCTGTCAGCCTCATCCTATGGCATGTTTCCAGCTTAATTTTAACATTTTATGAGCCTTAGTGCGGAACTTAAAGTAACTTTATTTTAACAATACAATGGTGAAGAGTAACTAGACATCTTTAATGCACTTACTATAAAAAGTCTTTGACATAGAGTGTGGAGAGTTAGCAGTGTGATGACTGACTTTTGACTTTTTTGCCCTGAATGGTTATTTATTGCAGTCATAGTCTGCAGACTCTCTTTCCGCAAAATGAAAAACAAAGTATTCACAAAATTCATACATTGATAAAGGAACTCAGTTTTAACTCTGACATAAGAAATTGACTGACTAGAAATTTAGTTTAATTTTTGTAGTATAATTTCGTTCATTATTTATTTTTTTGCTGAGCAAATTTGCCTAATGGTAAGAAATAGTTTACACTTACGCCTACATTTTACCAATAGATATTAATGGCTCGTCACGAACTTAAGACTAGGATGCTAAGTTTTTTGCGTGTGTTACTAATTCGGTGCACGACAATGGTAAGCACTGATACTATTACGTAACAAATACCAAACATCACAAATTTATCATGGTTAATTTAATTTGTATCTAACTAAAGTATGAAACAAATGTATTAGATTTCATAATTCTTTGGACAAAAGTCAAAATTTTATTTTAAATATGGCACCTAATGAGAACATTAAGGCATTTCAAATGTACATTATTAAAGGCCAATTTAACATCTTCATTTTAATAAAATTAAATAAAACATTATTTTAACATTGGCGATTAAGTTACAAAGATCATAATTTTAATTACAGCAGCAAATAAAGCTATCATTTTTTTCAGGAACACGCTATTTAATAATATACTATACGCCTCAGTTGTTTTGAAATCAGTACAGATGTCATTAGTCCTATCCTATTACCTATAAAGTCTTTGCGTGTTTTTTTTTCTTTAATGTACACTTTTATAATTTGCCCGGCCTTATACTTACATCAGCAGAAATTGAAATATCTCAAAAAACTCGGAACCAGGATTTAAGTTAGTTTTCGTATAACCTATAGATGTTCATGCCAAGAACTGATAATGCAGTGATAAAAGGCTTTGTACCATGGCATAAAACATTTTGCTAATTACGCGGATTTGCTGAGGCATTGCTATAGGGCGTATCCGTCCAGAGAGATGTCGGGACGCAGCAAACACGATTCAGTTCTTGGAAGCTAGATCAGTTTAAGATTCCAGCACCAAAAAACAACCCTGCTCATTACGTCCACCTCTAGCCTCGTCATAACACCTGCAATACGCAGAATGAGTTTCGATGAAAGTCAGTCGTCTTGAGGCAATGCAGCAGCAAATTCATTGAGTAGCCAAGCAATATTTTTTTTATTTAATTTTAAAGTTTCAATTCACGATTCAAAGTTCTTACGCTTTGGAACTTTAGGATAGCTATGGTCTTACGGCCAATGTTAATAATGTATCTCAATCTAATGGATTTCAAGCAATCTAGATAGCTGCGTATCCAGCGGCCTATCCCATACCTAACTGCCATATTTATCCTGTCCACAGATATGTTATTGGCAAGCGATAACATTAATATCGATCAAAATATCAGTCTTGGACAGCAAGTTTTGGATTAGGATTGATTATTAATATTGGCCGTTAGTGTACTAGCATGAGCGAAGGCTGGTAAATACTACTGAGATCAGACGCAGCGCCCACAAAACCTCAGTTAAAGCATACAATTACTATCAACAATAACAAGTCCATGACTTTACTTTTAAACAAGAAATTAAAATAATTTGAAATGAATAAACATTGAAACAGAAAATAATATCTTACGCTAAAAATCCTTACACTCTCAGGCAAGAATTTTGTGATGACTGAGGAGCAAAACACGATCAAGACGCAGTCTTAAGCTTGACAGCCAGACCACAAACTTGACATAAGATTTAAGACCTGTCATTTCATAGTTTTCTGTCAAAGTGACAGCGCTTAAATATGATTCGAGTTTGAGATGCGTCTTTGACTACGAATGACTGCAAGATTAAGACTGACTTTGCTCGTCGCTACAAAAAATTTAAGCTACAGGTTTCCATTGTGCTTAATGCGGTCTTCCGATCTTCCCAGCCCGCTGCGGACTATTAGGCATGGATGTGGTTAAGGACTGGTAACACAAGAACGACTTGTCGTTTGGACTTCTCTTCAAGTAGTCCGATATATGCTGCACTATCAGATCTATGGCGACTGAAATAATAATAAAAAAACATATTAGTTTTATAAAAGCAACAAATTTGATAAGTTAAAATGCTTATTGGCCGGGGCCTCGCCTTCATATTATTGAATAAATGGATCGCATAATCTTTATTACATAGTACAAAAGAAAGTCGCTCCCTTCGTCCCTTTGTATGCTCAAATCTTTATAACTACGCAACGGATTTTGATGCAGTTTTTTTGATAGATAAAGTGATTGAAGAGGAAACTTTTTATGTGTATTTTATAACCGTGCGAAGCCGGGGCGGGCCGCTGAAACAATAATATAATTTAACGTTTTCTTTATGATAAGAAATTAATGACGCCTCAGCTCCTAACGAAAATGGCAAGTTGTTGATGGCATCATGGCAAACAAACACACGGCTCTTCCAATTTTAAGATACAACCGTCGCCTATAAACACCATAAAAGCGACTGTTTAGTCGCTGTTTTATGACAGGGATCTTAGGCCACACTCGCAAGCAGGCTCCTGTTTCTCGTATAGACGTATTTTCGCACTTAACACATACAAAATGTTTGCATGTGTGTGTGCTGATATAGGCTGCACTACCAAAAAAATAATATACATACAAGTGTTATTAAAATATTGCTATTTATAATACATACGTTATATTTTAATAAATAGCTCATTTATCAATTAATTAGGGAATTGCTGATTTTTCTTATTATTTATGTGAAATAACCGGTCACACTGGCCTGCGAGTTTGTTAAAAATCCGAAGCCGCCATTATTATAAATACATTAATTGATTCGTGACGATATTTTGTGTTAAGTGAGTTGTTATTCCACCGCATCATTCCAATTTAAAGATTACGGTGTTTTTACTGGTCTCAAGTGTTTATATTTTTAAAAAAGGACATTCGACGTATTAAAGTTACGTTTGGAAACTTTTTAGGTTAACTTGCTAGTGATTTTAAAAAATGGTGAAATCGGTGAATTTTGTTTAAAATGTCCGTAAACGATTATAAAAAAAATGCCAAATGAAGATATGAATGTGATTTATAACAGTTTTCTTAACCTATTCTTACTGTTTTCTTGCATTTGCATCAAAAATAACTGTTGATGAAATGTAAAAAATTTAGAATTAAAATGTTAAAAAACAATTTCTGTTTTGCTTATTATTTTCATGCATGATATAATTGCCCTTTTTGATATGAAATTGAGTTGCCCCTAAAATTTTTAATTATTGTAATGTTATTGTACCCTTTGCGTTTATAAGTGTTTTTTGTAAGTTGAATAAACGATTTTGTGTTTTTTAAATTTTAGTGGCAATTTGTTTTTTTTCATCAAGAAATTAAAAAGTAATTAAATATTAAATATAAAAAAACCCCGTTCCTAGTAGTTTTTGCTTGATATACCTACGGGTCGCCACTGTCTCGTAGCTGTGTAAGGCTATGGTTGCATTTATTGCATATGTAGATACAATTCTTCTCTGTGAGTAATATTGTTCTGTGCTCGCAAGTTTACCGGCTTACCCTAATAGTGGCAAATACAGATGATATTTGAGGCGGTAGTACCAATATCGGCTAGCTGCTGTACAACACTACTTAGTATGTTCGGGGTGCTGATTATGTATCTCAGTGGCCAACTCAAAATGGAAAAGTGTCAAATGACATGTTTCATATTTGCTATTTCCAGTGACCAACATAAATACAATAGAGATAGCAGACACAAATGACGTCATTTGACAGCTATTTGATGTACACTTTTCCATTTTGAGTGGGCTACTGTAATACTTAATCAGCCACGGACTCTAACATAATAGTTACGTACTGGGATGATCGGGATCTGATTTATTCAAACCACGTTTAGATTAAATTTTACATTCTACCATCGTTTTTTATTTAAATTTTTATCATGTTAAAACTCACAGTTGTGCTCATACTCATATGCAGATTGTTGGACGTATAGTTGGACAAACGAACATGGTGAAAAGGCGGCATAATTTGGAAACACTTCCAAGAAAATTGGACCTCATTAAGAATCTTTTTTTTTTATTTTTAATTATCCAACAACTCTCAATGTAATAACTTTTTTGTTTATAGACACACAAGCTTCAAATAAATTTTATTTCTATTATACTAACTAGCAGCCCGTCCCGGCTTTGCACGGGTAGACAAATTTTCATTTTTTTTAATAGAAATAACGTAGCCTATGTTCATCAACGATAATGTCGGCTTTTAATGGTAAACATTTTTTTCAAATCGGTCCAGTACCGATTTGAAAAAAAAAATTCCCGAGCAACATTGTTTTTTATTAGAAAATTGGAAAAACCAAATTTTTTTCTGTTGCCCGACCCCGGATTCGAAGCCTAGACCTCATGCAGTCAAATGTAACACCTGAACCGTAAGACCAGAGAGGCGATAAAATATTTTTAAAAGCGTAGAACCATCATATTTTAGGAGCCAGATTTAACATTCTTTGTCAATAATACCTACATAATACCTGAATCTCATCATTTAGTTGAATACAATTTTATTAAGGAACTGACGTAATTTGTCATTCAGCGAATATTTAAATACCCGGACTTGAGAATTGAGTTTATCTAAACGAAACATTCAAACACAACCAACATGTTTATTGTTTTTCTACTTAGTAATATGTCAACCGATATTACCTACTACAAAAATATTGGTATTCTGTATTTTATGCACTGTACATATATACTTCACAATCAGGTAACAGTATCATAGATTTTTGAGACAAAATAAAACACTACACCGCTCCATTTGCCAGTTCTTTATTTAAAAAATATTTAAGGTAGGTACATCTACCAACAATATTCGGATAAGTATAATAAAGTTACAATAGTACAGGATTTGTACAGTATACACGAGTAATCAGTCAAATTCAAACATAGCAAATACTTTTTAAGGTATTTAAAGCTATACACGTGTTTATATTGTTTGTATTATATGTAAGGTCAGTTGCAAAACGTATACATACTCGTAAATTTACGTACAGTTGTGAAAAATTATTATAAACTTTTAACTGAAGTTATATGAGTTTTTAACCAGAGTAACTTGTCAAAATTAAAAATGGAGGCCCATTAAGTCAGCAAAAAACCCCATTCGAAAGTTTTAGCTCTCTTACAAAGAAAATGTGACCAAGAAAGGGGGACCAAGGGGACATCGTACATGTTAAGCGTCAGTATTAAAAATCTTCGCGAGGCCGGGATTGCACTTCCGACAATATTTCTAGATGTTCGCATAATTTATTTCAGTAACAATTAAAATATTTCTATATAATAGTATTGTTGACTTAGACCGAATGATTCCAAACTTATTTCAACGGCTACTTTGAAAATCAGTTAAGTACTTTTTAGCGCCACCAAGTTTTTTTACGTCAAAAACCACAATAATAATTAATAACATATTTTTCACGCCTAAAGTTTATAAAACTAACACTTTTTGGTTACCCTCACCGCCCCGTCTAGGCACTTTGAGAAAGGCTGATTTGTCCAAATTTTATTTAATATTTAACAATGACAGGCTAACGATTCACTGTCATTTCTGTGTTTTACCAACTACTGCTAGGCCCCTCACAAATACAATAATAATTCAGTGAATACTTTAGCATTAAGATATTAACACCTTTCCACCTCTTCTTTTTCATAAAATATCTTCTAAGATATTTTATGTATCTTCTAAGATATTTTATGTAGGTGTATGTATGATGTAATGTATATTATAAGGTAGATCGTAGCTGTTGAAGACGAGCTACATTATTTTATATATTTGTTTGTTTTGTATTTGCTATATTTGAATAACACATTATTAAATATATTTATGCACTTAATTTGTGCTCACACAAAAAATGTTAAAAGCATTAAGAATGTTAAAACGCAGTTAAAATTCGTTTTATTTGCAAGATAACAAAAAAGAAATTATCATTAGAAGATCAACTTCGTTAATTGCAACACGAATGCAAATTAACTTTGGAAATGTTAAATTTTAGGACTAACATTTACTTATTTGGGCCAAGTTGGAGAAAACATAATACATTAAAAAAATATATAACACAATAGTCTACCAAAAAATTAAAAATATTCCTAAATTATTTTTGAAACAGTATTTTTTTACTTTAAAAAAATAACTATTACAAAATAATTAGTGGCACTAAAACAAGTAGGTAGCAGTTTACATACAAAAAGCTAAACAATATAGGAAAAACTCACTAAACAATCTAATAATTGAAATAAGAAGTATTTCATAGAAAAAACGACTTGAAATGCCTTATTTTTTGTGCTTTGATAAACACGTAAATTGAATAAATTTAACCTTAATATTATTATAATAACTGTCCTTTCATATAACATATTCTAATTTTAGCAGTTTTCCTATACTCGAAAAAAATTATACAACTTCTTAAGAAACAAAAAACCTCAGATTAGAATTGAACCTCCAATTTTCGTTTTTGCTCGAATAGTTGAGCTATTAAGAAATCATTTCTAACTTTTAATAGGTACATAGCAAGTAGGAAACTCTATAAGGGGTAGGTAAATTAGTATGATCCTTTGAAGTCAAAAACCAGTTAGACAACCACATGACGTCACATCGAGATTGTTGTTCTAGGAGACGTTTAAATTTTGCTTGCGTTTTGTAACAGTGTGTCTTCTGTACATTAGTAATATTTACACAATCAAACAAGCTCAAAGTTACTACATCATAAATTGATAATTTATAATAAATGTGTTTTTACATATAGTACATGCAGGAAAAATAATTAGGATGGGTTAGCAGAACGTATTTGAATTTAAACTGTACGGAGTTCAATATTGATATAGTTGTTGACTAAGTCTACTTTAATAATATAATTAACGTAAATTAATAATGTGCAATGTTAGAAAAATGTAGATGACGTCAAATGGTCTATACAACAGTTAACAAAAGTTTTAATGGTGACATTATTAGACCAAAGTGACATGACATTTTCGAAGCGATTATAGTCATTCTAGACCAATAGTTTAACTAACTACCACACGGACATTAAATTAATTGTGATATAAATGTGATAAACTGGTTTACACTCCTCAGACATTGAAATAATTTGTCACTAAAACGCCGTTTACAATTTATTTATAAATCTTAACTTAAAAAAAATTATGGAAACGTGAAAAAACATTACGTTTGTAATGATTTAAAATAATTATTATCTTAACAATATTATTTTTTCACACCATAAACAAAAACAGATTAAATGATGGTAATTTTGAGAAAAAAATATTATTACAAGACATTTAAATTGAGTTACGATCGAGTCTGAATCTGCCTTAAGAACGATTGTTTGATATAAAGCAATAAATAGGAAAAACTTTAGAGGAACATAAATAATTAAAACAACCAATTACTTTTTAATTATGAAGTGCTTCGATAGGCAGAAGTACAACCAGAAGTCCCACAATGTGATAGGTTGTAAACCTAGCTAACCAAGCATTTATCCAATCTCGGTCAACATTGTTTTTATTAAAGAATTGAAATAACACATTTTTTTCATTTAGTAAAACAAGTTATACTGAGTCATTATTTTCTATTAAACTTATTTATTTAATAATGCTATCTCTGTCTCTTAAAAGCGCATAAACTTTGAGCCCGCACAAGTAATAGTAGGATGGCTGGAAATGTGATACTATAACAACTAAAAACGGAAACTTCTTCTTTCCCATTTACTGTGCGTAATGAGTTCATTTGTAAAAAATACCTATTGTACTACAGAAAAAAAATGGTTAGCGAAATACTGGCAGTGATTGTAACTAACTATAATATGGACATTTCGTCAAGTTTTCTCTGACATATTCTCAAGTTTACATATTGTAAGAAGTATATACAATATACATTGTATGTGTTTTTGCTAGAAAGCAAGCAATCTTGGAGTTAAGATATTTAAATGTAAAAAAAACTTTTTAGAAGCTTATACTAATTAGTTTCTAAAATTTGTAGCGACCTCATCTAAAATACTCACATCGAAAAAGTCTAAGCAACGTCAAATGTTCTACGATTTGTTCGAAGTTAGGTAG
This sequence comes from Calephelis virginiensis, assembly GCA_002245475.1. NCBI lineage: Eukaryota > Metazoa > Arthropoda > Insecta > Lepidoptera > Riodinidae > Calephelis > Calephelis virginiensis. The sequence continues at coordinate 119,926 of NJDC01001535.1, forward strand.
TTATTGGTTCTAATTTACTCACTGGCTGTTTGCAAAAGTACAATTGTTTGATATAAAGCAATAATATTATAAATAATATTATAAATATAAACAATAATATTTTTTGTGCACAAAATTAAAATGAATACACTTAAATTAGAATTATGGCCGCACTTGTCAATTATCTTTTGATAATTGACGACTTTTAATAATCAGCTATTGACATTTCCTATACATATTTGTGACTTGATAATCAAAACTCGGCTTTCGGCTCGGAAGAGTACCACCACTTGGCAAGACCGCTACATGCAACTGAATACAAAACAACAGCGTCATAGGTGTAAGACTGCAAGACTCAAGTGGTGTTGTTTTTTGCCCTCCAAACGTAAGAAATCGACTGCATGAGTACGGCCTGCGACCACTACGCCCAACCAGGGGGCTGATTCCGTATCTTTTTAGTGATGGTCACTGGGTAAAGTGTACATCAAGTAGCTATAATAGCCACGCAGGTACCCACCTATAAGTCACAGTAATCGCGTTCGTCAAAATTAATGGCGCAGAAAACAACCAATGCAATGAAACAAAATTTTATATTGTAGTGATTCGTGAGGTTTTAGACTTGGTAAGAAGGGTAAAACTATACCATAATACCGAAGATAGTAAAAAGGCTGAGTTGTATTCAGGAAGTGCATCCATACATAGGCCCAACTGATTAGGTATGGGCGGATATAACGAAGGACAGACGAAGACAGAACTGAGCTTGAAATTATTAAACCTTCGCTGAAAATTATTAAACATTCTTTCCATTAATTTGCATAAACACTTGCCCCTGATTGCAAGTTAATGCACGTTTACATATAGATTTTGGGGAAGGAGAGTACTTCGCAACGGAAATAGATATTGCCCTGGCCCGCACCTCAGACTCCGAACCTCAAAAACATCGAGAACGCCTAGGACATACTCCAGAAACGTGTTTTAAAGGACTTATACGAGGTGACAATAAGCAAGATAGCTTAATTGATTGCATTGGGTGCGATTGCCACAGGAAAACATCAACAGACTCATCAATTACATGAACCATCGGCGCCAACAAACGAACAGAGAAGGTCACATTTTATATTAAATTATCCACTTCTTTCACAGTGATTTTGTTTAAAAATTTGATTTCTTAAATAAAGCTTTTCCTACGTATGATGCTGAATGCATATCATTATTAAAGTATGCTGTAAGAAATTACATAAAATAAAAACTCATATTGTGTTTTAACATCAAAAAAATTCTAAATGCACGCGTAAATAATAAAATACAAACTGTATAACAAAAAACTAATTTGAACTTTGCCAAGAAAATTGAAAAGTAAAAAGAGGCAGAACCTCGTGAAAAAATTGAAAAATAGCCAAAAAAATATGATGGCATTATCCAATAATGAAGAAATTTTTTTAACACACATGAGCAGTTAATAACAAATGTTTTCTTAAAATTTTCACTCATAGTACAGTTTATCCTGTTTTGTTAATTATTAATAGGTATACATCGAATAGTGTTTACTGCACTTTTTAAAGTGTATTTGAAATGTTTTACTTTTACAAAATATTAGTTGAAGACAAGTGTTTCTAATTATAGGTAGTCGAGGGGTTAACGTATCCGCCTAGCACCGCCGAGAAACCGCGAAGCTCGGGTTTAATTCTCGACGGGCAGACATTTGTGTGATCAACATCTAGACGTTTGTATTTCTGGGTGTTTATTAAATTTATTCAATTTGCTTACTTTGTGGTTAAATTCAATTTATATAATTGGCCAGGAATAAAATAAATAATACGAGATATACAGTGTTTAGTTTGTGTGTCTGTCAAAAAGTGTGAAAACAGTCGGCGGCTATCCATTTAGAAACTTTTTATTAAAGATTTCTATTAGTCACATATAGTACCAAGCAGTAAAACTAAAAAACCGACTTCGATTTAAGTAAGTAAGTCGTCTAGAAACACGGAAGTATGTCACTTTTAATACATACATACATACATATCTTCACGCCAAGTCCCTTACGGGGTAGGCAGAGAGTATCGAGTGCCAGACCTCACGACCTGACAAACCTGTCTTGCTTCCTTCACATTCATAACCCTTTTCATACAAACACGCCGGTTTCGGAGTCACTTTTAATAAAAAGTGAATTTTTAAAATCGATTAATATAGATGAATAAATATGCATAAATATAAGCATAGGATTCAAAACTATAACCTACTCCGTTTTCCGAAGTCGGTTACAAAATAAAGGCCAACTGCTTTTCTATCAAGCAGATGCCGTCATAACCTCAGGCGTCGTCATTGTCATGTTTAGGCTTATAAGAGTAGCCGATAAACTAATGCAAGTATGTATTTTTATTTTAGCACTTGCCCTGTGCTTGGGATAAATTTTCTATAAATTTTAAAGAAAGAAAAAATTTCGCCCCAGACAGGATTTGAACCTGTAACCTTTCGTCTCAAGCCGACGAATGCTCTAACCAATTGAGCTACTGAGGATTCAAGTCCCGTGGCGAAATTTTTAATTCCTTTCTAACCCGTTAACGCGGGTAGTCATGTCCTATAGATACACAATTCTGAGTACCTATCAAATGAGTTCATCATTACAGATGAAATTCACATTTTAGCTCAATTGGTTAGAGCATTCGTCGGCTTGAGACGAAAGGTTACAGGTTCAAATCCTGTCTGGGGCGAAATTTTTTCTTTCTTTAAAATTTATAGATAATGCAAGTATAGTTTTGATTCCGCTTATTTGTCTTCTAACTTCATAAAAACAGGCTTATACGTACTTTATTTTAAAATTAGTAACATTATTAGTTGGTGCAACAGATGGCGCCATAATAAAAAATAGAAGAGGGATTGGTTCTTTTAATATACAGGGTTACACTTAACGGACCAGCTAAACTTTTAACACTTTCGATTTACGAAATAAACAAAATATTGTTGTTATGCATTTCAAAATATGAAACGCATGGATATAACGTAAGCATATCATTCACCTGATTCTCGCCAAGTGCATTCGCAGGCTGAAGACTTCATGACTCGTACTCGTACTCGTAGGTTCGAGTTTCGCTTTCGACATAACATGAACAACTACTGAACCATTTTTACTGATTATTAAATTGATGTTTATAGAAGTCAAAAATTCGAATTTGACAATAATATTTAAGACACACTCATTTTTTAACATTAACTTTCATATACAAAAACTTTTATGCATCATTAAAATGTGTAACCCTGTATACTATTATAAAATATATTGTTAGGGCCTTTAATTTGCCTTCATATTTTCATATATTTACCTTAATATACATATTAATAAAAATATAGTAACTAATACCTAAGAATAATACAAGTACCACTGGCCCAAATAAAATACACCAAGTTGTAAACCATTAAATTTGTCGTACTACAAATAAAACTTAAACTAAACCTATAATAAAAAGTATTCTTATATTATGCACATAATCAAGTGTGAAGTCGGCCAAATCAATGATAATTATGTCAAGTTGGTAAGAAGTCCACCGTAAAATAACAACAGGCGATTACACACTTTCAACAAGCCTTCCATAAAAATAAATAAAAGTTATTGTTTTAAAAACTATTTATCGGCACTTGATAAAATTATATTAAACTAGCTGCCTGTTCCGGCTTCGCTCGGATGGTAATTTTTTTGATCATAAATTGAGGTGTAAGCTATCCTATCTTTCAAGTTGGATCAAACTGCACACGGTGTGCAAATTTGATTGAAATCTGATAAGTAGTTTAGGAGTCCATCGCGGACAAAGAACGTGACACGTAATTTATATATATATATATATTAAGACAATGTTTTTTAAACTAGCTGCTGCCCACGGCGTTGCCAGCCGGAACATTGTTTCATAAAAACTATCCAAGTGATCCTCTATGTGTGTGCCAAATTTCATAAAAATCGGTTCAGCAGTTTTTACGTGAAGGAGTAATAAGCAAACATACGAAATTTCGCATTTATAATATTAATAGGATTACTGACAGATCAAACACTAAAAAGTAAATTTGTTTATCTTTAGCTGTAGCTCTGATTATGCCATAAAAAGTGAAAGTAGTAAAAAAATCATGTAAAACATCATGAGTTGGCGAACTACAGACCCGACCAATTAATGCGACGCTAAAAAAAGTCGAGACGCTAAAATATGTTTCACATTGTTTCATATGATAAGGCCTATAAAATAATTACATCGATACGTAATGAAAACACGTTCACAACACACATCGATTATGCTATAATCGTGAGGTATTGGGACATTTCTAATTGTTATCGATAGCGATAATCGATTATCCAGGTACATTACTAGTGAAGTCGAATCAAATATTGTTAAAGGAAAATATAATAAAAGATTCTAAGATCTTATAATCAAAATGTGCGAATATAGGTTAAAGAGTAATAGATTTGAACAAAACAAACACATTTTGATAATAACCAGTAAAATCAAGATTTTTGTTTACATTTCAAATGCGAAAATTTAAACTTAAATGTCAAATAAAATGCATTAAATATTGGCAAGGAATTGGATAGTTTAGCTTTTAATAACAATAATATTGTATATTACAGACGTATCCCATAGTTTATTCACGTTTGTTAAATCGTGACAGACGTCAGTTCAGTCTAATAATAATAAATGCAAAAATATTTTTTGGCAACTAGAAACAAAAGTAAAAATAAAAAGTATATTCACGCCCAGGGCACCCAGACTAGCCGAAGACCCGAAGTCCCACAATGTGATAGGTGACAAGCCTATCGCCAACCGGGCGAATACAATCCCGAGCAACATTTTTTTTTTAGAAAAATTGGAAAACCTAAATTTTCTTTTTGTTGCCCGACCCGGGATTCGAACCCGGGACCTCATGCAGTCAAGTCTAACACCAGAACCGCTATCAGTACCGTGTGTATGTTTGTGATTGTCTAGTTTCCTACTAGACTCAAAATTAGGTATATAAAAAAGAAAAGACAAACATTTATTTCAGTTAAAAGTCTATTAGTTTCAGAAGGAGGACACTGGATTCATATAATTCAGGTTTTAAAAAAACTAGAATAGAATGTACAATTTGTAAGTCCTTTTGTCAGCATAAAAAAATATTGGTTGAATCAATCATATAGTCAATATGGTTTGAAACATTCGATCACAAAAAATACGAATAGACTGTATCTAAAAAGGTTAGGCAATGAACTGATAGACCGTTCTAGGTTTACCAATCTTTTATAATATAAATATCCACAGATAAATCCTAAATTTTGTAGAAAGTATATAAAACTACTAAAACTCAGGTAAACTAATCTACACAAAGCAAGAGATATGTTTAATTGATTCACTCTCATTTTTTACTAATTAAAAGACTTTGTAGTAAGATTTTATAAATCATATAACGGAGTCTAAGAGGAAAATTCTAAAACATCAAAAAAAGTGCCAAGATCTGGGGACTGATTATGTATCTCAATGTTTTAATTGCTATCTCCAGTGACCAATACAAATATGATAAAGATAGCAAAGATGATGTCATTTGACAGCTATTTGTTGTACACTTTTCCATTTTGAGTTGGCCACTGAGATACATAATCAGCACCCTGATATCTCTTGTTGCACACGTGTTAAGGACGTCATAGAACTCTGTCTGAAGCTCATTTGTGAACAACAGAACTAACTGTGGGGTTACTCTTGAATCTCGATTTCATGCAAATTGTAAATTGGAATCGGATATGTCATTTTAGGTACTCTTGAACACAATACTAACGAATTACTAACAAATAATTCCAAAACAAATTCAACGAATCCGTCGAGGTAATTTATTATTATTAACTCAAAGTAATAGTTCGCTATACCGTGTTAAAAAATACCTAAAATGACAAATCCGATTCCAATTTTCAATTTACCTGAAATCGAAATTCAAGAGTAGCCCTACTAGTTGACTCATCCTACCATATTAACTGATTCCCTTTAAATATTTTGTTTTCTGACTATTACGTCAACAGCGTTTCGGCCTATTTCAGGCATGACTTTTTGTCGTAACAATAGAGTATATTAGGCGTAGGACAAATACAAAAGGCGTCGAGCGAGGGCGAGGCGCGCCACTTCTTAGATTTTCATACAAAATGTATAGAAGAGGTGGGGCGCGAGACATACTGAGACGATGCAGCGTGAGTCCCACCTCTTCTATACATTTTGTATGAAAATCAAAGAAGTGGCGCACCTCGCCCTCGCCCGACCCTCATGTATTTGTCCTTCGCCTTAGAGAGCAAAATTGATACGTACAACACACAGAAGAAGGCTATATTATATTAAATTACTCTAACACATTTCAATATTTTGTAATCATTGTGCAACAATGTTATTTATTCATTCTTGAATTATAATTCATTTTTATTAAAAATACTTTCTCTGTCTACTTCATTGGCCAATACTATATGAATTAATAACAGGTAAAAAATGTTAAGAAAGTCGATAATGTATCACTTATACATTAATGCTTGTAATATAAGGGAAAACTTAAAAATAATAACGCACGTACGCACATGCATCTTAATATTTAAAGCCTAAAAATATTTTTTGGCGTAGTAATCACAAATATACCTGAACAATCAATTATCAACCTTAACATATGTGGACTATCGGCTCAAGGTATCTTCTGAGCTCCCAGACATTCTTCTCCCGTTGCTGCCCTCATCCACTTCTAAATGGTTGCCATTGCATCCATTCACCAGCTTCATTGGTCGTTTCTTGTACATTATATCCCAAATATGATGCACGATTAAGTCAATAGCCACTGCAACAAGGGAAAATGATCCTTAAAGATCATAACACAGAGACGGCATTAGCAGCTACTTAAGAGCATAGCCGCTGCAAGAAGTTTCGTGGTGAGCTACTATGTATCATCCTTATTGCAGTGGCTATGACCTTTAACACTTACCTCGTAACATAATGGCAGACAATGAAACACTTAAAACGAGTTTCCTGTTAAATATTTTGTGTACCGAACACTAAAGACCGCAAAGTCTTGTAAAAACCCGAACGCGAATAAAAAATACAACACTGTAATATAGATGTATGAAAAAATCCGACAAATCTTACCCAGGTTATCCGCGCCTCTGGGAATGATCACGTCAGCGAACTTTTTGGTCTGGAACGAAAAATTATAGATATTAGACATTTAGAACGGTATCTCCGATTTATGCGATTTTGATAATCTCTTTTTACGTTTTAATTTTAGGTACAGAAAGATTACAAACGTACATTTTAATATTTACAAACAAATTTCGCTCCAATTTTGACATATTTTTTTTTATTTCCAATTGATCTCAAGTTACTTCTATTCAAATTATGTGCTTGTGTCATGAAATTTATTTATTTGCGGAACCTTGTTACAAAATACTTATTCGTACCAACATATTCTAACACACTGTGATGTGTAAATATGTAACCAACAGAATTATATAGTTTTTATTATTGTTATTTATATATTAATTATACATAAATTGATGTAATATGGATGTTCCCTAACGAAGTTCTCTAAATTACTTACAAACGTCCCACCCATTCTTTATAACAACATCTAAATCGCCATGTCAGATAACTTTACTAATTTAGTAGTAGTTTTTAGTTCAAATTTTTCCTGCAACTCTCATTAACAGCATCAGCAAAAAAAGTCTTTTTTTTTCTCTCCATTCTCTTAAACCCTTCCAAAACTTACTTCCTCAAAAAACTAAAATATCCCTTATGACTTCCCTTATACTACCAATTTTAGATTACGCAGAATCCTGCCATTCGGATGCCACTGAGGAACTTTTAAATAAGCTCCAGCGATTGCAAAATCTTTGCATTCGGTTTATTTACGGCCTTCGCAAATACGATCACGTATCGCAGTACCGCGTTTAACTGAAATGGCTTCCTATTTGTCAGCGCAGAAATATTCATCTATTGTGTCTCCTTTTTAACATCATTTTTGACCCTAATGCTCCAAAATATTTGAAAGAGCGTTTCCATTTCCTTCATCCTCCAGGTAGTCCTTCCGTAGCTGCACTTTTACGTTTTCCTACTCATAGCTCCAGTTTTTATTCCCACTCGTTTACAGTACATGTTATAAGGCTATGGAACTCCCTTCCCCTTGGTATTCGAAATAGTAAATCCATAACCTCATTTAAATCGTTTAAAACTGTTTTACTCCTCTAGTCTATAATGGTAGCACTTGTTATTAGGATTTAACTATTAGTAGGTATTTGTATTAGTTTTTATTACCTTTTTTTATGTTATTGCAATATATGTATAAGTATTAAGTATTTATGTAGAATAGTTTATAATTTTAATTAATTTTTTTTTTATCTCTTTAATCTTAAGCTTGTACATTTTCTACCTATCGCTTTTTATTTTGTATCGTTTTTCTCTATTTTAGGTTAGCTGTAAGATATCTCTTGTAAGAGATAAGCTCGCCTGTTGTACAATATTTATAATACAAAGTATAAAAAATAATAAATAATACAAAAATAACCGTCGCGACACCACACTGTTCAATGCGAAATAGAAATGAAAATATCTGGCTTGCTTTCTATGAGAGAGAGAGAGAGAGAGAGAGAGAGAGAGAGAGAGAGAGAGAGAGAGAGAGAGAGAGAGAGAGAGAGAGAGAGAGAAACAGAGAGAGAAACAGAGAAACATGCACACACCGCATAGCTTACGGCAAAAAGTGTCGTTACACCTTTCCGTGAGATTTTTTTTCCGTCCAGCCCCAATTCACAACGCGCGGTAAGGAACTTCGTTCCAATAAAAATACTTTAATTATAGATACAAATGTGTATCTGTTCTTGTCTTGTCAGGATAACTGTTCTTGTTAGGAATCGAATCTTATACGCGAATATTGGTATTCGGTATTTATTTCTCGTCTGAGACACTCTTGGCTCATATAGACCGTAGACGTTATAGGTGCGTTACTATCCCGTGGCTTGGATTTTAGACTTATTATCCAAGTATACCGGCTACCCTATCCTCCGGACCGGAACATTACACTGTCATTTCAACGATACGAATAGATAAGGCGGCGTAAAATAATCTAGAAGTATACAAAACTCGTATCTATAAAATTGATAAACCTTTATTGGGTCAATATTTACGTTTCTACAATAAGCTGCCCATTATTATTAGAGATCTGCCTTTAAATAGGTAGGTAAAGGTAAAAAAACAAAATTATGTAAGAAAGGTTATTGTAAAATCTCAGAGTATTTAGAAGACAAAAACATGCTTGGGAATGGACGTTACAATCCTTACTGTAATTAAAAATGCATTTTTTATACTTTTTATTTAAGGTAAAATTAAATTGTAATTTGTGTTTTTTATAGTTTATAATATTACTATTGTAAAAAGACAAGCCCGCTGAGTTTCTATTGTTGGATCTTTTCAATGTGTGGCAGCGATTTCGATCCGGTGGTAATTTATAAAAATGTCGACGCCAGTGAATTAAGTTATTTCTGATTCTGATTCTTACATCGCCAATGGTCATGTTGGTCATGACCTATTCAACCTATACTCGATTGTTACGAGTTGCCAGGCAAAAAGGGAGATGGCCTATTCTACAGAGGGGACCCGGACCAACACGGGAACAAGAAAAAAAAAGATGTGTACAACAACTTAGCACAGTAGGTATTTTGTTTATGTAAGTATTATAACAAACTGTAGATTTCGTAGATATAGGCAGGTACTACTACTAGTGTTGTGTATGAATAAATTATAGATAATTGATCAAGGTTATATCTACAGCAAAGTGACAATCGAATTCAATCTATTTTTGTTTTAGATTGATATTGTACAACAAGGTTAACCCTCGTGGACATCATTAGTGGTCAAACCGAGCCTTTCCTTTCGAAATATTTAACTAATGAACATTTTAATGATATATTACAAAAGAAACATATTATCTAAATTTGTAATTTTTTAAAATTATGTAATGCAATTGTTTTATACACAATAAAAACTGTTTTATACAACTATTCTAGATTATTAGCAACTTGTAGTGGCAGTTGGCGGGGCATATAGCACGAGGAACAGATGGACGCTGGGACAGAAAGGTTCTGGAGTGGAGACCTTGTACCGGCAAAATAACCATAGGACGCTTCCCTACATGGGGCGACGATCTGAGGGGGGTTGCAGGGAGCCGCTGGATGCAGACTGCGTCCGATCGGTCACCGAATTCTATGGGGAAGGCCTATGTTCAGCAGTGGACGTCCTGTGGCTGATATGATGTTGATGAATCTAATTTGCCTGACTAAATGTTGGACACCACAATGTGGTAGAATACACAACATGTGATAGAATGTGGTAAAACAACCAATTTTATAACGACTCTGCGTGACTCCTATTTAGAATAGAATATTACTTGTACTTTCTTTTCTTCAAGTCAATGAAGAGGATAAGAAATTGAAGAAAAACTGCAAATACACAAAACTTGTCGTAGTTATTACCATTCACCTTATTCTATATTTTAAAGTTGAGTTGAAGTAGGTATTACAGTGGTAGTACAAATGTCGCAATTAGGAACACTGGCACTTATATACATTTTTATTTTATAAATAAGGTCATTTTTTTAATAAACACGGTGTGTGCGAAATGCATAAACTAAATAAACACATGTAATCAAGTCACTATCACTATATAGTATAAAACAAAGTCGCTTCCTCTGTTTCTTCGTATGCTTGAATCTTTAAAACTACGCAACGAATTTTGATGCTTTTTATTTTGTTAGACAAAGTGATTGAAGAGGAAGGTTTATATTGTATTTATGTTATATGTAACGTACGAAGCCGGGGCGGGTCGCTAGTGTAAGAATAACTTATTCAATTGGAACTTAAAACATCATCTATTACAAAGAGCTAAAATTCGCATTAATAATAGCTACTCGATGATTTACTGTCAACTTGGTTTTGAGCTTGGGGCTTTGCTTATTTCATTGTGTATCATTTTTAATCAACCTTTTTTTATAGCATTGAATGGCCTTGATGGCCAAATTATTTAATATTAAGAAAGCCGGAACGAGGCCAGCGTGCCGATCGACAGCTCACAGCTGTATTAACCTATGTAGCTCACCGCCTACTAGCGATAGTCATCCCTGATGGTAAACCTCCTAGGAGGATCGCCGCACGATTATATCTAATCCTAAGAATCTTGAGTAAGTTAGTATAGTGAATACCCTAAACAGAACTCGACAATGGCAAGCACACGATACAGTGGCGGAAAGAAGATAGTTCTAACCGTGGCTAGTCTTAAGTATCACCTAGTCTGTTTGACTGAACTATAATATATGTATATGTATATATAATGACAAAATCTTATGAATCAAAGTGCATATAACTTACAGGTAAACAAAACTCTTCGAATGCAGGCTTGACAAAGTTCATATATTGGTTAAGGACTTGTTCCAAGTCACGCCCACGTTCCATTATATCACGAGGTACTGCAAAGAAAACGAAATAGGTTAGCAAAATTGATGGCAATGGAGTTTTTCAAGGGTCTGAAATCTATATACATTAAAGAAGGTCATGTTAGTTAAACTATATAATACCAATTTGTCTGCAAATTGATAGGGAGGTAGCTTAGAACTAGGAGATGGACATAGGATACTTTTTACTTAGTTCAACTCTGAGGAAACAAGGAATAACCACATTTTAATTTTTCCAATCCAAACTAACTAGGTGGAACGAAGTTCCTGAAGCAGCCAGTATAAAATAAAGTAATTCAACTCTGTTTTTCTATCGTATTAGTGACAGTTTCCCGAAAATTAAAACTATAGACTTCCACCATGACACTGAGTTGAAATTAGAATCTTATTTGGGGTTCCTATTTTTAGGGATACCATTTCTTACATTCTTGATATTGCAACTGTTTCTAATTATTGCTATATGTTTGCAAAGATTTTGTTTAATAAAATATCAATGAAAATTTACCTCGTCTTGCCAGCCTTGTGTCTGAGTCAGTATCCACAAACAATTTCATATGAAAGAGATCTCGAACCTCAGGAAAGTAAAAAACTAAAATGCCCTCTATTAGAACTACATCTGCTGGGTAAACGGTGTGTGATCTATTGCTGCAAAAATAAATATACAACATGATAAACATAAGGATTTATTTAGATATCAAAAATTTAAACTATTAATAACTTCACCGTCATTTATAACACAAATCCTGTACATACAAATATACATTCGAACAATGGACTAGAAACATCAACTCATTAATGAAGCTATTATTTATTGGTAGGTACTTTTTAAATTATGCACTTCGGTTTTATTTGTCAAGCTTCGGAAATCCGAATATATTTAAAAATATCTATATAGCAACTCTATATTACGTAATTAATAATTTCGCTTAATTTTAGATTACATCAGCCAATTTAAAAATAAAAGTATAAAGTGTAAAAAGTGTAAAGCCGAAGCGCATAATTTAAATAATAGTACTGTACATTTTTGTCATGTATACTGGCGGCAGTGTTCTAAATTCATAATCGATATATTTCTGTAATTTACAAAATCTCAGGATAATTATGGCATTTTTCTGTCATGAAAGCAACCGTCATGGGGTTGCAGTTGCAGTAGGATGATAGTGAAAGCCTATATTCAAAAGTGTATGTGGAGATTTCAAAATTAACAGGTTTTTTAATAACATTATAACAACAGAAATGAGGACATGGTAGGTTGCACTGATGTTAAAAGATAGCCATAGATTGCCTTAGAGGTTATAGATACAACTCTGTCCAGTCCTGTCAGGGGTGTCACGGTTATTGTGCAAGTCTAGCAGTTACCCTACACTCGGGTTTGAAACACCACTCTGTCTGGTCTGAACTGGACTTGGTATGATCAGGAAAATTATGTAAGGCGATGTCCCTTCCTGGCCAAGTTGCTACACAGCACTCTACCACCAGTAAATACAGTTATATGTCATTGTTTAAGTACTGTTACACCATAAGTCATTTTTTTGCTGTATTGGCATTTTAATACCATTTTTTAGAGAATCAAAAGACTCAACGTTTCGTCAAATCAGAACCGAGATATGACCAATAAAAACCCTTGAAATTTTAGAAAAGTAGCAGCTGCTAGCTAGCTAGTTTAGTCATGTCTATAATAGTCTCTTTAATGTTAATATTTTGTAATGTACATCCTTCTTAAAAACCTTTTCAGATGTATTGCATTGTTACATTGATTAATTTTAAAGTAAGAAATATTTTATCAAATGCAAAAAGTTTATATACAAAATTCTGTATAAAATATTTGGCAATATTTAATATTGTTTGTTTATTTATTATGTGTTTTCTAAAGGTTACAGTTTCAATTTTAATAAATTTAGTTCTAGGTGAGTTTGCTAATTGAAATTGTAAAAATTGCAATAGTAAATGAAACAAATATTCTGGGAACACAAGTTCTACATTGTAGACCAGTAGATAGTTCTACATAGTCCCTATGTTGTTCATGGGGGAGTTTGAACCCCAGGTTGGGCAACAAAACAAATGTGTCTTTTTACATTTCTTATAAAAACAAATTTGCCTGGGATTGTATAGCTATCTGATTAGCGATAGGCTTGCTTTTGGATCACATTGTGTTGCCACACACAGTAAGTCCCTTCTTAAAATTGGGTGTCCTTATTGTACCTTTGACTACCTGTCAGGGGATACTATTGTGAAGATATTTTTATCTCCAAGTACTGTCTTATTAATGTACTTGTTCAATAAAAAGGTCTTTTTAACAGTCCAATAGTTTAAAAGTCTTCAAAATTCTTTGAAGTCTTTGATTTAAAAATATTTGAAAACATAAAAATCATAGAGATACACAAACATATTATACTAGTTATACACAAACAAACTAAGAATTACTTCTTCATTATAAAAAAGTAAGGATATGTTTATTTAGAACAAACAAACCAAACTATCCATTGCACTCACAAAAATATGCTACAAAAATCAGGGTTTCCACTGTGCATCTATATTTAATTTAATTATTATAAAAAATAGATATCTTTTCAATATTACAATTGCTCAATTAGATTAGACCTTGCAAAAGCACACAGGCTACTTTATAGCAATAAATCATGATTTAGTTATTAAAATTGTATGACATAATTATTTTTATTTTAAAATACTAATATAAGGTCAACGTAAGGTCACTTGAACTAGCCATTTTTTAGGGGATTTTTAAACTTTTTACTCTTTTTTTACAAAATAAATTGTTTTTACAGGCATTAAATAACAGTTACATTAATCGCCTCTGTGGTCTAGCGGTCCGGGTGTTGGACTTGACTGCATGAGGTCCTGGGTTCGAATCCCGGGTCGGCCAACATAAAGAAAATTGGATTTTTCCAAATTTCTAATTAAAAAAAAAATGTTGGTCGGGATTGGAAATGTGCCCGGTTGGCGATAGGCTTGCCACCTATCACATTGTGGGACTTAGTGTCTTCGGCTAGTCGTGGGTGCCTTGGTTGTACCTCTGCCTACCTCTTCGAGGATATGGGCGTGAAGATACTTACTTACTTACTTTTTTTTTAAATAACAGTTTTCAATTAATAAATGTGTAGGTATATGACTGGGGCAGAAGTAGCTATTCAGGAATTTCAGCATTAAATTTACAATTATTTTTCAAACTTTCTAAATAAAAGTCTTGATTAACAGATAGATACTAACAGAAACGGAGCTAAAAAATTCTACAATGTGGGCAAATGCTAGTACTGTAAACAACTAAGTGCATCCATTGTGGTATATGTTTTAAACATAATAGATGAGGACAAGAAATTTACACTTACCTAATAGAATTTGTAATATAATCATATTCAGGAATTTCAACTTTCTTCCCAGCTAAGATATCTTTGAGGACAGTTAATAGTTTTTTGTCATCAAATGCATCAGGATGGTCAAAATTAAACTGACCACGTTCAGCTCGGAGCCTTTCTGATGGTGTCAGGGAACGGTAGAATGAGTCTTGGCTTATGCAGACCACTCGTCGCTCAGTGTGATCTTTGTGCTGTTGACCCAACTTTTCCATGATACGTTGACATACTGTCGACTAATAATATTAAAAGATAAAACAAGTATACCACACATGAAATGTCATGATGTATTGAAATGAGCCGTTGATTGTCGCCAGATCTTCTCAGCCCGTGGTCTCATTTCGATCTGGTGGTAGTTTTTAATATTATATAGACTCATCACAAGTGCCTCTTGTAAGGTAAATGTGAATAACATACTGATTGATAATGATTGCATTGATCTCTGTATCTCTGGATATATCTTCTGATTAGTCATTTCAAACTGCCACAAGCAAAGTATAAACTGTATGCACATACACTACTTGGGTTGATGTTACTTAATTTCTGGTTCATATCTTTTGTAAAATAGTCAAAATAGTGATTTAAAGCGTAGCATAATGTTGAGCGGTTTCGCTTTAACAAATTCAAAGACATATTGTATTATAATTTTTGTCATGAATAATGCCAAGTTTATCATAAGTAATTTGATTTAAAAGCTGTATTGAAAAAAAGATGGCATATTTAAAAAATAAACTCATTTGTTAATTTGTATAATATTAAACATGTACGGGTTTATGTATAAAAAGTAACTATTTCTTATTTCCAAATGAAAAATATTACTGCCCGTGGTTTAACAGGAACACAGGAAATACTAACTGTTATTATGAAAACAGGAAGGGAAAACTTACTAATTTACAATTAAAAACTTCTATGTGCTATGACTATGCACATTTTATGACCCATTTTATTTTGTTCACATTTAAGAAATATAGTGGCAATCAATCTAGCATTGTCCACATTCAATCAAATAGTTTCCAATTTTAAGCAATTTATTTGATCAATGACATTGCTTAGTGGATAACATCACTATTTTTCAATGTAAACAATTTATAGTTAAGATCTGATCAAAAACCAATAAATCTAACAATTCTTTTACTTCAAGAAACTATAACTACAACTTAGTGCAATTTATTGTATGTTCTATTAAAACTACTATTTGAAAGTAAGTTTTTAAATGTGAGCAAGACTAAAACATGTGATTATTGGAGTAGTTGGTTTAGTTTATGTAATGTATATTGGCCAGAACTTTTTATACCATCTACACATAATAGCATGTAGTAAACAATAGGTAATAAACATCTGAGAAGGTAATTTAGTGCTATGATCTTGTATACAATCAAAATCTCAAGTTCCACCAGAAGTTTAATCACAATAACATCCTTTGAGGTTAGGTATGTTTAGATAACAAAAATTAAGGTTTTTTATGGTAATTTATAGCTGGTTACGCGAATATTACAAAATAAATTGTTGTAGTTACGTAACAAGATACGTAGTAAAAATAGAAAATCGATAAATACGACATAATGTAGAAACTCACCTTGCCACTAGCTGTACCGCCTGCCACACCAATTAAAAACGGAGTTTTACTCTCAAAACCATTGGTTTTGATATTATCTGCAGGTTTCTCACTCATTTTGTGCGTAAAAATATAACTACGCGATACACTTAATACTAAAACAGCACGGTTCACTGCAACAGAAGATTTTCTTAAAAATGTTGACATTGACATTTTGTTGTCTTGTTTCTCTTTTTTTTTAATGGAATAACCTAAGACTATTACCCTATACTTCCTTTTCTTCCGTATCAATAAATTCTTTTTCTTGTTATTTATTTACAACTAACTTCGTCGGTTTTTTATATCATAATTGTAAGTCATTGTAGGATTTTATGTTAAGGTCTTGAATAAAGGCTTTACTCGGGCTTATTATTGAAAATTTTGGCAGCAACGAGGAAATACACAATTCACTCATTTGTGTGCTTTAACTTAACAAAATGCCCCTTAAATAGAGTAAATTTACATATAATAATTTACACAAATTACAATAATTACGAAGAAACGGCGACTATCTTCTTTCACGATGGCGTTAAATTAAAACACATTGTTGCCTTGTCGTATTAATATAAATTTTCTATCACTAGCTAACTTTGAGTATTAAGGTTTAACAACATAGCAAAAGCCGAAGGCCAAATTTTTTAGTAAATAAATCAAGTCTATGCATCAAACTTCTTTGGTAATTATCAACCCGTAAAATGTTTATCAATATATTCCTAGTCTAAGATCCGAATTTAGGTCGATCTACACTGAGCTGATAATAGGAAGAAACCGGTTTAATAGCAAATTTAGTATATCAGAAAATATATTAAAAATGGGTTGCCTAAAAAAATCCTGGACTGAAAATAAAAAAATGTTTTTAACATTTCCAATTTTTCAGGCAATCCTATATATTAACTTGAATTGTAATAAATATTGTAAAAATTGTAATGAAACTGCACATATATTAATATATTTTTTTCCTATTATCCGATCCTGTGAAAGCAACTAGCATCGACAATTATCTGTTTATAACTGGCAATTCAGATAAACAACAGGCAACCCAACTTCTGCAACTGCGTCTTATTCCTACTTTAAGTCGGGATAAAATCTTAATATTGCACCAATTAATGAAAAAAAACATTTTAAAAAATAAAAAATAAATGTCCAGGATTTTTTCAGGCAACCCATTTTCCGATGTACTAAATTTGCTATAAAACCAGTATCATCCTATTATTGGCTCGGTGTAAGTCGACCTAACTTCGGATCTTCGACTAATACAATGGTAGCTAAGTCTCACAAACTCAATGCCTTACTTACATAATTATTTGTTGCAGTCAATGTCTTTTTTTTTAGGATGAGTTGGCGAACGACCGAACGGGGCCTCCTAATGGTAAGTTTACACACAATCATACGGACATCTGTAACTTATGAGGAGTTACCGAGTCTTTAATACGCCTTTAGAACAGTCCCATGTTACAACTCTGGGCGAAAACAGAGTCAAGGTATTTTTAATTAATGGTGTGCTGAGTGTAAGTGTCGTATGAAAATGCGTATGAATACATGTAGTTGTTTTAATTATCCGATAGAGGCGCTCTTTACATTCGAGTCGTTAAACCATTGAGTTTATACTAACGTTAAAAGCAAAAGTAAATCCTTTTGCGTAGAATTTACATGTACCAAATATATGCTTCTATAAACTCACACTCAGCACACGGATCAACGGGATTTTCGAAAAGTGCTTATGAAGCATTTAGGCTCACATTGCTGCGCCTTTAGTATTGCTCATTTAAACAAATTTTATATAAGAGTCGCATCATATATTTGCCGACTATTCTACCCAAACAAAATAAAGATGAGCATTGACATACTGATAGACGAGACTCGTGCTTAAAATCCACCAACTAGTTGATGATGGTGTTTCGAAGTTGGAGGATGACCAACTAGTCTGATAGAGCCGCCGGATTAGTATGGAATTCTTTGGTAATAAATTAACTAGTTTGTAAAGAGATGTCTTTGATATAAAATAAATAATTTCAAAGCAGCTGCAAAGAACCGTCACCAATTCTTTACCATCTACAAAAAATATGCATTATTAAATTTAACTGCAACTCTGGTCGGATCTTGACTTAAATTTATAGGACCATGATCATCATGACCCACTTTTCATGAAAATCCATTCGCTATTGGCCAAGCAATCGCTTAGTAAAACATACAAAAAAACATGCTAACGAATTTATAACCTCACTTTAGGAGTCGATTAAAAATAAAACTACGATTTAAAATTTTAAATATTTTATTTTGTTATGTATGGAATGTTATTGAATACACAAGTTTCATTTTATTAACAAATACTGGGAAGTTTTTTCAGAATTTGTACTGTACAAAAAGGCATTTTTATAAGTTTTTAGTTAAGGTTCCGAAGTTTCTTATCAGCTACACGAAGCGATGTCGCCATTTCTAGTTGCTTAACTCGTAACCGCGCCCACACGAGGTAGTCTTGCAGTCCAAGTATCTGAGCAGCCATAAGGGCAGCGCTATCTGGATAGATTACGGTAGCGCAGCCGAGGCCAGATGGCACTGAGAGAGATGACCAAATGTCCTGGAATTTTAACAATACACATATGTAGCACATAATGCTAGTAACATAATATATTCTCCGTGTTGGTCCTGATCTCCTATAAAGAATAGACCACATGGCTTTGTGCCAGGTAGCTCGTAAGAGGCGAGCAAAGGAGCAATTGTTCATTACCAACAAGACCATCCGTGCCGCAACTTGTCAGGGAAGGGATCCACTGCCTGGGTAGAGTAGCAGACAGCACTATTAGCCTAACACCTTGGCCATAGGATAGCGACCTATCACATCTATGGTGTCTTTAAGCCGAGATCGTCTCTTACCATCAGGAGAGCCTTGTGCGGGTTCGTTGTTTTATCACATAAAAAAGAGATATCCTTAACAGCTTCAGATTTGGAACTACCTAAAGCGCAACAGGTACACGTTATGCAAGAGCGATCAAGTACTGCAAAATATAGCTGACAATACGACACCAGGTTTTAAAAATGGTCAATTCTTGGAGTAACCGTGTAAAGGTGTTTGTTTTAAAGTTTAACATTTCGAATGTAAAAAGGGATTGGAAAGCGAAGAGTTGTAGATAGCCAAGCAACAAGGTGACGAAGATGTATTTTGTACATACCTGAACAAGTTTATCAGATGGAGGTGGGCAGTTGATGACAGGGTAAGAGGTGTTGCCTGAGAGGACCGGTCCCAGACCGTTGGAACGACCGGCTACCGCGATGAACACGAGCGCCCCGTGCGTATCCTCGTACTGCTGCATGATTCGCAGGGTCTCTTCCGTTGCTTTGTGGGCTGAGGTAACACGGAGGTCTACGTCTAACCCTAGGTCTTTAGCGGCTGTTGAAAAATTAAGATAGTGAATGATACGGCTATGTGTAGACTATAACATATATACCTTTCACGGAACTTGGTAATTCTCCCTCACTTCTTGATAAATCCTCACCTTTAGCAATTTTCTGGCAATGTTCCTGGTCTGCCGGTGAACCCATAAATACGACGACCTTGTGATGTACTGTAGGCCGCAGATGGTCCAACTGGTCCTTGACCCAGGCAAAGTTGCGTTTTACTTTGTCCAGGTCAGCAGATGTGACGTTTGTCAAGTTTCTGTACACCTGTTTAACGGAATTGTGAGTAAATAAAAATGCCTCAACACTATTTACAAAAAAAAACAGTATGTATTTATTTGGAGACACTTGTATTACAAACGGCTCGTTATTCGCTACTCTTAGCCGTTAGCACAGTGTCAACTTGGCTTGATGATTTCAAATAGATGTTAACGTTAAAGGTACATGTAGGTTTAAGGTAGACATAGGCTTACCGTCACTAACTCCGTGACATCCTACTAGGTGGTAGAGTTTCGCAGCGACTTGCCCGGTTTATACTACCACCTAACCTATTCCTGCCGCCATAACGTCAGTGCTTGCCGTTGACGTGTACCGGTTCGGAGGATGAAGTAGCCGTAAACTTACTTTTGCTCGAGGTCTAACATCCCGGCCTCAGGTTGGCAATGCACTATTACCACCTTTGATGTGTCTAGGCGGCGTGAATTTCTTACCATCAGGAAATCCGTCTGCTTGTTTGTCCTCCATTATCATAAAAAATATATTCCAAAACGCAACTCACACTCAAGCCTAACCACTAACATTATTACAATAAATAAGATTAAAATTAGATTTTAGTCAAAGTTGTTGAGCTGTAATCTCATAGTTTTTTTTAAGTAAACAATTATCCTGGACTAATTACACAAATTGAATCTAACCCCAACCAAATTAAGCAAATTATTTTCTTGTGTCATAGATGTTTACAACGATGTAATATACAGAAATGCTTAAAAAATACCAGAATGAATTTAAAAATACCTACACCCAGACCCATAAATGCAGACTTCTGAAAAAGATGTTTATCACACAAACGAGTCCCTGTCAGGAATCGAAACTGAACCTAGTGGTTGGCGAGAAGTATTAGAATTGTAGGTACGTTAAAATGGTGGTCAAGCAATGTTTACATAAATAAAAAAATATAAAGTCTTTATTTTTATGTACCCCCTTTATGGTTATAATTCTATTATACGTAGTATCTCTAAGCATTCGGTTACTAATTAACTGTTAAAATAATAATTATTGTTATGTTTATTCTGTGATATAAATGTTTGTGTATGGACAATATTATTTATGTAAGTAACATTGACATGTTTTAAGTTTAAGATGCCTTATCTACAAAATAAATATAATTTGAGTTGTTATTAGGATCGTTCGTATTATCTGGAATTAAATTTAACAATCACCCAGAAACGTGCAAGCGGCGTTTAGCACGACATTTGGAAATTAGGAGGATCTCAGAATAATCATTACGAATACAGTTCGCCTCAGACGGGATGCAATAGGGAATTACAATAAGAAATAATCTTACACATTACTTCTAGTATCTTCGGCTCGCGTCGCCCTATCGCGGGTGCCCTGGTTGTGCCTTTGCCTACCTCTTCGGGGATATGGGCGTGAATTTTTTTTTATACTATAAATGGTTTCAAAATTGATTATGTTTTAATTCAATTAAAATATTTCAATACGGAATAAAAGCTATAAAAATACGGATATAAGCTATAAAAATGAACATAGACACACTAGTGTTGAACACAAAACAGAGGCCAAAACAAATTCAAAATTCACATTTTCTATTTTTTAATGCCCGACCTGAGGTTCGACTCCAGGAAAAAGAAGAAGAAGATCAAGAAGACCGACGTCAGACCGCTAGACCATAGGGACGATATAATATACATGGTGTTAAGTAAATACAAACACATTACCTGTTTGTCAACCATTAATCTTTTATCACCGGAAGGCCAAAGTCTCCAAGAATCAGAATCTATTATATCCGCTAATACGATTTGTCCTGCAATAGAAAGAATAAAACAATATTATTGGCTATTATGAACTGAGTAGATACTGATTTCAAAACGAAATAGGAAAACTACCATTGACTTTTGAATGAATACAGGGTTGAGAAACATTCCTTGAATCACTTTAGAAATGAGAAGCATTTTTACAATGTCTAAGGTTTGACTTTCAATAATCATGCATTTTTTTATAAATAGCCGTCTATAACCTATACATAATATCATGTCATATACAAAAGCGAAAAAAATGTTAACTCATTAACCACGAAACCTCGATACTATTTAACATATAAACATAAAATTAGACAGAGATGTTTTTTATAGGTACCACATGTCAGCTAAAAATAATTGTCATATTTGTATAAAAAAAACTACCTCCGCTTTTGGTTTCGTTGGTTACTATTAAAATAATAGGTCAGTGATATTTTTTTGTTGTGCGTTTGGATCAGACTAGTGTTATCACCGAGTGATTTCGATACTTGAGTAATAAATATTCGTAAAGAAATGGAATCAAAAACAAAAATCAGAAACATTGACACAGTCATGCCAAAGAGGCATGTAAAGAGTAATTCACAAAGCTATGTGATTTTATTGGCATTAATTGAGACAATTATTATTTAAATTCTTAAATTATTTCGGTATAAAAACTATCCTATGTGTTAATCCAAGTTACCCTCTATGTGTGTACCAAATTTATTGAAAATTGGTTTTGCAGTTTTTGCGTGAAAGAGTGCCAAACAAACACACAAACTTTCGCATTTATAATATTACTAGCTGTTAGCTTCGCCCGCGTTTTCGCGGGAACCCGTTGTACGATCGGAATTAAAAGTAGCTTATATGTTAATCCAGGTCACAATCTGTCTGTGTTCCAAATTTCAGACAAATCCGTTCAGCATTCGAGCGTTAAAGAGTAACAAACATACACACCCTTACAAACATACGCATTTATAATATTAGTAGGACGTAGGATAATAGGATGATATCCAACTCACTTGGTGATGCTTTAAAATAGTGCTCAAGATTATCGATAAGCAAATAATCACAAGTATCCGAATAAACATTTAATTGAGGATGTGACATTCGTCAACTATACAAGCAGACGAATGTTTAAACCTCGTTTAATTTCCTAATTATATCCTTCAAAGTTATCATCTGGTAAAAATAGGTAGGTATATATTGTAGAAACTCAAACATCGGCGAAAATGTTTGCCAATATGATGGACCAGCATAATAGATCCTATTGGCTGTAGCTTACACCTTTATTCCACCAAGTACCTAGCTCTCACTATTTTCTGGGTTGTTCCGGGCGCACTATGTAGAATACTCATCTGCCTCCCTGTTTGGCAGCTCGAAGAATACGAGCATAGGTTAAACGGGTCATTATAAACAAGGGCACTGGTGGTAAATTGCTGTCAGCTGTGCAACTACTTGTCCGAGTAGGGATCTACCACCTTACTTAATCCTGCCGCGATAATGCTCAAGAGGCTGAGCAGTCGTAAGCCTGACACGAAACAGGGATTTACAATCTTACTTATTCCTGCCGCCATAATGCTCAAAATGTCAAAGAATTCGTCAGCTTCAGACGACAAGGTTAAAGTTCGAATCATATTTGAGGTCTTTTTTTCTTTCTTAAAAAATATACAAATATTACCTTCTGTGTCTACTCCAAATTCAATTTTCATATCGATGAGAGCACAATCCCGAAGGGCCCAAGCTTTCTCCAAGATCTCGAATACAAGAATTGTGACTTTGCGCATGTAATCTACCTCATCTTGACCTGCATTTTAAAGAGCAAATTAAAAATAATATTTAGAATCACACACATAGTATTCCCTCTCGCCTGATTTGATAATATAAGCATATCAATAGCGTTCTTGCGTTCTTCATCTGCTAGGCGCCATTTCATGCACAACGTCTTGTGACCATTAAAGGTACAGGAATAATTCATACAGCCAATTCATGTTTAAGCTATCTAGTTCACGATATTCTTTATTATATTTGATGACGTCATAATTGATAAAGCCTCATTCTTATACAGAGAACAAAGTGCTTTTGTAAAAGACTACGGACCTTAAGAATCCGACTAAGTTCAACCTTTATGAATGATGGTGTTCCTTGATTATTGCATTAGATCTTTTAAAAGGCGAATTCAATAAGCACTTAAGGTGCCGATTTACATTGGTATTTAAGGCAGCGGCGTCTGATCATCAAGCGTTCTTTTTCCCGTAGTTATATCGGATAATATTATTATCAGCATAGTTATTCGTAGTTGTTGTTTTCCCACATTGATTTCTCCACATAGCATGGTCTGAGATATACTAGTGAGCCCATTGGCCCACATTTTTTATTCTACGACATCTAGCAACTGCTTTTTAAGTTTAATTAATTTTTGATAAAAGCTAATTCAATGTAGCTTCTATCCAAAAAGCAGCATTAGTAGCATTTAGCTTTCCAAATATTAGCTAGGGTTACATTTAAATAAGTACATTTACAAATTGTTTGCAATAAATAGTTTATCTTGTAACGAATATATTATATTGTTCGAATATTAGAAATATGTAATTAAATGTTATTATATATTTAACTTGTTTCATATATTGGTATCTAGATATAGCATCTTTTTAAAACACATATTCTCTGTATCCGAAAAGGGCGTGTTTTTACAAAAAGAATGTGGGGGAGGTAAGGATGGTCTGAAGAAATCCCGTTAGGGACTGGGCGTGAAGATGTGTGTGTTTAAAATGATAAAACGAAACGTCTGAGTGATTTCTCGGTAGCTGCCGTGACCAAAACTTACCAATAAGAAGTCCATTGAAGTTAAATTTGGCACAAATGATTTGTTCCTCCGACCACTGCGGGTCATGGTTAGCATCGTCCTTAAAGAATGTCTCCTGCTTGGGTGGAGTAAAGCGGAATCCTTCGGGCACACCAGGATTACGTTTGAGGAAAGATCCAGTGGCCAGACGACGAGTCACCCACTCTATTGGCACCATCTCACATTTCTTTGAAATGAAAGCATTTGGTGCAGCTATTTTGATGAAGGCGGTTTTGATACCTGAAAAAAATATTAGACATTCATTTATTAATATTCGTTTATTGCTTTTATTTGTTCTACCAAACACAAATATCCCTGGTCAAATTACACAAATTGATTCTAAACTAAGCCAAAGTAAGCACATTATATGCTTATGTTATGGGTGTCAGTCAACGGTACGCACTGATAACTGCATAGAAAAACTCAACAATAATTTTTCAGCATCTCTCTGGAATAAATTAAAATATCTACATTAACACTCAGATCCAGAAATACAGATGCTCATCACACAAATGTCTGTGGGAAGCACCTTAGTCTTGCGGTTGGTTGGTGACAAGAGGCCTGTTACCTGACGCTAACCCCGACCAATCAGTACAAATTAATAGCCTAAAAGTAATTCAAAAATACAATGAGTGAACGCAAAACATGTATTATACGGTCGAATTGAGAAACCTCCTCCTTTTTCTAAGTCGGTTAAAAATACTGCATTTTTACAAAGTTGAGTTTCGACCTAGACAGAATAGGTATCTACTGCTCACGCCCTGGTAGGTACAGCCCGTGGCAATTAAAAAAAACGGCTGTTATCACCAGACTAATGAAGTATTGAATAGTCTTACTTATCTTTTAATTAATAATACTTAATAGCCAAGAGGTATAACGTAATATATATTTCATAATAAGTAAGCAATCGAGATACCTAATCGTATATTTTCGCAAGGAGGTCAAAGATGTCATCAAAACAACTGTTGCAACAACAAACATCTTTATGAAAAGAGTATTTACTGTTGGTATCATTACACAATATATTTAATTCTCTCAAGATTATCACAAAAAGATATCTGATGAAGACTTACATCGTTAATCATGGGTTCTTATTAATATTTGCAAGTTTGTTATGTTAATTTTTATTATAGAAAGGAAAAATAGCACACAGATTTCTTAGTAAGAACTTCCTAGACTATATGGTTTAATTCGTAGTTTTTATCATAAGCAACGAAAACTTGGACAAATTTCTTGCCGACGCCCAACAAAAAACATAGCCCGGTTTTGGTCATTCGGACAGTTGCAGTTCTTATTGAGCGCTCTTCCAGGGGGAGGAGGGGCAGCTGTCCCCTTCGTACCTCACTACACCAATGACACTGTCGCCCCCTATAGGCGAACATCGTGATCATAGTAGGCTGGAATCTTAAAACATTTGCATAAATGTTTACTAACTGCTACATGATCCAAACTGGAACCCAACAATACTAACCTTAGATAGGAAAATTCAAGTTAATAGTATCCATACGGACAATTGGTAGCAAAACTCTACCGCCACCTAGGTATATTCAATTTACCTTTTCTTTATGTGATAAGATAGTGAACAAGCCTATATACGTTATAAATGTTGTGGGTTGTTAGGCCAATTTTGCAAGTCAACCGGCTACCCTAACCTCCGGTTCGGAACACCACACAGTAATTATGACAGCAGGAATAGTGATTTGTTTTCTATCAAACGCCTAACGGCCAATGTTAGTAATGTATATCAATCTAATGGATTTCAAGCAATTTAGATAGTTGCGTATCCGGCGGCCTATCCCATACCTAATTGCCATATTTATCCTGTCCACAGATATGTTATTGGCAAGCGATAACATAGAAATGGATCAATAATCAATCTTGGACAGCAAGTTTTGGATTAGGATTGATTATTAATATTGGCCGTTAGGATACATTTATGAAGCTTTTGTGAATAGCGAGTTTACATAGTTCACAAATGAATTTGTCCGTCTCGTAAGTCGAGAGGTTTAGTTAGGTTAACGCGACCGACCATCCGTCAGGCTTAAGTTCGATTCCTAATGGCTGCAGGTATTAGTTCTCGGTTTCTAAAACTATTATGTCTGTATTTTTGATGTGTGTATTATGTCTGTATGTTCAATAAACTTGTCCCAGTATCTATTTGTGTAT
This sequence comes from Calephelis virginiensis, assembly GCA_002245475.1. NCBI lineage: Eukaryota > Metazoa > Arthropoda > Insecta > Lepidoptera > Riodinidae > Calephelis > Calephelis virginiensis. The sequence goes on from NJDC01001535.1 coordinate 146,764, forward strand.
TTCCGTATATCAGTATTTATTAATCTCTGGTACATAGCCCGGTGAAGTTGTAAAAACCTCGCAGCTAGCAACAAATTAGCCATTCAAAAAAAATCTCTGGTATTACACAAGTTAGAAGGTACAGAAGCATATAAGTTGCAATCTTTTTGCGAACTGCAAAATTGGACGCAGTTAAGCAGAAAGGACCCAACCGACATAAACACCAAAATTGAGTGAAACATACTAAAGAGGCCGTAAACCTTATAATACTTTCGTTCGGTAAAAGGTACTCAGATAAACAAAGTTATGTTTAATCATTAGACACCAACCCACATAATATATGCCCAGTACATATTATTATAAATATATAAACTTCATAGTCAATTATCTCAAAACTAGTTAGATGTGGATTGGGTCTTTTTGGCTTAACAACGTCCAATTAAAGTTAGATTCAATTTGTGTAATTTGTCCAGATTTTTTTTTATTCTATTTGTTTATTTTACAAAGAGATTATGAGATAACCATCGCATAAGATTTAAAAGGGACGAATAAATAGCCTACTAACTAGAGGCCTTAATCGCGAGGACCCGCTAAACCAAATAAACTAAATGATCTTATTCATGCAGTGGGTTAAAATCATAGGTACCAGAATGTTCCACTTTGTGTTTCATTTGTATTTCAATAGTTACCATGATACTTAAGGGGGAGGTGAGTAAAGTTTTAGTGAAATACTTATAATACAAACGATTTTAAGCCCATTCCGATAAGAAAAACTGGTTTTTAGGAGTTTTGCATGCTAAATTCAAGAGCGTACCTGCTGAATATTTAATCGCCATTTACAGCTCATTGTTAGAATGGTTTGGTTAAAAAAACTGTCAGTTTTAGACATCAGCTTGTCCCTGTGCAGAAAAGACCATCTGCCATTCTGCTAGGCAGCTCGTAAAAAGCGAGCATAGGCTCACTGTTACTAACACTGTGACATCTGACTAGGTGGTCGTAGAGACTCGCCCGGATTGGCACCACCGCCTTACCTATTTCTACCGACACAACGTCAGTGCTTGCCGTTAACGTGTTCCGGTCCGGAGGGTAAGGTAGCCGGTAAACTTACTTTTGCTGAAGGCTTAAGATCCCGAGTCCCGGCCTCAGCTCACTTCACGTCAATATTAGCAATATTTGCCTTCCAAAAACAAAACACCAACATTTTCAGCTTTAGTTTTACAAGTCTCGTTAGCAGCGTTTTAGATGTGTGGAGATGTTACTTTTTTATCGTCAGGATTACACCTGCTCGTTTGCATTTCTATATTTATAAAAAAAACAAATCATAATTTACCAGCGGCCTTAAGGATTTCAAATACTTTAGCATTTGTCTGATTCGATATTTCAGCTTTGCCTTCCATGTCATGTGCCTTGACGCCATCTCCGGCTGTGATTCTGTCTTTGTTTAGGAGCAAACATTGTCCAGGCACTTCTGGCAGATCGAACACTTGCTTGGTTTTGCCTTCGATTATGAGTTTGCCAAGTTTGTATCCACCAACTGTAAATGCAAGAGTTAATTTATTACCTACTTGCCAAACAATTTAGAAATCATATTTAATGAATAGGCAGTCTGTTTCTAGACACTTTTAGAAATTCTAAATAGGCTGTTATAAGTACAAGTGTTGGACTTGACTTCATGAGGTCCCGGGTTCGAATCGCGGGTCGGGCAACAACAAGAAAATAAGGTAGGTAGGTACATATTTCCAATTTTCTAATAAAAAATGTTGCTTGGGATTGGATATTTGTGGGACTTAGTGTCTTCGGCTAGTCGTGTGTGCCCTGGTTGTGCCTCTGCCTACTTCTTCGGGGATATGGGCATGAAGATACTTTTTAGAAAATTAATACTAAGTGGAGTAAATGTCCAGTTTCCCCCATAATCGTGTAAAGCAGCACGGATTTTTTATAAAAAAAAAAATGCAATTAGATTCTGCAGAGTGTCTTTAAAAGCTGACAAACTTTCATCATTTATTCTTTATCAAGCATAAATTAACAAATCTCATTCAGAGCCTTTATCATGAGTTTACGGCTTGTCAAGTTTACTATACTCGCTAGTCTCTGTAAATTATTTGTATGAAAACTTTTAACAGCGCCTCTATTGGTAACTAAGAGAAACTCATTTTTAGACCAAAAGTGTCATAGATTTTGACACGTAACTTACCGAATGTAATCTATTGACCGCCTCGATGGTCGAGTGGCTAATTTACACGTCTAACTACATCGACTAAACGCGAGGCTCGGGTTCGATTCCCGATGGGGCAGGCATTTGTGTGATGAACATTTAGATGTCTGCATTTCCGGGTCTGGGTGTTTATTAAATTTATTCTGGTATCTATTTAAGTATTTCTTTGTATTAGTGTCGTTGACTGACACCCATAACACAAGCATATAATTTGCTTACTTTGGGGTTAGATTCAATTTGTGTAACTTGTCCAAGGGATATTTATTTATTTATACCAATTAATGGTAAAGGCTCGGTTTTATAACTTTTATATTACAAGTAAGTGATTAAATCCGAGACTTTGTCAGCGTAGAATAAAATATTTTACAACTTTTGCCCTCCATTATAATCGTTTGGGCGTAGATTTATAAAGTAATCAATGTTTGAACTCGAGTTTTCAAATATTGGCATATCAAATTTTATCAAAATCGGTACAATAGTATAGCCATGAAAGCGTAACAGTTTCATAATATGAATATGGGAAGCTATTTTAATTACAAATAATTAATAATTTAGGGGAAAATTTTATGTAGGTAATAACTACAGCCCATACTGACATTTTTTTTATTTATATATGATCACTTATTTAGCAAACACAGATTATTTATCAAATTCAAATTATCAAAAAAAAAACAAATTCCATTGAAACAGTTCTAAATTACTGTATTTTTTATTAAAAAACGGTAGTAAGACAATATTTTACATTGATAATTTTGGAGAAAGTTTTATATAATAGACACTAATCCGAAATTGGTCGCATAATAAAAATAACTACGTAAATAAAACCGACTTCAAAACTAAAAGAAAAAAATAATAAAGATTTAGTATTAATTTTAAGCTACCAATTACTTATACCTAAATACTTATGTGCTATTTACTAATAGGTTTGAAGTCTGAGGCAATCCAATTTAATAAGTACTTATAATATAATTATTAGTTAAAGGATAAGCACTGACTTCAAACCTATTAGTAATTAGCACATATAAGTAATAGGTAGTATATAATTAATATTAAATCTTTCATACTTTTTACTTTTAGTTTTAAAGTCGGTTTTAATTGACGTAGTTATTTTTACTTAACACTTTTTAGTTTATTGCTGATATTATGATTAAATTTAGTAAAAATTAACATGGGGATAGGTGAAAATAGGTAAAAATGCTCATAAAATCTAACGGGCCTACCTGAATCAAATTTTTATAGGACTAATTCGAAACTATTCCGCATCAAACAAAAAAATAATTACGTAAATCGGTTCAGAAACCACGGAGAAATCGGTGTACATACCTACAAAAAAAATATAGGTAGGTACCGGCCGAATTGATAACCTCCTCGTTTTTTTAACATGGTTAAATATTAGATCGATTGTCGGAGTCAATGATATTTTTGGTCGGAGTACTATAATTGTTCTGTGGATCGATCTCAATAGGTATCGCTCGCGGTCTTTGTCGATATCGAGACTCAACAGTAACCCTGCTACGTAACTAGGTACACATCTACCTACTATTATACCAATGTGTATTTTTTACTAAACATTACTTTATTAAATGTTTAATTGTTTACTATTCGTCTGGTCTCAAGGTAATACAAAACCGGCATACGCATTAGACTATTGTAAGCTCCGAATTGAATTCAAGGTCGCAAGCAAACAATTCCGTAACCACAACATCAGAATTACTGTTATAAAAAATACCGTCAAGTCAAGTCAATATGAGAACCCTACTAATCAAGTGAGCATCGTAGTAATTGAATTCTGTTAAAAGACGCATGCTTTTTAAATTTAGTAGGTTATGAATGAAGCATAACATGAATTAGACATACCTTCTTTTGGAAGAGACATCTTTGATTATTGAAATACAAAATAAGTCGAGAACAAGTTGTTGAGACCGCTTGCTTGGTGAATCTACTGGAGTTATATTTTAATTCAGCGCCTTTATAAAGATTAAAAATGTGGTTTGAAAATAAGATCACCATGCGCTAGCGCTACGACATACCCACTTGATAGCTGTCAATAGCTGATAACAAGCTTTTGTACCGGACTAGTTAGTTTTGATACTTTAATATCCTGATATTATTTCGATTGTTTGCGATTTAACCCCGTATTGTATTATATCAATTACTAGCATCTATCTTAAAATTAGTTATTATTATCAAAATTCTATCATCAACCTTGTGTCATGTATAGTACCTATATTATGTGCAAGGGTGAAAACATTCGTTTGCATCTGTCAGAAATTACTGGCCTTACTCTGGCGCTGCTTTGAAGATTGTACGAGTATGTCAACTAGTTTCCTATCATGTCGCTCGTACGAATTTCGGGTAGGTTTACTTACTACCGATGCCGTGGCTTTGACTCGATAATAGATTTCTATGATAACTATTTCTATGACCTAATTTATTTGACTGCAGCATTGGTCAAGAGTTAAATGCTTAAGCATTTAACTTTATACGTTAGGCATGTATGCATACGCCTAACGTAATGAAATAGGTAGTTGAAGTCGGTTTTTGCAGTTTTACTGCGCTTAATCATATGTAATGCCATTCCAATGTCTTTGAAGTTGCCTCTTTGACAACTGATATGTATTTTATTCTGGCTAATTTGATCTACGATTTCATCATATAAAGTTAGTTGTTACTTAACGTATATCCGATTACACTGGAAAAATGTGAGTGACGGTTTATTTTGGTAATTTAATGAGTATGACTCTTTTTAGTTTTTAATAACGTTTTTATTTCATAAGGTATGAATACATGCAACTACTATTCAAATGTTTTGGTGGCTGGATCACTGTTACTAATTTATTTTACTCGAGCTCTTGTGAAAGTAACCATTTTTTTTTATATTTTCATTTTTTTTTCTAAAATGACAATAGCCTAGGAATAACCTATAATACCGGCTATATGCTAGTGAAATTCACGTCAAAATTGGTCCTACCGTTTCAGAGATTAAGCAGAAGAAACAGACAGACAAAAATTGTGAAAATTTTTATTTTGCTTTGTGTACATTAGATACATTCATATACATGAAGTAAAAAACAGTTATTTTAATAGGTATTAGAAACAGACACTCAAATTTTATTTATTGGTTTAGACGTACATATTTCAATATTTATAATTGACTTGCTTCGCACGGGTGGACCAATTTGAAATTTTTCCTAGAAATAACGTAGCCTATATTCATCAGGGATAACGTAGAGTTTTGATGGTAAGAGAAGATTTCAAATAAGTCCAGTAATTTCGGAGCCTACTCAATACAAACAAACAATAAAATCATTCGTCTTTATTACTGTTACAGAATTTATTCACGAAAATGAACGATCAAAGTCTATAGGTCGTTGTATAATATATCTTTTTCCCTTACTCTTGTTGTTTGCTAGTCGCACGCGCATACTTCTTTCAATTCAAATTCAATCCGATGTTCAATTAATTCTTCAAAGTTGATACTTGCCACTCTACTGCACTCCATTAAAAATTAAATAAATTATATTAATTTGTGTTTGTGTTAAGTTGTGGGACATTTATATTCCGGTAAGTTAATTGCTAAATATTATAAATAAATAACAATCAGCTGACATGTAGAGGTTAGAGAAAACAAATAAAACTACTATGCAAATAAATTCCGTAGACCTTTGTAAACTTTGGAAATAAACGTGATATTGGTTAATTTAGATTGATACGGTTATATTTGATTGACAATTTACCCACATGGTTCATTGTTTTATTTTCCTTTTATTGTATTCAAAAATAGACTTGAAAGTTTCTTTCTCTTTATTTTTATTATTTAAAAAATAGAACGATGTATCTTAAGTTTTTGGTTTACGCAATATTCACCAATACCTACCTATTTTAATATTTAAAAAGCGAAGGTGTAGCTTTACTAAGAAATATATCTGAAACCTTTACATCTTACAATTTAGTAAAATAATTTTATTGCAATGCCAATTAAATGGGACTCATGGGACCATAATATGTATATTCTCACTGATTAGGTCTAACTTTTTATTATAAAGTTAAGTTACTTTACATATATCAGATTACACTAGAAAAATGGTAAGCATTGATATATTTAAGTAATTTAATGAGTATCATTTATTTGAACATTTGGAGACGTTTTTGTATCATATACTAATTATGTGTCTTTGTGTAACCATAGCCATGTTTATATGCTGACTTGTTTCAATTTATTACGGTTGATAGGATGTAAGAAGTATACATCTGACGGTCCCCAAGCTGCCAGTCTTAGGATTTAACACTCTTTGTACATTACTAGCTGACCCATTGTTCTGCAATATTTTTAATGTATAAAAAAAACTTTGTATTTTTAATGTGATTTTTGGTAATAAAAATTTGGAGTGAGACTCCCTCATAACTTAGGGGTATGAAAAATAGATGTTGGCTGATTCTCAGACCTACTCAATATGCTCACAAAATTTCATGAGAATTGGTCAAGTCGTTCCAGAGGAGTTCAATCACGCACACAGTGACACAAGAATTTTATATATTAGATATCGTACAAACTTTATGTTTGTAATTGACCTATACCAACACTGTTTCATGGCTAGAATATACTGCCAGGTTTAGTTTGTCTATTTTTTTTTTGCCAGGTTTAGTTGTTAGCTTGTTAAGTTTTTCTGATAGTAGCCATATATTAGACTGGTAATCGATGAGCATATCTCAATGAGGTTATCTCACATGCTATATGATATAAGACTGAATAGCCTACCCAACTTTTTACTCTAAACATAAAAACGTTAAATAAGTGTTAGACACTACTGAAGAGCTGTTTAACAAAAAACTACCACAAAATCATGTTTAAGATGCAAAAAGCTGTTTGGTTCAGTTGGAGTCAGTTAGGAGTTCAGTTTAGAAGTCTTAACAAAACTCTTGCTAAAAAGCTGTTATAAAGATATAAATTGTAGATTAAAATTAATTGGCGTCTTGGAAACTCGGGGTTAATGACTAAATTATAATAAGTTATTAATAACCTACTAAAGGCAGTTATCATCTTTTGAAGTCCTAAGGTTTCTGTTGCCCATACATTTTTGCTTGATATTTTAAATTTGGTGTCTAGGCTAGAAATCAATACCAAATTTTTATATAGTCTGTATGTAAGGTTTTTTATTTTTTAAGTAACATTTTAAAAGACGCTTAGTTTCTGTTGAAATTTTTGATTTCTTCCTTCTTCTACAGATCATTTAACGCACTCAGTGCCATGCTCTAAATTTCCAATACAGGGTGTATCCTGGAGGATACACTTGGGGTTGAAAGCAATAAATTACATAAACTGTCAACGGACCTCTGGTGATAGAGTGCTCTGAAGGAACTTGTCTTGGTAGTGATCCACTGCCTAACATATTCCTACTGCCATAATTACTCTGTCAAGTTCAGGCATACACACTTAAATGTAATGACAATAATATGATATAATTAGTGATGGAGACATTAGGTCATATGCCTTAAGTTTCCAACATCATCGTAACATGTATAATAGCACTCAATTCAATCTACTGGTTGGTGGTCCTTGCAAATAAAAAAAATGATTTATTTTTGTTAAAACTTATTTAATTATGAAATTATTTCTAATTATTAATATTATTGAACCTGTCTTTGGTTGAGGGGTTAGCAAACACTAAAGCCACCGAGGTACGGAAAGGCTCTGGTTCTATTCCCGACGGAAGCAGACATTTGATGAGGTACATTTAAATGTATATTTTTTAGGACCTGGGTGATTAAATTAATTCTAGTATCTATTCAAGCATTTCTATAACGCAAGCATGTAATATGCTTACTTTGGAGTTTGGTCAATTGTTGTTATTTATTCAGGGATATTTATTTATTTTATACATTAATTATTTTATGCATTAATATACTTATACCTATTGTAATTTCAAATATAAATTAATAGGTACATTTTTATGATACTGGAAGGTAAACAAGCAGACGGATTTCCTGATGGTAAGAAATTCACGCCGCTGAGAGACACAAAGGTGGTAATGGTGCGTTGCCAACCTGAGGTCGGGATGTAGGGTCTCGAGCAAAAGTATGTTTATCGGCTATCTTACCCTACGAACCGGAACACATTGATTCTTCATTTCATTAATTTTTCATTGAACACACTCACACACATCAACGGCAAGCATTGACGTTATGGCGGCAGGAATAGGTAAGGCGAGCTAATCCCGGCGTGTCGTTCGAATTCCGGGTCGGGCAACAAAAAGAAAATTTGGGTTTTCCAATTTTCTAATAAAAAAAAATGTTGTCCGGGATTGGATATGTGCCCGGTTGGCGTTAGGCTTGCCACCTATTACATTGTGGGACTTAGTGTTTTCGGCTAGTCGTGGGTGCCCTGGTTGTGCCTCTGCCTACCTCTTCGGGGATATGGGCGTGAAGATACTTTCAATAACCTCATATAATATATGATGATATTATCATATAACAAAAACAAACAAAATATTTTTTTGTTTCAAATCATATGTACCTACTGTTTTGGTATTGAAGCGCGCAATTTGAAATGTGAAAAATGGTATAAAATAACAATTGAACAAACAAACGAACAACAAAATATAATAAACATAACAAATAAATAAGAATATAAATTTTCAATTTGAAAAAACTTGAGAGGTGTCAAGGGACACCCGGATGAAACGAAGTTCTCTCTCCCCCCCTCTCTCTCTCAATCTCTAGTAATCTCTATCTCTATCTCTCTTATAGAGAGAGACAGACAGAAAAAAATAAAATAAAAAATAAAGACAGACAGACAGAGAAACATGAAAAAATAAAAAAATAAATGAAAAAAAAAAACAAACTTGCGCAATCCGCAAAGCTCACAATAGCTTACTATAGCAAAAAGTGTCGTGACAACTTTTCGTGAGAATTTTTTTCCGTCTAGCCTCCTTTCATAACGCGCAATAAGGTACTTCGTTCCAAAAATTAAAAAAATGTATATATAAAAAAAAAATTCGTAAAAATTCATGTGAAATTTTCTTGGGGGCCCTTGATCGTCTGGGGCCCCAGGCCATGGCATAATCTGGCTTATTGAGCAATCCAGCACTGCACAGAGTCAGAAGTCACGTTGTCAGTGATGGTATGCATATGCTTGCCCCTTACGAACTGCCTCGTAGGAAGGCAGATAGTCTATTCTGCAAAGGAGCTCGGACCAACTCAGTGAAACATGATTTCACTTCATTCTTTTGAAATATTTTTTGTCAATTTGGTTTTCATATTAATAATTAATTAGTAAATTTATATTTTCGTTTCAAATATCCTTTTTTCATCATCAACTATTTTTCATTAATTATGACTGGTAGTTCGTTTCAAGCAACCCTTTGTTAACAAATTATTAGCATGTTCACATTCTAGCCGATTCGGCCAATTTCGTACACTTGGCTTGGTCTACGTGCTAATGAATTATAGCCTAATTCTCTCACCCCTTTAAATATAAAAGAACCCCGCCCTAACATAAATCTATGGTACTTATCAAATTTCGTTTCAGTATATTCGAAGGGAATCGAGGTCGGGAAAATATAGACAAAAATTCTAAAAATGCTAGTAGTGTGTTTTGCTGCCCATTTTCAGTAGCCTGCACCTATTTTTTTTAAATTATCTATAACCAGCTATAACGAACATAATTCACTCTTCAATAGATTTATTACAAGTATTAATAAAGGTATATAAATTACGTGTCACGTTGTTTGTCCGCGATGGACTCCTAAACTACTTAACCGTTTTCAATTAAATTCGCTTGCGTAATACGTAGGCAATTGGGATCACTGAAAATGGTGTGTTTGTAAGAAAATAACATTCAATGTTGAGGGTCGCCTCTGTGGTCTAGCGGTCCGGGTGTTGGACTTGACTGCATGAGGTCCCGGGTTCGAAACCCGGGTCGGCCAACACAAAGAAAAATAATTTTCTAATAAAAAAAGTTGGTCGGGATTGGAAATGTGCCCGGTTGGCGATAGGCTTGCCACCTATCACATTGTGAACTTAGTGTCTTCGGCTAGTCGTGGGTGCCTTGGTTGTACCTCTGCCTACCTCTTCGGGATTATGGGCGTCAAGATACTATTTTTTAATGTTGAGGAAGCAAGACAGATCTGCAGAAATCGTCTCCTGGGTCTCCTATTTAGGATAGACCATTTGCTCGTATTGCCTCTTGCTAGATTGCTTGTAAGAGGCGATCTAGAGCTAAAGAGTCTACGTGGTAGCGTTTCGCAGCGACTCACCCAGATTGGTACAACTGCCTTACCTATTCCCGCCGCCATAACGTTTTTATGTGCTCCGGTTCGGAGGGTAAGGTAGCCGGTAAACTTACTTTTGCTCAAGGTCTAACACCCCGGCCTCAGGTTGGCAACGCACCATTACCACCATTGGTGTCTCTAGACGGCGTGAGTTTCTTACCATCAGGAAATCCGTCTACTCGTTTGCCTTCCAATATCATAAAAAAAAGAGTCATTACCAATAAGACCACTAGTGGTAAATTGCCGTACAGCAACACTTCCGGGTCCAGCGCCTTACCTATTCTTGGCGTCATAATGACACTGATATGTTCCAGTCCGGAGGGCAGAGTAGCCGGCAGGGTGGGCAATAATCGGCTTATCACCTCGGCCAAAAGACAGCGACACACCTACAACATCAAGGGTGTCTATAAGCTACGGTTTCTCTCGTGCTTGTTTTCTGTTATATTACCTGAAAACCTTTCTTCACATTCACAAGAACTAAATTTTAGAATAGACATTTTAATTATTTAAAAGTTTTTGTTAGATCTGCAGGTAGCAAATTTTCTTTAAGAGATTTCATATCGAACACTTCCTGTGTGGCTCGAACAAGATGTAATATTTTATCGTTTCAAAGCCGTTTTGCGAAAATGTTTAGTTTCCTTATATTTTATCCTAACTTTTTTTAAGATATTGCGTTCTTTTTTTATTGATCTTTTCCCAGCGTGTTGGTCCGGGCTTCTTCGCAGACCATCTGCCTACCTGCCATGCAGCTCGTAAAAGGCGAGCATAGGCTTACCGTCACTAACACAGTGACATCTGACTAGGTTTAGAGTTTAGAGTTTCGCTGCGACTTGCCCGGTCAACCTATTCCTGCCGCCATAACGTCAGTGCTTGCCGTTGACGTGTTTCGGTGTGGAGGATGAGGTAGCCGGTAAACTTACTTTTGCTCGATGTCTAACATCCCGGCCTTAGGTTGGCAATGCACTATTACCACCTTTGATGTGTCTAGGCGGCGTGAATTTCTTACCATCAGGAAATCCTTCTGCTTGTTTGTCCTCCATTATCATAAAAAATATATTCCAAAACGCAACTCACACTCAAGCCTAACCACTAACATTATTACAATAAATAAGATTAAAATTAGATTTTAGTCAAAGTTGTTGAGCTGTAATCTCATAGTTTTTTTTAAGTAAACAATTATCCTGGACTAATTACACAAATTGAATCTAACCCCAACCAAATTAAGCAAATTATTTTGAAAATGTAATTTTACTGTTTTCTACTGCTTTTTTAAGATTGATCTGCTGCTTTTCTATTCACTGGGGTTGGCAACACTGGTAATAATGGCAAGGAAAAATTAAAAAAAGCCCCTCTTTCTAACATATTTCCCTATATTAAAATAAAGGAGCAACTTAGAGACAAGATAAAATACACTAATCAATGACTAACAACAATCATATACAAACATGCATTACTCATTAATAACATGATTATTTTTATTCTTATATTAATTTTTAAGGTTTAGGTATAAATACATATCTATAATTTACTAGGTGGTAGAGTTTCGCAGCGACTCGCCCGTATTGGTACCACCGCCTTACCTATTCCTGCTGCCATAACGTCATGGCGTGTTCCGGTTCGGAAGTTAAGGTAGACTTACTTTTGCTCTTATGCTCGAGGCCTAACATCCGGACCTCCGGTTGGCAACGCACCATTACCATCTTTGGTGTCTAGGCGGCGTGAATTTCTTACCATCAGGAAATCCGTCTGCTTGTTTGCCTTCCTATAACATAAAAAAAAAATACACTTAAAACATTAAAAGTTAACCACGAAACGTGCGCCGGTTCACTAGGTATTTTTTTTTACTAAATTTACACACTCTTTTTGCATACTTAGCTAAGATTTTTTTTTTATACAGAAAAAGTTATGCAAACGGCTCTTTTGTGTGTGTATACGTATTTCTAATATAGGTATTGTATTTTACTAGTATTATATTGTACTACAAACTTTTCATTCTCCTAGTTTGTTAGTATGCATATTTTGAAGTTTTCTAAACCACTACGTCCGCGAAATGGCCGCCAACTGGACGGTGGACGCAAACAGGCGATCTTCCGTAAGTCAGCAAAATCGAAAATATAAGATTCATCATCGTGTTCGATTTTGCTTATAATAGCAAATTTGTTACTAAACAGATTCCTACCTAGCTTTTTTATGGTATTGGAAGACAAACAAGCAGACGGATTTCTTGATGGTAAGAAATTCACGCCGCCTAGAGACACCAAAGGTGGTAATAGTGCATTGTCAACCTGAGGCCGGGATGTTGACCTCGAGCAAAAGTAAATTTACGGGCTACCTCATCCTCCGAACCGGTACACGTCAACGGCAAGCACTGACGTTATGGCGGCAGGAATAGGTTAGGTGGTAGTACAAACGGGGCAAGTCGCTGCGAAACTCTACCTCCTAGTCAGATGTCACGGCGCTAGTGACGGTAAGCCTATGCTCGCCCATGCAGATGGGCTATTCTGCAAAGGAGCCCGGAACAACACGGGGAATCAATGAATAAATTGTGAAAATTCGGTGATGTTATTTTAACTAATGTGTTTATTTCTGAAGTAGGTATGTACACCCATTTCCAAGAGGTTGTGTTGACGTCAAGTTACAATAAACTTATTTTTATATTAATCTTCATGTTTTTTGTTATTAACAATAACATCTACCAAGTAAGAATGTTGAATAACAAGATGGTTTATCGACCTGGTAATACTTTTTATTACTTATTTACTACATTATAATACGTTATATTTAATGTGGCATAAAAACGTTTATAAAAAGTATACATATGGGTAGTTCTACAAACTAAGGTAGAATATGAGTATGATTTCGGACTGATATTTTTTTTCTATTCTAGATGGGAAATTAATTTTAATGACAAAAGTGCAATCTCTCGTAGCTTATCCTAGTCGGAACAGTCAAAATATTTATTAGTTTTTGATTTATGGCCATTTAAAGAAAATCGAGCCACAGAAAACTGAGAGTGTAATCAGGAAACTGAGAAAATCATAGGACATCAAAGTTTGTGTTAAGATACACAAACTTTGATGTCCTATTGATCGCCTCATTGGTCGAGGGTAGTCTAACCGCAAGACTCGGGTTCGATTCCCGACGGAGGCAGGCACTGTCTGCATATCCGGGTCTGGGTGTTCATTAAATTTAAGTACATCTATGTATTAGAATCGTTGACTGACACCCATAACACAAACATAACATTTGCTTGCTCTGGGGTTATATTCAATTTGTGTAAATTGTCACTGCTATTTATTGATTTCTTTCTATCTAAGCTGCAAATCTCCGTGGCTCGTTTTAAATTATTTCATATCTTAATTTTTCAGCATCCTTCCTTTTTCTTCTTTGCTTTGTGTTTCTAATATTTTTCCTTTTAGCCGGTCTGTTCCTTTTTTTTGTATTGCCATTTTTTTCTGAAAACAAACTAACCTTGATATTTAGGCTAGTACTAGTCAACAATATATAAATTAGTTACAAGAGTTAATTAAATATATTTTTAAATTATTTATCCATAAGGATGTAGTTTAATATTTATAAACGAAAACTTATATGTTAAAAACATGCACCGAAACAATATTTTAGGGTGAGTTTCTCAGAATCTTGGATAGCTCTCAATATCCCGAGTACCAATTGAACAGGATGCTGAGACCAGGTTCCTGAGAAATTCTATCAAATAATGAAAAAAACAACTCAATTAAAACATTTCACAAAAAAAAAGCCTTCGTGCTTACAAGTTTTTATCAAAATGGTAAACTACTTACATTTTCTATAAATTTTAAAGAAAGAAAAAATTTCGCCCCAGACAGGATTTGAACCTGTAACCTTTCGTCTCAAGCCGACGAATGCTCTAACCAATTGAGCTACTGAGGATTCAAGTCCCATGGCGAAATTTTTTAAAATTTTTTTTTCTTTCTTTAAAATTTATAGAAAATTTATCCCAAGCACAGGGCAAGTGCTAAAATAAAAATACGTTACTTACATTTTATTTATTTTACTAAAAAGTATATCTTACCAGGATCCTGAGAACTTCACTGATTACGACAGCACTTTCCTTGTAGGACTTGTAGGCAGAGGACTAGCTGAACGACGCTGTAGGAAACATTTGATAAATGACATATGTGGTGTCTTTCTTAGGTGCTATCGACTCAGCTAAAAGTAAACGTCGTATGTTAATTAGATTAGCAAATATTTTCTTGTTTTACATTAAACAGGATCCTGATATTAAATCATGGGGACAAAATGTTAACAAAATTTACGGAATGTATTTTTGAAAAAACGAGATAACTACTATCTTGTCTGGTAAGAAAAAAGACTTAAACTTGTCAATTTTAAATCCATGTATCACTTTGATGTAGAAATAAATCACAGTGAACATTGTGCTAAAATTTGTTCGAGGGACATTGCAGGTTTCTGAGAGGGACTTTGAATAGTCCCTTTTGAAAATAATTGTGAATTTTAATTATTTTTAGTGACCAACAAGGAACAGTTACAATTAATAGTGTACTATACAAAAACTGCTTAAAACATACTGTTTTTTATTTTATTTTAGCTGAGCCGCAGATAATTCCTTAGTTTGTAGAACTACCCATGTGCAGATGATCCAAATTCTTCCTTTATTAGACACGTACCGTTACATTAAAAATTGATAAATTAAACAAGTATTACCTATCATTAACAATTAAATAACCATGAGATTATGTTTTTATCTACAAGCTGACCCGGCAGACGGTGTTCTATATTTCTAATGTGATTTTAGTAAAAAAAATTGAGATGAATCACCTTTATCACTTAAGGGTATGAACAATAGATTTTGGCCGATTCTCAGATTTACTCAATATGCTCACAAAATTTCATGAGAATCGGTCAAGTCGGTTCGGAGGACTACGGGAACGATTGTGATACGAGAATTTTATGTATCCGAAGTATATACTAGGGGTGGACATTGGTTTATATTACTACGGTCTATTATACATATAAACCTTTCGCTTGCATGAAAATAGTTTTAAAGATTTAAGTATACGGACAGGAAGCGAAAAGCGATTTTGTTTTATATATGGTATATTATCTTCGTTTGTTTCGCTGAAACTCGAAAACGCCTGGACCGAGTCGTTTAATTTTTTTTTGAAAATAATTTACTAAGTTTAGGAAACGTTTAGAAGGCGAGAGAAAGGATAAACTGCGAGGAAAAGACGAAAAACATTTTATTTTTACTCAAACAAACTGCTATTACTTAGTTTTCAATGTTGAGTGCAACAAAAACGAAGTTTATCGGGACATAGTTTTTAATTTAATTTTAAAATTAAGTTTTTAATTTAATTTTAAAATTAAGTTTTAGATTTAATTTTAAAAAAATGCAGTTAAAAAGAATGAAATAACTTATCACTCAACGTAGTATGGGCATATTTAGCCGATAGGTAGGTCAAGTAGCATAGGGAGTCTTTTTAAATAATTAATATTTAAATATCTTTAAAAACATCTAACTCAACATTAGCGGATTACATCTTTGACCACTGTGACACAAGACAGTGTGATCCAGCTAAGTTACGCGACTACCTAAACACATGGAGGAAGGTGAATGAATATTTTTACCTTGGTTGTGCTTTTAGCAGGGATGGTAGGAATATAGGTACACCGCGGATGTAAAAGGAGAGTGTGTGCAGGGAAGAGTGTGAATGGAGCGCTGGGTGAGCTATTTCAAAGCGAAGTTTTGAGTCGCTTTGCATAATTCTATGCTTATCCGAACGTTGTTCTATTGTAGCGAGAGTTGGGTAATGCGGTCGAAATGAGAGCGCTACGGAAAATCTATGGTGTTCTGCTCGCTGACCGCATTCGTAACAGTTAGATAAAGAGTAGGATTGAAAGATAGTGTTGGTTAAAATAAGGAAGGGCATGGTTTGGACATGTAGATAAAATGACAGATAAAAGATTGACAAAGCAGATATACATTGCGAATGTAGATTGAGAAGGATATAAAATGTGATTAAGCTAAATTTTTTCATTGGAAATGTTTTTTGTAGAATTTAGTGTGGTTTACCTAAGAAAATGTATACAATATAGAAGTTTTTTTTAAATATTGAAAAGGGGCAAGAGGCAAATATAGTGAGTATGCCTTATCAAACTTTTGCAATGTTCATATTATGAAAGTTGACATATTGCAAAAGTAGCAAATACTTTTTCAACTCGAGTGAGCTAGAATGGTTTCTTACTCAGTCACTATCAGCGATGTAAGAGCTGATTGGATGTTTTGTGGTGTCAGTTATGTAAGAAGGGTTTATAGCAAATGGTACATGAATCGTTTACTATGTTTTAAGTATATTTCATTGCATATAATGACAAGAATCCGTAGACGCGGTATACAATACATTTATTATTTTAAAATATAGGTACCTAGTTGTCATATGACTGTCGAATTGTAAATCTCAATGCAAATCAAATTGTAAAAAGGTCATTCGCCTCTGTGGTCTAGCGGTCCGGGTGTTGGACTTGATTGCATGAGGTCTCGGGTTCGAATCCCGGGTCGGCCAACACAAAATGTTGGTCGGGATTGGAAATGTGCCCGGTTGGCGATAGGCTTGCCACCTATCACATTGTGGGACTTAGTGTCTTCGTGGGTGCCTTGGTTGTACCTCTGCCTACTTCTTCGGGGATATGGGTGTAAAGATACTTTTTAAAAAGGTCATTATTTCAGTGTAGTCAAATTTATAAATTATTAAGTACTGGTTATTTATGAGGATTATTATGAGAAGCAAGTTTGAAAAGGAAAACAAAATTAATGAAATATATAAAGGAGGCCGTGAAATATATAAGGAGTGGATTGTGACGTCAAACGTTAAATTTCTCTTGCATACTGAGACGTGATAGATAGAAGACGAGAGTAATCACAGTCTAGATTTAACCGCATCGATGGGAGACCCGGGGAGACCTAGGTTGACATTTCACTATCTAATCGCTCGGGTGTTACCAGAAGGTGGTATCAAGAGTGTCCGAAACCGGCGTGTTTGTATAAAAGGGGTAATGAAATGAGAAGCAAGCCAGACAGGTCTGCCAGGATCGTGAGGTTTGGTACTCGATACTCTGCCCACCCCGTAAGGGACTTGGCGTGAAGATATGTTTGTATGTATGTAGGAAGGTATCAAATTCGCTCTCCAGATCCATCGCATCAATTTCAATTCTATTCGTCGTCTTTATTTCGTAGGTACATTCGTTACACTTGAAATGCGTCAACAGTTAAAATACATTATAATAATTGTTGACACGCATATACGACAGTTAATAAAATTATTACAACCTTTAAAAACGCCTTACATCAAACATTGCAAAAAAAACACATAACAAATACATAAACAAATCCTGTCTCAACAGCATAATGTATGACAATAATATAAACAAAACATGCAGGTAGTTAAAAAATAATAATAGATGTGTTATACCAGGTTATGGTTTTTCCCTAAAAACAGGGAATACAATTTAATAAAGTAAGAAATACAAAATATCGGCAATAAAATTATAATAAATAAGTAATAATATCGAAATTAAAATTAAAGTATAAAATAAAAATGTCGGTAAATAGTATAATGTTAAAATTTTCATAAAAAATGTCACATTTAAATGACTATGTATAAGGATGGACATATGATAACAAATATGTATACTGCTCGTATATATTAAATTTAGCAAAGTATGTCAAAAATAGAATAAATTCTATAACCCCTAAATTTACACGTAAATTGTAAATTCGTAACAATGTCAAATGTCTTAAAAGATCAGTAATTAGCCGTTAGAACATCAACATATTAAATTTGTATAAAAAATCAAGATAATTGAAAAAAAAAATAATTATTATAATTGAATGATATGAATTTCTTTAACAAATAAAGTAAAAAACTATATCTCTTTGATCTCACTATTGTGAATGCGGTCAACGACCGCAACTCCAAAATTTTCGTAGTGTTCTCATTTCGCATTTATTTTTTTTTTTCAAATATTCGCAATTCCACTTCCACTAGGTTAGGCTAAGCATAGAGTTATATAAAGCCAGCATCTTGACTCAGTCAAGAGTTTGCTTTGAAATATATCTTTTTACTTTACTATATACGACTTTATTATTTAATAACTTATACATTTCATAACACAAATTTTTAGTGGTAAATTTGATGGTTATGAATGTAGGACCGTTTCTTGTTAGTGGTTTTCTGGTGGTTTTAAGACATGAATCTGGTAGAAAGTCAGTTTGGCTGTTGGCAACACTGGAATTTATAATAAACAAAATAAAAATTTAATTAATATACAATTAATCTACAACATCCATTTTTTGGCCTATAAATTAGTTCCAGGGGTTTTTATCATTTAAATATTCAGAAATGCTGTAATATCCTTATTTGAATAATTTCCTTTTAAAAGTTGATTTTAATATCCTTAGTGGAAGAGCTTGAATCTCACCGGGGACCTTGTTGTAAAACTTTATACATAAACCTTTAAATGAGCTACTGATTTTATGAAGTCGACTATAATGATTAGTAATTTTATCTTTATTTCTAGTATTATAATTATGATTATCACTGATTCTATTACACTGGTTTAAATTTTTTTCAACATAAATTACATTTTCAAATATGTATTGTGAAGCTACAGTCAATATGTTTGTTGTTTTGTAAAGTTCTCTAACAGACACCTTAGGTCCAATGTTGTAAATAGCTCGAATCGCTCGTTTCTGTAAAATAAAAATTGTGTTGACATCCGCTGCATTTCCCCACAAAAGAATACCATAAGCCATTCCACTATGAAAATAGCTAAAGTAAACCAACCTAGCAGTGTCTTTTTTTTATGATATTGGAAGGCAAACAAGCAGACGGATTTCCTGATAGAAAGAAATTCACGCCGCCTAGACACCAAAGGTGGTAATGGTGCGTTGCCAACCTAAGGCCAGGATGTTAGGCCTCGAGCAAAAGTAAGTTTACCGGCTACCTTACCCTCCGAACCGGAACACGACATGACGTTATGGCTGTAGGAATAGGTAAGGCGGTGGTGCCATCCGGGCGAGTCGCTGCTAAACTCTACGACCTAGTCAGATACTTAATGTTGGAAGAATAAAAACTGGTCTGTAGTTAGTAGGATCGGTATTTTTTCCATTTTTATAGAGTGGAATGACTTTACTGTGTTTCATTATAAATTAGGAAAAGTACCCTCAGTTATGCATCTGTTGAGAGTAAGAGCTAAATATGGAGCAACACAATCTATGATAGCATTAATTACTTTTACAGAGAAGTTATACAAATCTAATGTTTTCTTCATTTTTAACGATTTGAAGATTTTGATGACAATGGAAGTATTCACAGGTGTAAAACAAAAGTCAACATTACATTTTGCAACGTGTTGTGTTAATAAAGCTTCAGCCTCTGCAGAAGAAGATTTCAATGATCTACTCAAAGAAAGAGGAACATTAATAAAAACATCTTCAAAAGCATCTGCAACTTCCCGTTTCGTAGTTAACACGTTATGGTCAACATTCAATTTTATGTTGGGATACTGAATGTTTATTTTGTCAGTTTCTTTTTTTATAACTTGCCAAGTAGTCGTGACAATGTTTGTACTGTTTTTTATTTTATTGCTTACAAAATTAGATTTAGCTTGTACACAAACTTTTTTAAACATTTTTGAATAACATTTAATATAGTTAATGAAAGTAATACTAGTATTGAATTTTTTTTCTTCGTAAAAGTCAAAAAGTCTTTGTCGACTTTTACGAATTCCAAAAGTAGCCCAGGCAACATTTTATTGTGCCATTAATAGTACAAGTTTGAGTTTTAAAAATGAGGTCACTTGGTTTTATACTACGTTAAACATTAAATTGTATAGACTATTGGAATATCCTTTGAAAAACTAGGTAATTTTTCTATTTCACTGTCGCAATAAAGATTAAGTTTATTTTTCGTAATAGTTTTACAAGTAATAGTTATATTTACTGTTTTTTTGTCAAGGACTTTTCCATTGACTAATTAGTTCTCAACTAATTATTTCTCAAGTGGAGTTCTAACAGCGAGAGACAGTATTGAAAGTTGTAACAGATGTAAGAAACCATAATCAGAAAGGCGATACCATAACAGGGTCACGAGTCACGACCTAAGAGAATTGACGTATCTCGCAGTGATGCAATAATAGACAAACTAAAATCATGCCAGGCCTATCGTTAACAGCCCATATTATAATATTTATTACTTATTACTCTAATAATATTTGTCAACAGTCAGAAACTAACCTAACTTGTTATTGGCCTATATTCGATATTGTATCTGGGTAGAATAATAATTTTAATCAGCGCGCTCTGAAGGGCAAAGATCTTAATTTGATGTTTGTTAGACTGGGAGATAAACAAGTGCGTATTTGGAATTGCGCCTGTTAAATTTATCAAAATATTTACAATCTATTTAACAGTTCATACATTGACGGAAATTTGAAAAATTAAAAACTATCAAATAATGTTGTTAATTAGAGATGAGTCCTTGCAGGGGTAAAAGAGAAAACGTTTTGAAAGGGTGCCAAGTAGAGGATTCGATAAAGGTCGATTTTCTAATCCCGGGATTTTGGGATTATCTACAGCTGATCCCGGGATTGTATTGGTGAATTGTACTTTCTAGAAATGGTAAGAAAAAGATAGTTAAAAAATATCATATTCAACTTTTTTTTAATCTTTAGTTAAGTCTTTAAAAAACAAAACAAAATTATACTTATTCTGATAAACTGGCTGGACTGACACTTACTACAGAATTCTTTATTTTTTTACAATAAACTGAAAAAAAAAACAACTTAAAAAATGTTGTTAATCAAAAATTCTTCAGAAATATGTACTATAAAAAGAATGCTAAAGAGATCAATATCTATAGGTAATCATATTTTAAAATCCATTCTGACGAAACATCTTCATCTTTTTTATGTTTGTCATAAAAACTTTCTGAAATCAAAACGTCAAATGAAAGTAAGGACGTTTCGTTTCACGTACATTTGTATTCACATTGTTAAAAAACTATAAATCCCGGGATTTATGAAACTTAATCCCGAAAATTTCGGGACTAAAATATGACCGGGATTGAATTCTCAAGTGCCAAGTCACGATAGAGGACTGATTGAGTAACGTTAAAATTTTCAGAAATGCTTGTTAGTTTTAAAGCGTGATTTAAGTTTTTAGAGGCAAGAGGCAAATTAAAGTAGTAAATTAATAATGTACACGCGGATTTTTTACACGTATAAAAAAAGTCACCTAGTTGGAATTGTCAGTGAATATTTTATCTATATATTAGCCTTCGTACCGCTTTTCATTTACTACTATCCGTTTGTATGGATTAATAGTTTCCCCTTTTTCTTGCAATTTTCCCGGTTTTTCTCTTCATAAGAATCTTCACTTGACAATAAAGTATACAACAAAAAAGAATGAGCAAAATTGGTCCATCCATTCAGGCGTGATGCTATGACCACGCGAAATGGGGATTCATACGTCCATATCCCCGAAGAGATAGGCAGAGGCACAACCAGGGTTCGCCGAAGACACTGAGTCCCACAACGTGATAGGTGGCAAGCCTACTGGGTCTACCGGGCACATATCCAATGCCGGGTAACATTATTTTTATTAGAAAATTTAAAATACTTATACATTTCCTAAATTTTTTTGTTGTATTTTTATAATTCTTTTTTGTAATTCTTTTTTGTTGTATTAATTATTGTCAGGAACCGTTTGCAAGGACCAGGAACCTTTAATATGAAAAAAAAAATAGATTTTAATATTGAGGACAAGACATCGTTCGTCAGCTCACCTAGTCTATAATATAAAAATGAATTGCTGAACTGAAATGAAAGACTGAACCGATTCAGCTAATTCTTTTTTTGTTGTATCAGTTATTGTCAGAAGAAGGTTCTTTTAAAGAGAAAAACCGGGAAAACTGCATGGAAAATGGGAAAACAATACTTAGTTTACAGACGGCTAGTTTACTGTAAATATGTGACTTTGTAACCCATGCTGGAGTCTTTCATTATGAATATGTTTTGTCGGGGAACCTATATCGACTGACCTGTGACAACATTTTTTACTCAGCACAAACTTGTCATATCAGATTTCACGTGAAAATGTTTGCTAATGCTAAATTTGCCAACTCAGATTTCCATATACTTAATCATCTTACAATACTGCCGTCCAGGCCTAAGTTCAAGTCGAAAATAGGAATATTTAATGGGGTTATTATACCGTACAACAAATTAGCTAAAAATATTGTAGTAACTTTATGTTAAACTACCTGTTGCGTGTGGTTAATGGTCCCACAGGAACATTTTTCGGGATAAAAACTATTCTATGTGTTAATCTAAGCTACCCTCTATGTGTGTGCCAAATTTCATGAAAATCGGTTCAGCAGTTTTCGCGTAAAGAAGTATCAAACAAACAAACATATAATATTTCGCATTTATAAAATAGATAGGAAGGATATTACTTCTAATATCAACCGCCTCGTTAATCGAGTGACTAGCGTACACGTCTAGCTACAATGACCAACTGCGAGACTTGGGTTCGATTCCCGACGGCTGATTTGTGTGATGAACATTTAGATGTCTGCATTTCCGGGTCTGGGTGTTTATTAAATTTATTCTGGTACCTATGTAAGTATTTCTCTCTATTAGAATCAATGACTAACACCCATAACACAAGCATATAATTTGCTTACTTTTGGGTTACATTCAATTTGTGTAACTTGTCCATGGGTATTTATTATTATTATTATTGATAATATTACCGAATTTTCTAAAAAAATTGTTTTAAGTGTTACATTCTATTAAGTGCTTATAACAACTTTTACCTTTTAGAACCAAGATAACGTTAGTTAAATCACTTATTATCCCATTTTTGCATACCCATTTGCAAAATGTAGGAATTCGTTGAAAGAAGCATTCAAATATTGACAGTTTTTAAGAACTTGGCGAATTATTTACTACTCGACATTGATAGTCGAATAAGAAAAAAAGTTTTTTCTAGGTATTTTGCCTGCTTATATCCTGGACGATACCTAACACTACAAAAAAAATATTAACGTAATTGGTCCATCGGTTCACGTGTGATGCAATGACCAAATCTATATGTATATTAGGGATTGGCTCTTATATACATATATAGATTAATTAATTAGTATTGTGACCCATGAGTGAGAGTTATTAAGTTTATGTTTTATTTTTTTTGTTTCGTATATAGTACGTTTTTGTATTTCACAAATCGTACAATGGTATACTATATAGGTATTATGGTACTTTTAGAAATAAGCTCGTCTTTTGTTTTATGTTACATATGCGCTTATTTTATTACTGTTTTATGTACACTAAACTATGACATAAGTAAATATAATTAAAAAAAATAGTTTTTGACTTGCTTTTGTCTCGCCTTGTAGCTAAATTTTATTATTTCCATGTAGCTTAGTTTTAACTTTAAAAAGGTGTTACATAAGGAGCGACTGGTCTCAATCTTTGCCGTTAAAATTTTATAATAAAAGCAAGTCTTGCAAGCACGCATGACGTGTTAAAACGATGGAGTGAATTTTATGGAGATATGTATGAATATGCCCAGGATGCTGCCGCTGGGTCCGAGTACTCATATGACTCGGAAATAGCGGAGGCATCTGACGGCATTATGATGGA
>NJDC01001535.1:171183-190887 GCA_002245475.1 Calephelis virginiensis
GTGTTTGTATGAAAAGGGTTATGAATGTGAAGGAAGCAAGACAGGTTTGTCAGGATCGTGAGGTCTGGCACTCGATACTCTCTGCCTATCCCGTAAGGGACTTGGCGTGAGGATATGTATGTAATAAAAGCAATAGTATTTCATTTTAGTAAGATATTTTTATACGGATACGATAATTTTGTTTTATTAGGCTGCTATCTTTATCATTACTCTGCTTCGTATAAAACCGACGTATGAACTATGATCCAAGGCTGTTTGATGGATAAGCAATATAATACTGGTGTAAATTTGAGTGTGTTTTTTTTATTTAATGCAAATGTGTTTATGCAAAAAGTTCATGTATGTGGGCGTTTAGAATATGTTTTTTTTTTCACATTTACCTTACAAGAAGCACTTGTGGCGAGTCTATATAATACTAAAACTGTCACCGGATCGGAACGCGGCCACACACTGAGAAGATCCGGCAAGAAATTCAGCAGGCTGTCTTTTTTTCCTTATTCTATACAAATTTATTAGTACGAGGGTGGATCCAAAATTTCGTGGCCTAGCCTACATGGAGCTATGACATCTTTTTAAAATCTACCGTCATTTGTTAGTATGTGTCATATCGATTTATTGTGCGCAGTTTCATTCCGATACTGCACAATATAAATTTTCTGTGATTATTTGTTTGAAGCAATCTGACGCAATTTTATTCGCCTTACTTACTTATTCGCCTGATTTAGCCCCCTTGGATTATTATTTATTTCCAAAAACACTTGGGTGGCTCAAAATTTTCGACCAAAGATGAGGTGATAGTCGCAGTAAACGACTATTTCGCCGACCTTCCGGAATCTTTTTTTTTCGAGGGGATAAACAAGTTGCAAGTCAGATGGAAGAAGTGTGTTGAGCTAGATGGAGACTATGTCGAAAAATAAAAATAAATTTAGACCTACTTTTCTTTTATTTTCTTGGTCGGGCTTAGAACTTTTGGATCCACCCTCGTATTACATCACACATCATTACTAGTAAGAGATTGGTATGAGGAGCAATTAATCCCAAGCACTCTTATCCGACAGATATTCAGCAACGATATAGTAACCTTTTTTTACACATTTTCACTTTGACACATTTTTTAAATTTATTTAAAAAATGGTCTTTCATAAAAGTTTATTGTAAAAGCGTATACATTGGCCCATGAATGTATGACTAACTCTGTGGAAACTGTATTTGTATATGTAAAAAAAAAGTATCTTCACGCCCATATCGCCGAAAAAGTAGTCAAGAGTCACAACAAAGGCACTCAGGACTAGGCGAAGATACTAAGTTCCACAGTGTAATAGGTGTCAAGCCAACTGGGCACATTTCCAATCCTAGGCAACATTATTTTTATTACAAAAGTGAAAATACACATTTTCTAATTTTTTGTTGCCCGACCCGGGGATCGAACCCTGGATCTCGAGAAGTCAAGTCCGACGCCGGACCGCTAGACCACAGAGGCGACAATATGTATATGAATTGGAAGCAAAATAACTTCAATTTGCTTAATACGAAGAATGTTTGTCATGACCACAATATTTAATACGAACAGCAAGTAGCTTATGAATTCTGGGTTGACATTGCATAAGTTTATAACGCAATCATTGTCGGTGTACATAGCTTTTACATTTATATTTAGTATCTAGTTGAGAAAGATAGTGGACCCCTCTAGAGACATGCTTCAGTTGTTACGCCTGCATGCACGGTATAAATTATTATTTTCTAATGTGCCTTTCTAATATGAATGCTTCACTACATAGTGTAAAACAAAGTCGCTTCCTTTGTCCCTATGTCCCTTTGTATGCTTAAACCTTTAAAATTACGCAAAGGATTTTGATGTGGTTTTTTTATTAGATTAAAGTGATTGAAGAGGAAGGTTTATATGTATATTTCATAACCGTGTGAATCCGGGGCGGGCCGCTAGTTAAGAATAAATAAAAAATGCCTAATTTTTTTTTTAATAATTTAAACGTCAAAAAAAAGAAAAAAAATCCGTAATATTTTTTAATAATATTACTATCTTTTTTCAAGATATTGGAAGGCAAACAAGCAGGAGGATTTCCTGATGGTAAGAAATTTACTCCGCCTAGAGACACCAAAGGTGTTAATGGTGCTTTGCCAACCCGAGACCGAGATGTTAGGCCTCGAGCAAAAGTAAGTTTTTTCGGCTGCCTTACCCTCCTATCCGGAACACATCAACGGCAAGTAGTGACGATATGGCGGCAGGAATAAGTAAGGCAGTGGTATCAATCCGGGCGAGTTGCTGCGAAACTACCACCTAGTAGGATGTCATAGTGTTAGTGAGGTTAAGCCTATGCTCGCGTTTTACGAACTGCCTGGCAGGAAGGCAGATGGTCTATTCTGCAAAGGAGCCCGGACTAACACGGGGAAATCTATCTAATCTATCTATCTAATGGATACCTATCTATAGTACCTACTTTTGAATTGACGCGAAAAATGCATTTCTTGAAATGTTATCTTTGTAGATTGGACGTTGGATTATTGTTCATTTGATCCAGTTATTTTTTTTTAATTTTAATGTAATTTAAAGATTTTTGTTTATTAATTGTATTGTGCCGACTCAAAATTGTTTAGGTATCATTAGTTTAAGAACTAATAATTTACTCTTGTTTACAGTTTTTATGATAATTAAATTTTTTGTTTTTATTTTTAATTTTTTTTAGTCTATGCCCATTTTTCAATCCTTCGACTCGTATTTTACTTTTCCACCTTTGCGTGACTAGCTCTTTGCCCGCGACTTCATCGGCCGTAGAATATTTATTTATTTATTTAGGTATATCCATGGACAAGTAACACAAATTGAACCCCAAAGTAAGCAAATTATATGCTTGTGCTATGGGTGTTAGTCAATGATTCTAATACATAGAAATACTCAAATAGATACCAGAATAAATTGAATAAACAGCCAGGCCTGAAAATGCAGACATTTAAATGTTCATCACACAAATGCCTGTCCCCGTCGGGAATCGAACCCGAGCAACATTTTTTTTCAGATAATTAGAAAAACCCAATTTTCTTTTGTTGCCCGACCCGGGATTCGAACCCGTCAAGTCAAGTCCAACAATTGAACATAAAAATACATAAACCTTTTACCTCATAACCTCGTCAGGTAGTTATATCTATTTTTTAATACATTCTTTTTTCGAATTTGTGTATTCAAGTAATTTTATGCCCGTCTCAATTAATTGCATTTGGCAAATATATTCAAAGTCAAGCCTTTTTTGATAATAAGCAGATTCAAGTTACTGCCATCTTGTTAGGACCAAGTAAAATTTTCCTTCAATATAAAAATAGATAATTAAATGGAAAACTTATCTACATACGTAATTTGTTATGTTATCTGTGTGTTGTTTATACGCTGTGGAAATAAACTCGTAATGTCACTAGATAACTGACCCCCTGCAGCTCAGCCACAGAGTGATGACAGTTCAATCGGAATTACGACTCGCCAATTATCGACACACTGATATTTTCGTCCCAATACTATGTATTTTATTTTTAATTTCATCATGCTTTATCTTATTTGTTCTGCTAAATTTAGCAAATTGTTTCTTCTCAGCAACGTTTATGCAGCTATTATTTTTTATTACCAAGATTATATACTACATACATACATACATATGTTCACGTTAAGTCCCTTACTGAGTAGGCAGAGCGTAGCGCTCTCACTTTCATGCTCTTTCTGACATACCCAACTCTCGCTTCCATTCTATAACGTTGGGATAACCACAGAATTATGCAAAGCGAGTGCCCTTTCAATTCAAATATTAAAAAGACAAAGAGTCACTATTATTATTTGCTCTGATATAACGAGCGATGACAATGAAAGTATGATCATCGTCACACTTTTTTTTTAACGTGTGGAAAATCCCCCCGGATACCCACCGCTCTCGGGGGAGAGCAGCGGGTTATGTCGGACACGAACCGACTAAAAACCACACGATGACCTTCCTGCCGCCCGGCTAGGAGCGAGATGGGGTCGCATTGGCATTCACCATCTCGCTCCGCGGCTACGGCCCGGTACTCCTCCCGCGCTGAAAGAGGAGACTCCGGCCACTGGAGTCGCCCCCCAGGCGTACGAGGCCGTGCTGGCCAGAGGAAGTCCCCCGACTCTCCCCGGCAGCCCCGCGTCTCTCTCTCCTTTTGCGTCATGACTTCTTCGCAAAAGGAGACCACCACCTGCCAGGACCTGTAGTGACAGGTCATGGCGGTGACGACGCTCGGAAGCGAGAGGTCCTCTCCTACGACCGCTGAGAGAGTACGCCGCTGTGACTCGAACGCGATGCACTCCCCCAGCGTGTGGGACGCCGTATCTTTTGGCGCCCCGCACTCGTACCAGGCAGGGGCCGCCTCCCGTCTCGCGATCTTGTGCAGATACTTCCCGAAGCATCCGTGCCCGGAAAGCACCTGCACAAGTCGGAACGTCAGCGACCCGAACCGCCGCTGCAACCACCCTCTGAGGACCGGTCGGATTGCCTCCATCGTCGCCTGCCCAGGGACAGGTGGGGCAAGGTCCTCTGTCAACCGTTCCAACCTGGTCTCCCACGCCTGCCTCTGCATGCGCCTCACGTCCCACGCCAGGGGCTCTCCGCGCGCCCTTGCCGACGATATCGCAAGGTATGTGTCGGCAAGAGCACAAACTTGGAGCTCCCAAGGCGGGTCTCCCGCGAGGACGCATGCCGCCGTCCAGGCACACTTACTTTAACCACACTTGAACTACTATCAATCCGGATTTTTTTTTACTGATTACAAAAAAGTTTTGTCAATCATGATTAACTTTGTTCGAAATTTGTAAAATGGATAAGTTATTTCTGTATTATCGTTGACGTATTACAACTAAAATATAATAAAAATTTTGACTATTGAGATACGAAAACGTACATACAGCGCATGAATCACACATTTTATTTTCGGTTAGTTTTTATTTGTTACAAAAATACTCTCTCAAAATTCAACTATTAAAACCCAGCAAAACTTCAAAAATACCTAAAATTCCTCCCTAAAAATGTAATTTTTGCTTATCATGATCTAAATAAGACATTTCTTAAAAATGGCGCCTGTAATTTAATTGATCTGACGTCGAAATATCTTAAGAAACGTTGTGATTTATAACTGTAAAAAATTAGATAGGTACTTAAAAGCTTTGGGATTTGGTTGGGGTTTGGATTTGGCCATAAAAAATATAACAAATTAGCGAATGAGATAAAATCGCTTCGAATTATCCTTATTTCGAAAAGGTCTGCACTCCTTTCTATTGCAAAAAAAATACTACTGTAGTAATGATTATTTAAATGAAAGTATTGTCACATAATTGAATGATGTAATTATTTAATTGGGCCTCATAATTAATTTTAAAATTTAAATTATTATAAATATACAATATTGATAATTTTATTAGCACAAATGTTAGAAAGTGTAATTAATGTTAAGATATCAATATTTTTAGTTATTTATACGGGATATTCATGATATATTTTTATTTTATTTTATTCGATATTTCAATCTAGTTGCAAAGACCGTGGTCACTACAGGACTGCGGCAGAGAGCTGTCACTTTTGACATTTAATAAAACGTTAAATAATAATAATAATGAAACGTTAAGATGATTGAATCAATCCGTGTATGTAGCTGTACCTAAGTATTAATAATAATATAGTAGAATTTATTTTTTATTGATCTTTCTTTATTTTATTTTAAAAGAAAATGGTATTTTTTGGTTAGTTATAAAAAAAATACATTTAAATTAAATTATGTTTTTATTTTTAAATTGTAATTTAGACATAGTTGGCAAAACAAGTTTACACGGATTTCTACGCCAAATACTGGCAGAATTATTTTTTACATTAACTTTGTAACCAAATTCTAATCAATAATATAAATCCTAATTCTAATATTATTGACATTTTGAAAAAGTTAACGCGCAACCCACTCATACACTTTTCTTATTTTTTGCGCATAATTGTCTTGTTTGTAAAACAATATAAAGGTTAGATGATGAATATACAAAACTACAACAACAAAAATACTAAATATATGTTTTTGAATTGCCGCCCAAAGTCGCTATTCGATCGTACGCTATACTGCTGGACTTGACTGCATGAGGTCCTGGGTTCGGATCCCGAGTCGGGCAAAAAAAAGAAAATTGGGTTATTCCTAATTTCTGATAAAAAAAACGTTGCTCGGGATTGCATATGTGCCCGGTTGGCGATAGGCTTGCCACCTACCACATTGTGGGACTTAGTGTCTTCGGCTTGTCGTGGGTGCCTGGTTGTGCCTCTGCCTACCTCTTCGGGGATAATCAATTTAAAAATGTCAAAGAAATTAAAAAAGATATCAAGATTTTACTTAAAAAAAAACAGACATTTTTTTTCCATACGATTAATAAAATCACCGAAAGAATTAGGTAAAGCCATTAAATATGGACTGTATTGAATCCACCTAATCGTCTCAATCTGTGCACCATTTAATTAATAAATTAATTACTGGAGATTAACTCTGTCACTGGTAAAAACTGATTTAAGTTAATAGAACCGGAGAAAACTATAGACATATAAAAGTATAATATTAAAATAGGTATAGGAACGCCGAACTACAGAATGAATCGCCTGGGTTGACGCAAGGAACGCATAGCTAAATGTACTTCGTAAGCCAAGTAAGCTTCTTGAATACGGGTTTGAGCCTTTACCATGACTTGCTATGAATTACCTTAAACGTTACTTAATTTTTAAAGTATTTCATGTTTTTTTTATGATATTGGAAGGCAAACTTGAATTTCCTGATGGTAAGAAATTTATGATGCTTAGAGACACCAAAGATGGTAATGGTAACGTACCATTAGTGGTCTTATCGGTAATGACTCTTTTTTTTTATGATATTGGAAGGCAAACAGTAGACGGATTTCCTGATGGTAAGAAACTCACGCCGTCTAGGGACACCAAAGGTAGTAATGGTGCGTTGCCAACCTGAGGCCGGGATGTTAGGCCTCGAGCAAAGGTAAGTTTACGGCTACCTTACTCTCCAAACCGGAAAACGTTAAAGTTATATTTATACTAGGTGACCTAGCAGACGTTGTTCTGCTACTTTTTATGTGATTTTAGTAAGAAAATTTGGAGTCTCCCTTGTCACTTAAGGGTATGAAAAAGAGATGTTGGCTGATTCTCAGACCTACTCAATATGCTCACAAAATTTCATGAGAATCGGCCCAGTCGTTTCGGAGGAGTTCAATCACGCACACCGTGACATGAGAATTTTAAGTATAAGATTATATATTTATTATTTATTTATTAAATGTTTTTATTATATATTTATATTGGCTATATAATTTTATATTAGCTAAATTATTAATTATAATTTTATTAATTTAACTAATATAAAAAAACTTAAAGATTATGTGATAAAGTATCAATCGAAATTGTTGTAGTAACAAAGTGACCTCTTGCGTTTGACGTCACTGCTCACGTGGCATAAGTCCACAGTCTCGTTTCGATAATGGTAGACGTTTGTGACCAAACGTAAGTGACATCTCGGGTTTCGTCAGAAGCGACTGAAATTTGATAACACTCTTAAAATAGACTCAGAAGTTAATTATGTATTGTTTTTGCAAGATAAGTAAAAGTTAATGCTAACAGATAAGCTATCATAGAGAATAGAAATATGCTTAAATGTTCATTGATTGCTCCTGCTTGCCCCTAATGATAACAGTACTCAGATTCCTCTGTCCTCTGATATTACAAACTAAGGGGTTGTTTTTAATTCAGACTTTTCTTGGAAGGACCACTTGAACGTCATTAAAAATTTCGTCGTTCTCTTAAAATCTCTCTCTTTCGTTTCTTGTCGGGTTTTAAATTCAGCATTACTGTGAGTACGCTTTCAGCCATTCGACTGTCTAAACACGAGTTAAATGTGCTATATGTGAAGATGTTGTAAATGTTTAACAGAAGCGATAACAGTTTAACACCAGCCAAAACCCTTTGTCTGTCCTAATGGCTGACGGAGACGGTGAATTTACTACACTTCTGCGTGCTATCCCTCAACAACAGCATATTTGTCTGCTGCATTAAGGCCCCATACTTAGTCAGCCACAAGAGCCAATCAGCGCACTCCCCCGTTCCATGATTATTATGAAATATTGCGCTCTAAAGTAAATGTCTTAAGCGCCAAATCACTATTTTAGACACTATAAAAGTAATTTGAAAAAAAAATATAAAAACTGAAACAGTCATCTTTTAGGTATAATACTTATCTATGTTTATGTTAAATCTGGTGTCGATATTTTCATAATTGAAGTAGACAGTAGGGTTTTGCTTTCAAAAAAGGGTTAACTTTTTGATTTTTTTCTATCGAGTAAAGTGAAATGAATCGTGTTTTTGAAACACTAGTCTTATAAAGCATATTAATGTTAATCTTGTGTATTTTTGTCGCCAAGATCCATAATTGTTTTGTATGAGAAAAACAGTATATTGCTGACGTATTTTAGCATACATTAAAGCTTCTCTTAAAGCTTCTCACATAGATAACTTTCCCTTTTAAGACCTTTTTTTGCGCCTAATCTTCCAAAAACCAGGATTTGGTAGACCAGGTTATTTTTTACTTTTAATGAACAGTTTACTTTAAGGCCTGCACACACGGCAGCTATAATATACATTAATATACATTACATCCCGGGATGTACAGCTCTACATTACATCAATGTATCACACACACAGCAGGTATTGTAATGTATCTTTCCCTTCATTTCATTAGCATACACCCCGATTGACGCACTTTTTAGACATGGATCTGTTATACAGGTTGTTCTTATTTTTATATTATATTTACATGGACCCGTCTAGTTACTTACAATTACATTTACTAGATAGTTCATCAGAAGATGATTCGTATTGTAACTTTGATGTACGTGTTGCCACATGTGCCAAAAACAGAAAATTTAAAAATGGAAGGGAACAGACAGACTGTTTGTACAAGTTTGGTTTGTACCTACACAGTACACCGGACAAACGCCAGAAAATGGGTTCTATCCTACTCTCTTGGAGATGGAACGCTAACGAAACCCTTTATGTGGTGTCTCTGTCTATAACGGCAATTTTTTGAACATCCTGTTCGTAAGGAAATGTATTGAGATGTATTAAGATGTATAGGAATGTAAATGTATACTTTGGTATCTTTCTGCAACTTTAGATACGAAGATTTAAAAATGTACATTATAGCTGTCGCGTGTCTCCTGACGGTTTCTATAGAAAGATGTAATGAGATGTATCGGGCTGTAATGTATATTTTTACATTATAGCTGCAGTGTGTGAAATGCTTTAGTGACAATTAAAAGGCAATTGGGATCTCCAATTTCGTCAAAATAATTTGAAACTGATAATTCAGTCAATTAGGGATTGTTTTCCCTAACAAAATAATAGATTAATTCTCGTAAGGCCAGAACACTACGAGTTGCGAGTTAAACAGAGTAATATCTTTTTCATAACAAATAAGCAATAAGTTTCTCACGATGGTCTATGGTCTTCACTAGAGACTTAAAGCCACTTACGGCCGGTCTCAATAAGCTACTTACATTTGAACGCAGGTAACTACCCGTGATAACATGTTAATTTTAAACTTTCAGTCACTGTTGTTTTAATATTTTTATTTTGGCATGCTTGTCTGCGGTCAACGGTAGATAGGAGTGTCAACTTTAGTTAATGTGACCCTCCGAAACATTTTGTAGTCGCAAGTGTGCATTTCTTGCATATATTAATTAATTATTTCTGAATTAATTGTTATCTGATTATAAAAAATATTTTCTTTATATTATATTGCCGTTATACCAATATTGCATAAATGTAAACTATCGATGAACATTTTTGGAGAAGTAATGTGAATAGTATTTCAGATCGAAGAAAACGACATTATTACTTTCTAGCATAAATACTTTTTCATTTTTTAACAGAGTTCAAAAAAACGAGGTGGTTCTCAATTCAGCCGGTATATTTTTTTATGTGGTTTCTCCGTGGTTTCTGGACCGATTTACGTAGTTCTTTTTTTGTTTGATGCGGAATAGTTTCGAATTGGTCCCATAAAATTGATGCAGGTAGGCCCATTAGTTTTTATTTTATGAGCATTTTTTATCTATTTTCACCTATGCCGATGATTATTTTTTTATTAAATTTAAACATATCAGCAATAAACTAAAAAGTATTAAATAAAAATAACTACGTTACTTAAAACCGACTTCAAAACTAAAAAGTAAAAAATAGTAAAGATTTAATATTAATTATATACTACCTATTACTTATGTGTGCTATTTACTAATAGGTTTGAAGACGGTGCCATTCCAATTGAATATTTACTTATAATATAATTATTAGTTTAAGGCAGAGGTTCCCAAACTTATTTCATGTAACGCCCACTTTGAAAATCAGTTGTTTTGTAGCACCCCCCCCCCTCGTTTTTTTCTTGTCAATAACCTCAATAACATATTTGTTGCGCCTAGTTTAAAAAAAAAAACATTTTTTTCAAGATTTATATCGCCCCCCTCTAGGCTTCCAGCGCCCACAAGGGGGCGACCGGGGGGGGGGGACGACACCGACTTCAAATCTATTAATGAATAGCACATATAAGTAATAGGTAGTATATAATTAATATTAAATCTTTATAATTTTTTACTTTTTAGTTTTGAAGTTGGTTTTAAGTAACGTAGTTATTTTTATTTAATAATAAATTTTATTATTAAAGATACTCAAGTTTGTGTAAATAAATATTTCTTGATGCAGGTCCTTTCCCTGTTCGTTGGAATAATAAAAGAAAAAGCTTTAGCCAGCATCATAGAATCGCGTCTGACCGGAATTGAAACTTCGCCCTTACTAACAGTATTACATTAAATGTGGTATGTCACTCTGAGGGTTGCGTCTCTGGCATCAGCTTTGCGGGCAGACCTTAGGTATAAGCTGGTTCAAAGCCACGTGTAATTATGAGTTATTAATTGTAAATTTAAAGGTTTAAAGGCGTGTCTTCTTCTAGAATGAGATTAGTAGCAAAACAACTCTGCTGACGTAAAAGTAACCTGAATTCTTCAAGATGTAGTTTCATCTTGTTTTTCAAACAAAAGAAGATAGACGCAACTTGATCGTAGGGGTCATGAGCTCTTGAACTATAATATTGTACTTGTTTATCAGTCAAGTGGAAATAACACTCGCGGGGGACACATGGTATTAGTATAATAGCTTGTTTGTAATCTTTTTTGTTTAGTTACATGTTTAACACCGTCGGTAAATGTGATATAAACCCATCAAATTTTTAAAGTATTACTATATCAAAATATCATTTTGTGGCAAACTTTTACAGTTTTAACAAATAGTGATCCAACAATAACAGATAGTGTTGTGTGTGGCAGGTACTTTTAATTTTAATAATAATTCAATTTTGAAAACCGTCTCTCTGTGTGTCACCATGAGAAAGAGAGAGAGAGAGAGTAATGCCAGAAGTCTGTATACAATGTAGAATTACAAATAATGAAATCAATTAGAGTTTACATGATGGCGAACTCCTTGAAGTGATGCGATTTTGGCAGGAGTATGTCTAATACAGACATGGGATATAGTGATGAAAGTTGATAAACGTCGCGTGTATGACCTGGTGGTAGGAGGCAGTACGGAGATAACTTCATAAATCACCCTGTTATTGTTAACTATCTGTGGTCTATCGGTCGTCGGACTTGACTTCTTGAGGTCCCGGATTCGATCCCCGGGTCGGGCAACAGAAAAATATTGAAAATGTATGTTTTCAATTTTTTAATAAAATTCACGTTGCCCGGGATTGGATATGTGCCCGGTTGGCGATAGGCTTGCCAGCTATCACATTATGTGACTTAGTGCCCTGGTTGCGCCTTTGCCTACCCCTTCGGGAAGATACTATTGTAATTTTTAGTAGACTTACCAGGACGAAAACAGTTGGTCTGGAGATGGAAAAGAAATTCGGTCCGATATAATTCAATTGCTGGTTCAGCGAAATACACACAATCCTTGCCTCCAGCACAGAAATATAATCAGCAGAGACAAATTCCTTGGTATCTTCATTGATCCATTGGTATCTGGAGATTAAATGAACTGATTGTAACTCCATATTCTTTTTTTCAGAAACAAAATGGAAGGTCCTTCAGGACCAAGATGTGAAGGTGATTTAAATGGACCAATGGAAAGACTAACAGTGAGTGAAAGTGACAGGTGTCAGAGCGACAACTGTCAGTGTGACAGAATACAAAGTGAAGTCAAAGTTAAAAGCAGAAGATATGGCAGAGGGGCAGTTGAATCAGGTATGACATTTTTTTATGCGACAGGTCAGCGAACAAGGGCACGGATCTCCTGATGGTACTAGACAATCGTGGCCTATAGACACCATGGATGTTATAGTTGCGGCGCTATGCTGCGGCGTGGATATTAGCTTATGGTGCAAATCTACTTATATCCTCCGGCTCAGAACAGTACATACTCATTATGGCGGCAGGAATAAGTAAAGCTGTGAACCCCTACTCGGGCAAGTTCCTGCACAGTACTCTACCACTAGTGAAAACATACATAGTATTTAATCAATGTATGCGTGCAACAAAGGCTTGCAGACAAGAACTTTTCTTTCTAGAAGAGCTTGCAAGCGAAGGTTATTACACTGTGACTTCTAACTACTTTAAGAAACTGAGAACTGTGTATGGACTGGTGTTCATCGCCTTAACTATTTCTATCTCCATGACCATAGCCTTAAAATATAGGTTTACATGCCTATATATTATTCTGGTATTGAGGGTAGGGTAGCTACACAGGATTTTTAACTTCCTAGTGACAGGTTATAAATGCATCATTACCACTACAGCATTCCCCATGTTGGTACGGGCTCCTTTGCAGAATAGACCATCTGCCTTCCTGCTAGGTAGCTCTTAAAAGGCGAGCATAGGCTTACCGTCACTAGCACCGTGACGTCCTCCTGGGTGGTAGATTTTTGCAGCTACTCGCCCGGAGCTATCACCGCCTTACCTATTCCTGCCGCCATAACGTCAGTAATTGCCGTTGACGTGTTCCGGTTCGGAAGGTAAGGTAGCTGGTAAACTTACTTTTGTTCGAGGCCTGACATCCCGGCCTCAGGTTTGCAACGCACCGTTACCACCTTTGGTGTCTCTAGTCGGCGTGAATTTCTTACCATCAGGAAATTCGTGTGCTTATTTGCCTTCCAGAATCATAAAAAAACTTCTCGTCTCTCGTCTCGAAAATGTAGGCAGAGGTACAGCTATGGCATCCATGATTAGCCAAAGAACATTTCGTTTCACAATGTGATAGGTGACAAACCTGTCCCCAACTTATTTGTTAGAAAATTAAAACATAGATCG
Source organism: Calephelis virginiensis (assembly GCA_002245475.1). Taxonomy (NCBI): domain Eukaryota; kingdom Metazoa; phylum Arthropoda; class Insecta; order Lepidoptera; family Riodinidae; genus Calephelis; species Calephelis virginiensis. The sequence continues at coordinate 184,580 of NJDC01001535.1, forward strand.
AAAATCAAATCGAACCCGAAACAGCAAGTAGTTAACGCTAACACTACTACTACCACCATCGCGCGGACCCCTTGACCACAAAGGCGATTAGCCGCTATCACTAATGTTGTCTATAGAGTATAGGGTATACGTGCATTTTTTACCATCTACAAATCTATCTTTCTTTTATCTTCGTATCTTTGTTTGCAATTCAGTGTTTTGATAGGACTGAAATGCAGACAATTCTTGATCCTATCAAAAGAAAATCAAGTGTTTGCTAATGTTCTTAATAATTAAGTGGTAGGTATAGGTAATTCTCCTGTGGCTGCCCAGACCATATGCTACTAACTGACCGGTAATTACTGAAGGATTGTAGGCATCATGTTTTTTCTTTCATAAGTTTTTCTGATTATAGTTATTACAAAACCAAACAATATTTGTATGATAAATTTAAAGATTTTATTCAAAAGAAAATTCACGTTTTTTGTCGAATTGTCGTTAGATGGCGTTGTTATAAAAAACAATAGAACGCTAGGAAGTACATAAATAAAACAATTATAACGAACGTAGTCAAATTTCAACAAATACATTCAGATAATTTCATCAACTGCCAATTTGAACGTTTATTATCTCTTGAGATAATAAACAGTAGATGTTAATGTAAACAGTTGTGTTATCGACAGTAATGCTCCTCTCTATCGTTTCACAAATTGGAGCAACATTTTGTGACAATGCGTTGTCACAAATTGTAATACAATTGTAATTGTTAGACCGCCTTCTTGGTCGAGTGGCTAGCGTACACGCCTAACTACAACAACCAACCGCGAGGCTCGGATTAGATTCCTGACGGGGGCAGGCATTTGTGTAATGAACATTTAGATGTTTGCATTTCCGGGTCTGGGGGTCAATTAAATTTATTTTGGTATCTATAAAAAATATGTGGTATAATATATGGTATATTTCTATGTATTAATATAGTTGACTAATACCCAGAGCACAAGCATACAATTTGCTTATTGAAGTGAAACTTCTTTATCGGGGCTGGAAAAAAATTTTGTGTAACATTTTTTCGTTACGCGTCACATTTTTCCGTTACGCGCCATCTTTTTCTTATCCCTACCACCGTGATTCGAAGTATACTTTCTCCAGCGGAGTAGGGATTGGCAAAAACTTTATCTAATTTAACTTTATTTAACCAATTTCTGTAAAGTTGCATATAGTAAATTATTTTTTGAAAAATAACGTCATAAAGAAGTTTCACTTCTTACGAGTGTACGCTTAGTACACGCACACATTTTTTTGGGGTTAGATTCAATTTGTGTAACTTGTTCAAGGAGATTTATTATTATTCTCATTTATTTTCACTATTTCTTGTTTTCTACGTTTATACATTTAACATAAAGAAAATATTAAAAATATACACAAAAAAAAACAGGTTACCAAAAACGGTGGTCTCAAAACTAAACGGTCAGTGGTTAGGGCGATAGATTGAGGAATCTTCGCAAACTAGCGGGACAATTGTTGTTGAGTCAACATCCCACATGTCGGTTACCTCGTGAGCTTAGTCTATGTATTTTTTTTATTATTATTATATATTATCGCCTCTGTGGTCTAGCGGTCCGGGTGTTGGACTTGACTGCTTGAGGTCCCGGGTTCGAATCCCGGGTCGGCCAACAAAAAGAAAATTGGATTTTTCCAATTTTCTAATTAAAAAAAATGTTGGTCGGGATTGGAAATGTGCCCGGTTGGCGATAGACTTGCCACCTATCACATTGTGGGATTTAGTGTCTTCGGCTAGTCGTGGGTGCCATTGTTGTACCTCTGCCTACCTTTTCGGGGATATGCGCGTGAAGATACTTTTTTTTAAATATTATATTCATGTAAACCTAAAGTATGGTTTTGCACCAAAATAATTAGCCGGCCAAATTGTACTTGAAGACTAGCAGGACTGACATATCGGTGTTGCGAAATAATTATACCCAAAAGATAAGGTAAAACATGTACGATGTTAATATTGTGTAATTAAGTAACCAACGTCAAAAGTTGATTATAGCATCCAGAAGTACTTTGTAATTAAAATTGGAAACAAGAATATTATCTCTAATTTTTCTGTTGCGTTTTTTCTATAGTCACATCTCTTAAAGAAGAATGGCACCACCAACAGCCGCAATTAACACAAACGTTACCAAAAACATCACTTTTTGTACTAGCATGGTCTCTTACACCATTACACACTATCTCGGAATCATTAGCTACTATTCGAAAATAGAATGATCAAACTGAATTGATCTCAAGAAATGATGAACAGGGAGTCCGTTTTTTGCAGTTTAACCTCCGATAAATAACTGTCGAACAGTTGCCAAAATGGTTTCTGCAACTGCTTTTCTTTTTAACAAAATAAAAAAAAATTGCTGCGCATTCAATTGCCATTACGAGTTGTATCTATCATATAAATTTTGTTTGTTAACACAAATTAATTTCTTTAGTTTATCTTTTGTCTCTTCATTTTCTCCACGTAAATTCTTTATGCATGCCTTACATAGATTTTCTTTGATTGCAGGTTTAACCCATGAATGTGGTGTATTTGGTGCAATTGGAACAGGAGAATGGCCGACACAAGTAGATGTAGCTCAAGTTATATGTTTAGGACTAGTAGCATTACAACACAGGTACGAAACTACAGTCTTTTGGTTATCAAGTACCTGATGCTATTCGGGTAACAGAAATAAAGAATACTTATTAATTTAATCGCCTGTGTGGTCTAGCGGTCCGGGTGTTGGACTTAACTGCATGAGGTCCCGTGTTCGAATCCCGGGTCGGCCAACAAAAAGAAAATTGGATTTTTCCAATTTTCTAATAAAAAAATGTTGGTCGGGATTGGAATTATGCCCGGTTGGCGATAGGCTTGCCACCTATCACATTGTGGGACTTAGTATCTTCGGCTAGTCGTGGGTGCCTTGGTTGTACCTCTGCCTACCTCTTCGGGGATATGGGCGTGAAGATACTTTACTTATTAATTAAAAAAAAAGAGAAATCATATTTACAGAGGTGTTGATGCCAAACATTTTTATAGTAAAAATCGTAGTGGAATTAGTTTGGAGGAGTGTAAAATCAATAGTTATTTTTTTGGTCTTTTGCTTTTATGTAAGAGGTCAGCGAACAAGAGCATGGCTCTCCTGATAATAGCCTATAACCACTATAGATGTTATAGGTTGGCTGTCTTGAGACCGAGATGGAAGTCCTAATGTGCAAGTCTACCGGCTACCCCGCCCGACAGACTGGGAAATGTCATTATGGCGGTTAGTAGGAATAGGTGTGGTGCTGGATCCCTACCGGAGCAAATTGTAGTAGTATTCTCAAGAGTACTTTATTACTTGGACATGAGGTTTTTGTTTCGAGTTTCAAAAAAAATAACTTGGATAGGGTAAGAGAAGGCATAGAAAATAAATAGGTGAAATGGAAGATGATCAACTGTTTTTGTATTGTTTATTTTTGCTACATTCCGTGTTATTATAAATATTGATAGTAATTTTAAATACATTTTTTGACGATATATTTGTAGTCGCCTCTGTGGTCTAGCGGTTCAGTTGTTGGACTTGACTGCGTGAGGTCCCGGGTTCGAATCCCGGGTCGGCCAACAAAAAGAATATTGGGTTTTTCCAATTTTCTAATAAAAAAAAAGTTGCTCGGGATTGGATTTGTGCCCGGTTGTCGATTGGCTTGCCACCTATCACATTGTGGGAATTAGTGTCTTCGGCTAGTCGTGGGTACCCTGGTTGTACCTCTGCCTACCTCTTCGGGGATATGGGCGTGAAGATACTTTATATATTTGTACCAGTGAGATCCGAGAAAGAGTGAGATTGAAATAAAATGTTGTTGTTAAAATGTGCAAGAGTATGCTCCGTTGCGTTGGTTCCATCGTGAGGAATGGTTGACAAAAGTAGATAAAATGCGAATGTAAATGAATGTAAGTAGCGGAGAGAACTAGGTTGATATTACACAATCAAATTCCTCGGATTTTATCCGAAGATGGTGTTAAGAGCCAAAAAAACGGCTCTTTTTCTACCCCCATTATGAACTTGGCGTAAATATGTGTATGTACCTTTGTATTAAGGATATAAAAAGAGAGGAATAAGAAACTCCTTTCCAATTCACTCTGTCCTTGCATTATTTTAGTTTCAATTCTCTAGTGTCGGTAAAACTAAACTAGTATATAAAGTATATTTATATGTAATATGTTATATTGCCATGTACTTATTGTAAATGTATCTATGTATAAGTAGTATGAGTTTTAAGTTATTGCAATAGGTAGTGAACAAGCCGTTTACCATTGACTAAAATGCTGATAATGAATTATAAGTTACCAGCTGTTATTGGCGGCTTTGCTCGAGTGCCAGGTAATATATTTACTGTGCTGAAGTTGAATTAAAAACGCTATTAATACTTTATTCCTTTTTTGAAACGTATTTGTTTATTTTGAGTCAATAGCCTATTAATAAGGGCTTCCATACAAACTTTCCAATTTTCTTTCACCCCCTTAGGGGTAGGATTTCCGGAAACGCTTAAATACGTATTTACTCATTTTTAACAAGTAGTCCGAAAATAAGGTTTCATGTTTCTAGTTAAAAAATTACGATCTTTCATACTAACTTTCAACCCCGATTTCACCCCTTAGGGTCACAATTTCCAGAAACGCTTTAATATGTATTTACTCATTTTTAGTAAGTAGCCCAAAAATAAAATTGCACGTTTCTAACTAAGAAAATTGACAATCTTCCATAACAAACTTTTAACCCTTATTTTACCCCCTTTGGGTACATTTTCTAAAATTACGTTCTTAGTGGGTATCTACACAATAAAAAGTCCCTATTCACCAAATTTCATGACTGTAACTTTAACAGTTTTTGCTCGGCGATGATGAATCAGTCAGTCAGTTATTTTATAATAAGTTATTAAGTTTCAATATGATTATTTATTTAAAACAATATAAAATGTTTTTATTTATTTACATACAAGTTTTGACTTGATTAAAAACAAAATTATAAATGAGATTGTAAAAGCAGATGAGTTCATGTTTCTACTTAAAAATGACGATCTTTCATACTAACTTTCAACCCCGATTTCACCCCTTAGGGTCAGAATTTCCAGAAACGCTTTAATATGTATTTACTCATTTTTAATAAGTAGCCTAAAAATAAAATTGCATGTTTCTAACTAAGAAAATTGACGATCTTCCATAACAAACTTTTAACCCTTATTTTACCCCCTTTGGGTACATTTTCTAAAATTACGTTCTTAGTGGGTATCTACACAATAAAACGTCCCTATTCACCAAATTTCAAGACTGTAACTTTAACAGTTTTTGCTCGGCGATGATGAATCAGTCAGTCAGTTATTTTATAATAATTAAGTTTCAATATGATTATTTATTTAAAACAATATAAAATGTTTTTATTTATTTACATACAAGTTTTGACTTGATTAAAAACAAAATTATAAATGAGATTGTAAAAGCAGATGAGTTCATGTTTCTACTTAAAAATGACGATCTTTCATACTAACTTTCAACCCCGATTTCACCCCTTAGGGTCAGAATTTCCAGAAACGCTTTAATATGTATTTACTCATTTTTAATAAGTAGCCTAAAAATAAAATTGCATGTTTCTAACTAAGAAAATTGACGATCTTCCATAACAAACTTTTAACCCTTATTTTACCCACTTTGGGTACATTTTCTAAAAATACCTTCTTAGTGGGTATCTACACAATAAAACGTCCCTATTCACCAAATTTCATGACTGTAACTTTAACAGTTTTTGCTCGGCGAAGATGAATCAGTCAGTCAGTTATTTTATAATAAGTTATTAAGTTTCAATATGTTATTTATTAATACAATATAAAAGGTTTTTTTATTTATTAACACACAAGTTTTGACTTGATTAAAAACAAAATTATAAATGAAGTTGTAAAAGCAGATGAGTTCATCTTTATATTCGGACATTTCTACAGTTATACCAAAATACGATGATGTGGTCAAGTAATGTAAAGCGTAGCGACAATGAGTAAAATGTCCCTATTTTGATAACAATAGACGTCATTGTATTGTCGGGTTTGTGTGTGGCGTACTTACTTTTTTATCTCGGTTACAGAGGTCAAGAATCCGCGGGTATAGTGACGTCGGAGGGCAAAAGCGCACGCACATTCAACGCGCACAAAGGCATGGGGCTTATCAACAATATATTTAATGATGAGGCTATGAAAAAGTTAAAAGGAAATTTAGGCATCGGACACACAAGGTTAGTTTCAAAACGCGGGCGATGCCGACATAT
>NJDC01001535.1:192064-210065 GCA_002245475.1 Calephelis virginiensis
CTCAAATGCTAAGGCCCATTACGCTCATAAGTATACGCAACATACGTGTGTATATATATATACACGTATGTTTGGAAATTACCTGTTATTTACCGTTATCCCCTTTGACTGCCACTTTCGTTAAGGAGTCCCTCAAACGCCTAATAGGCGTAACTAAAGGCATAAGCGTAAGTACTACCGACCAACCGCGAAGTTCGGGTTCGATCCTGACGGGGACAGGTGTTTGTGTGATAAACACTTAGAGTGTTACATTTCTGGGTTGGCTGTGTTTATTAAATTTATTCTGGTACCTATTTAGGTATTTATATATATTAATGTCGTCGACTAACAACCATAACACAAGCTCATATTTTACTTACTTAAGATTAGATTAAATTTGTGTAATTTGTCTGAGGGATTTTATTATTATTTGTTGCCAACTTCTTCCGGGTTCGAGTCCCGGGTCGGGCAACAAAAGAAAATTGGGTTTTTTTCCAATTTTCTAATAATTAAAAATGTTGCTCGGGATAGAATATGTGCCCGGTTGGCGATAGGCTTGCCACCTATCACATTGTGGGACTTAGTATCTTCGGCTAGTCGTGGGTACCCTGGTTGTGCCTCTGCCTACCTCTTCGGGGATATGGGCGTGAAGATACTTTTTGTTGCCAACTTCTATCCTCTGTATACGTTCTTTGTAATAAATGGCAGTAAAAAATCCTTTAAATAGTATTGTTTCTATTAGATTTAATGATCTGAGAAGAGGACATTAAAAAATGCAAAAATAAAAGGAAACAGATGTTATATTCATAGAAATAATTTAGGCTATGCAATTTGTGAAATAATCTGGTCATTAAAATTGATGAATGAAGATTAAGTCTGTCTGTCCAGAATTGATTTAGTAGTATTTTCAATGCCAGCAAGCGTAGGAAAGATTCTAAAATTATTTTGAGACTTGCAATTTTTATAAGATACTAGCTGACCCGGCAGACGTTGTTATGCCATATTTTTAATGTGATTTAGTAAAAAAAATTTGGGGTGAGTCCCTCATCACTTAGGTGTATGAAAAATAGACGTTAGCCGATTCTCAGACCTACACAATACGCTCACAAAATTTCATGAAAATTGGTCAAGCCGTTTCGGAGGAGTTCAATCACGCACACCGTGACAGGAGAATTTGATATACTACATAAAACAACGCTTATTATATTTTTGTTGTTTCAGGCTGGCTCCTCTTAGTTACTCCCTAGTTATAATGATGAAAGACAAAATATACGCAGTGCGAGACCCCTATGGCAACAGACCCCTTTGTCTTGGAAAAATACTGCCTTTGGGCTCTTCATGTGAGTACATTTTTTTACAAATTCAAGAAAAGATAATTGAAATTATTAGCACATCAATATAATTCCCATTACTCATAAAAACTAATGCATGCACTAAATAAATACTAGAGAACGCTATAGTAACAGACTCATAACATTTATACATTTAGAATAGCGACTGTTATATCGTAACGCGGCATGAAGTGACGCGTACGTAACCACCAATAATAAGCAGATACGATTCTCGCATAAATGTGGTACGCCTTTCGATTTTGAGATTGCGGTGTAACTTATGAACGTAGTCATACGCACATGTACTATGTAACTTTTCTTATATAGTATCACTACATAGTATAAAACAAAGTCGCTTCCTCTGTCCCTTTGTATGATTAAATCTTTAAAACTATGCAAAGGATTTTGATGCGGTTTTTTTAATAGATAAAGTGATTGAAGAGGAAGGTCTATATCAGCCTTTCCCAAAGTGGGCGATAACGCCCCCTTGTGGACGCTGGAAGCCTAGAGGGGGGCGGTATAAATCTTGAAAAAAATGATTTTTTTTAAACTAGGCGCAACAAATATGTTATTGACAAGAAAAAAACGAGGGGGGGGGGCGCTACAAAACAACTAATTTTCAAAGTGGGCGTTACATGAAATAAGTTTGGGAACCTCTGGTCTATATGTATATTTTATAACCGTGTGAAGACGGGGCGGGCCGCTAGTGTTAAAATAAAAGGGTATGAGCATCATTTCGTCATCATTAATTTCATCGGCTCTGTTCACTGTTCTTAAGCAATTGAGGAATACAATTAATATTATTTTAAAGATAATGCAAGTACAAATCACACATGTTTAGATATTGACACTTGGCCCTCATATTATCTATCTACCACGAAAGGAACGTGGAGTGTATTATGTGTGTACATTACAGTTTTGTGGTAAGAAATAAAAAAGGCTGCAATGTATAATTTTTGTAATTAAATAATCTTACTTAAACTACCAGCCCGTACCAGCTTCGCGAGCGTAGACAAACTTCTATGTATGTACTTATAAACCTTGAATTACTATATCTATTAAAAAATAACCTCATTAAAATCCGTTGCGTAGTTTTAAAGATTTAAGCATACGTAGGGACAGACAGCGAAAAGCAACTCTCTTATATACTATGTAGTGATTAAATGAATTTAGCCTTTCTATTGTAACACAAACTAAGTATATCACTATCTGTATATGTTGCATGATTAAAATACGGATATGTTCATTTTTCGGTCAAAGTATAGTTGTATAATGTTTCTGTGGTTTCATAATATAACAGTATTGTTGCCCTTGGCAACAAGGAAGTTTTCTTATTTTTTTCTGTCTATTAAAAGTAAAAGGATTAGCAAAATATAACAAAGCTGTTAAAAAAAATACTAAAAATTATAAGTTTTGAGACTGAAGCAGTGCTCACGCGGGCAAAGAGTGTGACATCACGGCGCTCGTTCGTGCAGCTCATTAGGATCAGATATTACTAATGAGCTCATTGTCGTGTATCGCTTATATTTTACAAGTCGCCTTTTGTTAATTACATGATAGAGGAATCTAGAAAAAATAGTACGGAAGCACCGGTGTGAATAAGGTCAGAGATTATTAAGCGATTATGGCGCGAAGATGTCATGTAGGCTGCTTGTCGTCAGTTTCCACGCAAAAAAAAATAAACTATTTATAACTCAGCTGACTCGACAAACGTTGTTTTGTCATTAAATTTTTTTCTAGGTAGTTTCTAGTGTAGACTTTATTAAAAAATTAAAAAAAAAGTGTGTGTGTGTACTTATGTACACGCGTTAGAAGTTATACTTCTTCGGCGTAATAAGATAAAAATCTTTTTAAAAACTTAAATGTTATCTATAGCTAACTTCATGATGTCGGTTTTTCGTGACGGTGTGCGCGCGCATCGTAAAAATTTACCCTCATCATTTTTTCCTAACGCGCCAAAAGAAGTATAACTTCAAAAAAATATGCTAAGGGTGACCAACCCTTATCACTTAGGGGTATGAAAAATAGATAGTAGCTGATTCTCAGGCCTACTGAACATGCATATAAAATTTATTAAGCCGTTTCCGGGGAGTACGGTGACTTAACACTGCGACACGAGAATGTTATATATAAGATTTAATTTTTTTGCGGGATTTTTTTAGTATTGACCTTTCTTTTAATTTTATTACATTGGATATGACAATATCGATATCATGAAACTTCCTTGTTGTAACTTATGTTTTAGTATAACATTTGAAACCACTTATTTAATTTTTGACGGTAGGTAAAATGCTTTTTAAATATGTATGAAAGAGACTGTAAGAATATGCTACCTATATGAATTTGACATCTGTTAGAAGTTAAATGGTTGGAATAATTACGATTATAATGAATGAGTGATTGAATGAACACTCATTCATTCAATCACTCATTCAATTAGAACAAAATGGTACAATTAAGAAAAGAAGAAGAAAAAATCTTATTGATTACCCGTAAGGTAGCTCGTTCGAGTATAAATCACTTACCTGTGATATATTACTTGATGGCAGAGTTCTACAAAATCTCTAAACCTTGTTTGACACCAAAGTTCGACAGATCTTACAAATTTATGTCACTTACCACAGTAACGGTCCATGGTCACCATAACAATAATGTTTGCTCTCATGATGTTCCAGAGCAGCTGATAAGCTTATGAAAGAAGTTGAACATCTTAGTCTTATGTAGGCAATCCAAAATTAGAATCTTTTCTGTTTTATATTGACATATAACAATAAGAAAATTCATCTGCATGTCTTTCATAACTTTAATAATATGGTTTACTAATGTTGCATCCACGTTGTTATAGTAAATACTCATTCTGAAGACTTAAGCTGGAAAGATATTATCAGCCGCGATTTATAAGTGTGTACATACCGTCCACAGATACTTTTGACTGAAATTAACATACAGCACACCGGATATCTTTGAACGTCCGAACGCTCAACGTCGAGTAGTTTGCAAGACTCTGTGTAGAGTTTAGGCGCCATCGAGAGAAAAGATGGTCAAAGTTTATTCATAATTATTGAATGTCGTGTTTATATTGAGTGAAATCAGTCAATTTTGGTGGCATTTTGTACAATTTTGTTCAGTGAAAGTGCACAAATGAAATAATCATGAAGAAATTAGCGTATCGTGTATTTCCTCGTTGCCGTCAAATCTCACTACACGAGCTTGAGTAATGAGGCCACCGCTTTACCCAAGACTTTGACATGCCTTATTAGTTACAGACGACTTATGACTGATGACTAATTGATATAAAAAATGATATAAAATTTAATTCAAATTTCTACTTGACTAATGGCAAAATACTAATGTGAAGGCCAAAACCTTAAGAAAGAAAAATGGCTCGGTGTATTTTCATTATCTAGAAACCCTGTCAGTCGCGTCCAATTGTTTGTCTCCAGCTTTAGTTCTCCCTGACCCGGCATTAAACAGGCGCGAAGACTTGTATTTACGTACTAATCCGTGCTTAATATACATTGATGTCTCTAATAATGGACATGATTATAACGTTAGATAAGCAAGCTCAGGCTATATTTAGTAACCCGAAAAATTTTTCGCATCGTCAAATCAGAAGTGAGCTTTCGACAAACCAAAGTGGGAAATGTCTGACATCTGACAGGAAGACCTTCCCTGTTCGTCCAGGTCCGTTGAGTAGAATAGAATATCTGCCACTCTGCCAGGCAGCTCGTAAAAGGCGAGCACTGGTCAAATTAATGGTCACCTAGACTTCTGGTGGTAAAGTTCTGTGCAGTAACTTGTGCGGGCCCACCGTCTTACCTATTCCTGTCGTGATAATGACTGTCATGTGCCGGTTCGGAGAGTAGGGTAGCCAGTAAATTTGCACATTATATCTAACATCCCGACCACAGGAAAGCGACGCACCTGTAAAATCTATGGTCTATAGGCCATGGTTATCTCTTACCAACAGGAGAGTCATGTGCTTGTTCGCTTTTCTGTCATTAAAAATCCGACAGGAATGGTAAAAAGGACAATTATTGTCGTGGTACGGTTTCGATTACACGGCATATTCCACCATGTTCGAATCCACACAACGAAAGAGAACAGCTTACCTCGTGAAGAAACGAGACACAATTACGAATTTGAGTTTGGTCGGTATCTTTAGGCCTTGAGCGTAACGCACCTTTCTATTTTTATATTCGAAATATTCACTAGCTAACAGATGATTTTCATGTACTGATACTATCACCTTTTACAGATGTCTACAAATCATCATCTTCACAGCATGCTGCGGGTAATGCATGATCATTTGTCATCGTTTTTTTTTTATATAGCTACACTTACACATTTTTGGTTTAATCCGAATAGATTTTTACATTTAGTGTATACAAATAACATTTTTGCTATGTATGATTAATCTTTATCTTTTATCCTTTGGCGGACAAGTATCCAAGACTATTTTCTACATTAGCAAGCTCCATAAATTCTAAAATCAATCTTAACTAATTGTATTATGTATGACTTATTACATCTTGCATGTAACGAGTATTTGTCTATGGTAGTTACTTATATCAGATACAATAAAAACGTAATTGAAAACTTTTTACTAGCAGATATCTTAAAGGAGCTACTTCACTCTTACTTATAAGTCCTATTCACACTATTAGCACACAGACGCGTTCGCATGCGGCAGCGAACTCCTGCGAAACTATTGCAGAGACATCTGCCGTTGTTGAATGTATGGTTTCGCTTTGCACCCCGAAACATCATTTTCGAACCGTCTGCGTTGTAAACGACAAACCTTCAAATCAATGCTGACAAAGACGCATCCATCTCATCCAGAGAAATAAAGCGTAAGTGAAACGCTTTCTTATATTTTACAGCTTTCATGCAGTTTCTCCGCCGCATACGGACGCGCTAGCGCCATTTTGTAGAAGTTTTTTAATAGGATCTTTACATGCAACATTCAAATTATAATATTTTTTTTACATCAAATATATTAATGAAATTGTGTGAATGATTGCTGCTAGTGCTTTGTTACTGGGAATAACACAATGCTTTGTGGGTTGCATGTTTTAAAAAGTTTACTAAAAATACTTGGTGGTTTGTTAAACCAATTGGGTTTGGGTTGTTTTTTTGTAATGTAGACCGTTTTTTGAAGTTATTTTAATGAAAAATCTTAAGAGATTTTAAACATTAACAAAACAATTAACAAAACATTTTATGTTTCAGTCTTAATGAATGGCTGTGCAAAGAACGGTGTCGACGATAAACCTGAAGGGTGGGTGGTTTCGTCCGAGTCTTGTGGATTTTTGTCTATTGGTAAGTTTTTGTAAATAAATTTAAGTATCTTTTTAACAGCAGAAGTGTAAAATGGATATATTCCAGATTAACCATATTGCATATAAAGTTTAAAATAATGAAAAAAAGCATTAATCAGACTGTAGTAGCTTTTATCAACTTTCTACAGACTTTTAATGATTATGATCAGATCAACCGGGGGATAAATAATATACAAGAGCGTCTGTCAATTTGATGATTGTAATTATATTATATGTTAATAACCTAAATTATGATTGAATGATAAAAATGATTAATTGATACGATTTGATTATACAACTGGTCTGATATTGATCTGAGTACGCACGGCGCGAGGCTCAACTACGAACTGCTTTTTAACTTATGTAAAATGTATTGGATCGCGGCTGTAACCCGTGAGGTGAAAATCTGCTGATACTGCAATGAATGAAAGCATATGATAGATGTACGGCTCAGCCCGTACACAGACTATAAATTAAACAACATAAAAATTATATATCAACATTGAAATAATTTGTACATAAGCATTGAAAATAGTAATTTTATGTGGTTATGGTTTAATCAAGCTTTCTTTACACATTCTGAATGTTTAATTTTTTTTATATATTTATTTTAAATATTTACTCAGGCGCCAGGTATGTGAGAGAAGTTCTTCCCGGAGAAATTGTGGAGATGTCGCGACACGGAATTCGAACTGTGGACGTGGTAGAGCGGCCGGCGGACAAACAACAAGCCTTCTGTATATTTGAATACGTTTACTTCGCGAGAGCTGACAGTATATTTGAAGGTATTTTTATTTTCAGTTTACAATAATTTTGAACTTCGAAGTGTATGTTTGCGTGCGCGTACGTAATATGTATCTTCACGCTTATATCCCCGAAGAGGTAGGCAGAGGCACAACCAGGGCACCAACGACTAGCCGAAGACAATAAGACCTACAATGAGATAGGTGGCAAGCCTATCGGCAACCGGGTATACATCCAACCACAACCAACAATTTTTTATTATTAGAAAATTGGAAAAACCACATTTTTACTTGTTACCCGACCCGGGAATCGAATCTGGGAACTCATGAAGTCAAGTCCAACACCTGGACGCTAGACCACAGAGGCGCGTTCGTAAATATACGTGAACTAGCTGCCTATTCCGGCTTCGCTCGGATGTTAATTTTTTTGATTATAAATTGAGATGTAAGCTATCCTATCTTTCAAGTTGGATCAAACTGCACACGGTGTGCTAATTTGATTAAAATCGGTCAAGTAGTTTAGGAGTCCATCGCGTTTGATGCTTCAATAGTAGCGCAGTCTGCTGGATCTAATGTAAAACATTCCAAAATTAGGGACTACATATATTTAAAAAACATTTTCCAGTAAACTAAATTTTGAATCTAAACCATTCTCAGATTCCTTTGTTACCTTTAATGTTCTTTTTGTTGCTTAGTTGAACAGGCCCATTTCAGGAATTCAACAAAAAAAAATATCTGGTCAAGCTAAACGAATTTTTCTAAACCCCAGTGTAACGAAATTGTGTGCTCGTAATTTATTGTCAGCGTTACTTATATATTGAAATACTTTTAAAAGTAGTGAAATCTATTTTATAAACATCCAAACCCAAGAATACTTATTTTACAAATATGCGTGCTGCTGTTGGGAATCGACACCGAGCCCCTCGATTGATTGATTGGTTGATTTAAGCGTGGCTACAATCCATCGAGTCCTGTCCAGAGAGACGTTTGAAGTAGTGGATTTAGATGATAATAACGTCCGCAGGTCAAATGGTGTACAGTGCGCGGCTCCAGTGCGGTCGTATGTTGGCGCGCGAGTCTCCCGTGGACGCGGACATCGTCTCCTCCGTCCCCGAGTCCGGCACGGCCGCCGCGCACGGGTACGCCCGGCAGGTCAGTATGGCGGACAGGAACCTCATCGTCGTGTTTCTGGTTGCGGCCTCCCTCCAACCAGAAACACGGTCCAAGGTCGCACAAAACTAACGCAATAGGATTCTAAGAGACAGAACTCATGGAGCGATTTTTACCCGCACCCGCGGCGGTCGAGGATCTGCGGTTTTATTTCAAAACTCACGAGATTGGTAATTTTTGAGGTCCCGCAGCCACCGCGGTTGAAATTATCGCCCGCAAACTTGGCGGTTGGTTATCGCGCGGCCGGCGGTTGCGGTTAAATAATTAGTACAAATAGTACAAAATGGTCGCCCGCCAAGAGACCGCAGAGGGCGCGGTAGCAAACCGCCGAGGCGGCGGGAGATCGCCGACCGCACGAGTAACGGGCAGACGACCGCTGCCGCGGGAACCGCAATCAACCGCGGGCGCTGCGGGTGGAAATCGTGCCGTGAAATGTTAGCTTACGTTTTGCATATAAATCGACATTCTACGGAATCTGCAGGCCCGCAGATTTGTAAAAACCGCGCCATGAGTTCTTAGCGTAAAGAGATCGAGTTCTGCGATGACGGGTCTACAGTTGTTTTATGAGCGTCTAAAAGTTTAGAAATTTGTAAATTGATTTATGCAGCATGTACGAAATACCAGTCTCGGGCTGGAGATTATAAATTGTCACTAATATTCGTCTGCATTTTTTTAGAGATTTCGTCAAGGAAAATGATAAAAACCACGTTACCTATTTCTGCCGCCATAACGTCAATGCTTGCCGTTGACGTGTTCCCGTTGAGAGAATAAGGTAGCCGGTAAACTTACTTTTGCTCTTGGCATAAGATCCCGGTCTCTGGTTGACAACGCATCATTACTACCTTTTTACTTCCATTATCATAAAAATTAAATTAAATTAAAAATAATTTCTTGTCTTTTAACAGTCTGGAATCCCATTTATGGAAGTCCTGTGCAAGAACCGATACGTAGGGCGCACATTCATTCAACCTTCAACGCGCCTTCGCCAGTTAGGAGTGGCCAAGAAGTTCGGCGCTCTCTCCGAAAATGTACGCGGGAAAAGAATTGTGCTGATCGATGACTCAATAGTTAGAGGAAATACCATTGGACCTATAATCAAGCTGTTAAGAGATGCAGGAGCCGCAGAGGTAAAAAATAAATTAACGTTGGTAGAGTGTTCCACAAGGTTCAGTCTTTGGGCCTTAGTTTTTCCTTATTTATGTAAATGAAAAATATTCGTTTTAAAAGAATCTTATAAGGAAATAATGTTATAATTTTTTAAACCTAAATGTTTAAGTTGTTGTAGTTGTGACAGTTTAAAGATGTTCATATATTTGTTTGCAGTAAATGAATTTAAAATAATTTATTTTAATTCCTAATTTAAATTAGAAAAAAAATACACTTACCAATAACTTGCAAAATAATAAATGTTTGTTTAATTACAGGTACATATTAGAATAGCATCCCCTCCATTAAAGTATCCGTGCTACATGGGAATAAACATTCCAACAAGAGAAGAGCTAATTGCGAACAAAATGGACGCATACAAACTTGCTGAACATGTTGGTAAGTTTATTTACAATTTATTAACAATATTACAACTTTGTTTATAATTCTAACTTCAAATATATTTAATCTTTTTAATTGAATAGTTTACTTTTAGAATAAGCTATATAAAATAATAGTATTCAAATATAACTTCATAACCTGTTGGTATATCTTTGTGCGTTTAGTTTATACTATAAAAAATATCTCCTTTTAGTTTTTGATGCAAGTGAGATTCATCCATATCAGAGGTTCCCAAACTTATTTCATGTAACGCCCACTTTGAAAATCAGTTGTTTTGTAGCGCCCCCCCCCCCTCGTTTTTTTCTTGTCAATAACCTCAATAACATATTTGTTGCGCCTAGTTTAAAAAAAAAAACATTTTTTTCAAGATTTATACCGCCCCCCTCTAGGCTTCCAGCGCCCACAAGGGGGCGTTATCGCCCACTTTGGGAAAGGCTGATCCATATGATTGACTGATATTTTAAGAGTAAAATTTAATGGTATAGAAATAACAAACTTAATGTAATGCAATGAAGCTTTACATAAAACCTTAGAATTTACTAAAACAAAAATGGTAAAAATACTAAAATTTATAGGTAAATTTATATATTGTAGGCGTCATAGGACTTACTTATCTTATCTTAGTTTTGATAATTGATTCAAAGAAAAAACTGACGTTTTCATTTAAAAAATGTTTTAGAATGTAAAAAGCTAAGAAGCTGAAAAATCTTGTCACGATACTTGATAGTCATTTAATTTCCAGGTGCCGATAGTCTGGAATACTTGAGTGTGGAGGGTTTAGTGAGCGCGGTCCACTACAACATGAAGGCGACGCCCAGCGACGGAGTGGGCGGACACTGCACGGCCTGTCTCACCGGGGACTACCCCGGCGGCTTACCCGACGACGTGGACTGGTGATACCACCACATACCACATACCTTTCAACACTTTAAAACAACGAGCTAAGATCTTAGCATCTCATGCATTTTAGGCAAACGATTGTTTTTTGTGTTTAGCTATTTTTTTTGTATTAGATTACTTCGAATGTTACTAGATGGCGTTGTTTCAGAATTTCATATAATTTATTAGCTAAGCGTAAACTTCATCCCGATCCGTACATTGTGTAATAAATCTTATTATTAGGGTTTCAAATGATTATGTATTATGAAGAATATCTTGATGATTATCGCACAGTGCCTTTTGTTTAACACATTATATCTGTCGTCAATCGCTTCGAATTTGAAATCGCATTTTAAATCGATTTATATCGCTGGGGCTGATTGCTTCCAAAGTTTAAATTCCAAAAATTCAACAGCCGTTGCTGAGCTACCCATATTATTTAAAATTCGAAACAACGAAAAAAGAGAAATCTAGCATCAAATTAAAAAAAATAATAATATACTAAACACATAAGTACCTGCTTGGTTAAATACTACGGACAACAGTATCTTTTATAAATAACAAACAATCTAATCAAATATTAAAAGTAGCTTGTAAGCTATTATTATTATTTTACTAGCGAGATGTATCGCTATGAAAACGACGCCGATATTATTCAGTAATCCTCTTCCGCTCGTGATACTGTCAAAAGTACGATTGTGGGCTCCCTACTTTCCTTATTTTTGACCATTATTATTAACTGTATTTTAACAATTATGAGCGTTTTTTTACCCTAGCCATATCTCTTTAATTTTATAGTTTTCATTTAATTGAAGCAACAAACTAAGCTAAAAAATAGAGATATAATAAAGATAGACAAGTTCCGAATTTATACGACTCGAAGGACCAATTTAACATTCCTTATTAAACTGCCTAGTTTATGTTTTTAGTCAACATGTAAACATTTCGATTTACTACAAATTGTAAAACGTTTGCCTCGTCTTTGTGAGGTAATGTCGCAGGGCAAACGCTAAACTAATTTTAAGTTATCGCTATCTTCTTTCAACTACAGTAACAGAAAGACACCATATGATTAGTGCTGTCAGATTACGACATTTCTGCAAACGTTTTATCTGTTCCTCGGAAAACGTTGATTAAAAACGTCACGAGTTAACGTGCCCGGACTAATATGACGTGTCTAAATTTTTCCGTCTCTTTTGTATTTGTTTAAATGGAAAAAGATATCTAAAACAAGTTTAGTTTGAGAAAAGCAGAGTTGAGTTCTAGATACTTTTGAACATAACCTTTATTAGCAATTATGTACCTAGTATATCCCTAGGACATTAAAAAAGAGCCTCATATCACTGATGGAAGAAGTGAAGTGAAAGCTGAAAACATGTGATCTTATAATTTCTTTGTTACTGTTCGAGGTGTGACGAAATCAGAAAAAGGCAACTGTTTAATATTGCAGGTGAATATTCGTCACTTAAGGCACAAAAAATCTGAGACTTCCTATTTTACTGCCCTTGGGACGTAATATACTATATCTAGTATATCATCATCATATCTGTTACTCGTGGTTGTCGCTCATTTTTACATTATATAGTAATTCCATTAAAAATATATACCGCTAATATTAAATAAATTAATAATAATAAATAATAAAAATAAATAATAATAAATAATGATTTAAAGTTAATTGTTAACAAGTTTAAAAGTTAAAAGGATTTTGTATAGAATAAAAAACGAACGAATTATAATAGTGCCTTGTAGTTTTAAGAAAAAAGTAATTAAGTCGTGCTGGTTTCGACTGTGGAGTAGTTTATAGAAAAAATATTTTATGTCCATTTTTAGATAAATGTTTTTTTATACGTGATTCGTTGGTAACATCATGTTTTTCTATGATTGTAAATTGTTTAACACATTTTTAACATTGTTGAACCGATGAATGAATGAATTAGATAGATGGATAATTTATAGCAATCAGAGTTCAAAAAATCGATTGATGTTTCTCACTTGGGATATTTCCTCAAATTTTAAAGAAGAAAAAAAAATAGCCCGGGCCATAAACTTAGTCTTACGTTGAAGATGCTTTGCATTTTAACTTACCACTGCATTATACGTAATGTGTTGCCAACATTGTGAGTGTGAAAAATTTGTGGGTTCAAGTCCTGGCTGCGATCGTTTTTTCCCCTTTATAAGGTTCCTTTTTAAAATTATATTTATGTACAATCTTATTATTTAAATTTAGTAAATATGATTAAAAAGTTGGTAGTGGTAGTTGTAGTCCCTTCGTACAATCAAATATTTATATTATTTTTGTTTATTTTTCTGTTGTATAAATAATAAGTATACCCTTTGCATGAATTTTCATTCGTGGTTTAAGTGATTTTTGTATTCCCTTGATACAATAAATAGTTATATTATTGTTTTTAACGATTTAAACGTCAACTTTTTTAAGTATACCCTTTATATGAATTTTCATTGAAGTAAAACAGATTATTTAAATGCGAATGAAAATACATTCTAATATATTTGATATTTTCCATCGTCGGCGCTTGGTAAAACTTCCGAATATTCATATTTTTAAATTAAGAAACACCGGTACTGTTTTACGTATTACATTGATATTATACTATACTAGCAGACCGCACCGGATTCGCACGGTTATGAAATATTTATATAAACCTTCTTCTTCAATTACTTTATCTTAAAAAAAAACGCATCAAAATCCGTTCTGTAGTTTTAAAGATTTATGCATGCAAAGGGACAAAAGAAGCGACTTTGTTTTATACTATGTGATACTATGTATATATAAATGATTATATGAATGAAAATTCATGCCAAGGGTATACTTAAAAAAGTTGACAGTACAAGTGTTTCTTCATTTAAAAATATGAACATTCCTTATAAATTTGACAGCTGTCAAATGTTTTTCCCGCTTTTTCGTTGGTTTACTAGTTATGCGAATATTATTGTGTATTAAGATTTTAATATTTAGGTGTTCGTCGGATGTATTTGAGCTTGTGTCAAAAAAAGTTAAGTATATAATATTTAGATTTATTGGTGTTAGACATCAGCAAAGGCTCTACTAACACCGCGGTGAATTGAAATTTTTAGTTATAATTGTCTCGAATAATACTAGAATAGGTGAGATCTGACAATGTTCCCTTTTTGTAGAAAATACTTACGGTATTGTACATTCCGATATTAATATTAAAGTTTTTAATATAAAATATTAATCTTCGGGATTTGGCGTTTTATTTATAACTAGCAGAACGAGCGAACTTCGTTCACTTAGCATTCCATCCTCAGCCTACCCTGCATGCTGAAGCTTGGCGTTAAAATATATACGTACGATAAAATGTTTCTCTACATTCCAGATTTTAAGTTATTTTATCGATTTGTTACTGTTAATAATATCTAAACTGCAAAACTCATGGACTTGGAAAAACTACGATACAATCTGTAAAGCACATACTACAAATTAAAAAAAATTAGATCGGAATTTGCACTTATTGCGTTAGATTTCACGTGCTTAGTTTTGACATATAAACTGGTATTTCATGAGTGGTTACAAAATGTCACGACATCGTAAATTGCAGTTCAAAATACTTAAGAAAGTTACACGGTAGCAGTTCATTACCGTACAGTGTTTTCCAAAACCATCGTGTTTTTACGAAGATTACAAAGTATCTCAAAGCTATTAATAAGTAATATTAGACAAATGTAGCAATAGTTCCAAAATTTACCACATGTAACATTATCTGGCGAGTACTCT
Source organism: Calephelis virginiensis (assembly GCA_002245475.1). Lineage (NCBI taxonomy): Eukaryota > Metazoa > Arthropoda > Insecta > Lepidoptera > Riodinidae > Calephelis > Calephelis virginiensis. The sequence continues at coordinate 206,796 of NJDC01001535.1, forward strand.
TATAATAATCTACAACAGAACCGTTTCACGATGCTTTTTTGCTTTCGGAATTTGCGAATTCTTAAAATCACTTCTTGCTTGACTTTTTCGCCGCCTTGAGACACCAAAAGTAGCAATGGCGCGTTATCAACCTTAGGCCGGGATGTAAGGCCTCGAACGAAAGTAAGTTTATCGGCTACATTACCCTCCGAACCGAAACACGTCAACAGCAAGCACTGGACGTTATGGCGGCAGGAATAGGTAAGGCTGTGGTACCAGTCCGGGCGAGTCGCTGTGAAACTCGACCACCAAGTATACAACTGAACTCCATTTGATAACCGATTCAGCCTGTATATTGCTAGTAAACTTCTCTTTCTTTTCTACGCCTGGAGAATCAAACCTTCAATCTTAACTGTTACTCAATATGTGTAACAGTTAATGAATGTGTAAAACCTAAAAAGATAAACACCCTGTAGGAACAAGTCCTATTTTTGTATGACTCATATACCTTAAAATAAATAAACTTTTCTCTCGTTCTTCGATTATTCTTTCGTAGCACTAACAACGGTCTTCTTTTAGCAAATACATAAACCTAGACATAGACCAACTATCAAGGAGTTTTTATGGTGATATTTAATTTTGAGGAAGGTTTACAAATAAAGGAAAATAAAAGTTTAGGAATGACAAATTTATTTGGATTTTTTATTTATACATAATAAAGTCATTGTACATCATAAATGTCAGCTATTTTGTGAAATTCACTAAGAGGCTAAACATTTCCACCTCCGTCCCCTTCTCAATTCAGTTAGCACATAGTATTAGCCCTGCATTAGCATTAGGTTTCTTAGTAAAATTGTCAGGGTTCAAAATTATTTGTTTTATTTTACACAGATACTACAGTTTGTAGGCAAGTAACTATCTAAACGATAACAAAAAAAACGACTACAAATCGGCTAAACAGTTATCTACCACTTTGAAAGTGTTCCAATTTTCATGTATTTCTAATTAAAGTTTTTTAGATAAAATACAGGCTGTTTGTGTGTGTGTGTACATCGCCTCTGTGGTCTAGCGGTCCGGGTGTTGGACTTGACTACATGAGGTCCCGGGTTCGAATCCCGGGTCGGCCAACACAAAGAAAATTAGATTTTTCCAATTTTCTAATAAAAAAAAAATGTTGGTCGGGATTGGAAATGTGCCCGGTTGGCGATAGGCTTGCCACCTATCACATTGTGGGACTTAGTGTCTTCGGCTAGTCGTGGGTGCCTTGGTACCTCTGCCTACCCTTTCGGGGATATGGGCGTGAAGATACTTACTTTTTTTTTTACAGGCTGTTCGATTTGTAATTTGATATGGGGTTCATAAAATAAAAATGACTTAGTGGTCGTTTCGTTATTTTAAAAAATTGGCAACATTTGTAACAGTTCACGCAAAACTAAAATGCACTTCCGAAGTAGGTGACACGATGCGCAGAACTTATTTCAAGGTACCGTCGGATAAGTGACGGGAAGTGAGGGAGCGTACCGAGTTCTCGCTCATACTCATGTTTCGTCTCTTTTGCTTGGGTACAGTTGCGTAAAAATTTTGTTTGTCGTTATTAATGTTGTATTTTATTAGAATAAATATTGATATTTTAACAAACACAACTTTTTGGATCGAAAGTTGCTATCCGATTGTTGTAATCGACTGTACTTGCACCAGACTGCAGAACAAATTTCGCGCGTGGCGTTTAAGTTTTGCGAGAACTGTAGAATATTATTTAACGTGAATCCAAAATTCTATCAAAAATATCATGTCAGTGACACGCAAGAGTACAGGTATTATTTTCAGAGAGAGAGAGAGGGGTTTTAGCATATCATTAATATAATAAAATAATAAATATCCCTGGACAAGTTACACAAATTGAATCTAACCCCAAAGTAAGCAAATTATTGTATATATTGCTTGTGTTATGGGTGTTAGTCAACGATTCTAATACATAGAAATACTTAAATAGATACCAGGATAAATTTAATAAACACCCAGACTGAAATGCAGACATCTAAATGTTCATCACACAAATGCCTGCCCCCGTCGGGAATCGAACCCGAGCCTCGCGGATGATCGGTGCAGTTAGGCGTGTACGCTAGCCGCTCGACCAACGAGGCGGTCTAATTCATAATGAACTTTGACATATTACAAAACGAACACTCCTGTACGAGCCGACGTAACCTACTCGCGGCGAATACATTACGCCTGGTAACGTTAGTGTGTACACACCTTAATGTTTTACTACTTCTATACATGACAAGTATTTAACAATAGAAATAGGTAAGTTAATTTCAAAGGTTTTGTTTTCCCACAAGTGCTTCGATATCATGAACCTCCTTGACGCAGGTGTCAGTCAGAATTTGCGTGCCTCCCTCGGTGATGAGCACGTCGTCTTCTATCCTGATGCCGACTCCTCTGAACTCCGGGCGAACTGTCTCTTCGTCGGGACTTATGTAAATACCTGAAATAATGTTATGTAAGAAATCTCGTGTCATCATGTTTCTAAGGATTTGCTTTAAAACTACTTAAGGCCCCATACTTAGTCAGCCAGAAGAGCCAATCAGCGCACTCCCCCGTTCCATGATTTCTATGAAATATTGTGCTCAAAAGTGAATATCTTAAGCGCCAAATCACTATTTTTGACACTATAAAAGAAATTTGAAAAAAAATATAAAAACTGAAACAGTTATCTTTTAGGTATAATACTTATCTATGTTTATGTTAAATCTGGTGTCGATATTTTCATAATTAAAGTAGACAGTTGGGTTTTGCTTTCAAAAAAGGGTTAACTTTTTGATTTTTTTCTATCGAGCAAAGTGAAATGAATCGTGTTTTGGAAACACTAGTCTTATAAAGCATATTAATGTTAATCTTGTGTATTTTTGTTGCCAAGATCCATAGTTGCTTTGTATGAAAAAAAAAACAGTATATTGCTGACGTATTTTAGCATACATGGCCCCTTAACCGATTTTCTGCTTTCTGTTTGCCTTAGAAGAGTGGAATTGTTTTATCATAATAAACTAGTAAGCAGGAGAAACCGCGGAGTACAGCTAGACCAACAGTTCACTCACGCCATGAATCCGCGCAACGTAATTAACAAAACTTTGTTTATTATTAACTGCAATTTCAAGTATGTCACTATAACTTGGTACAGTAAATAATATGCAAAAAACATTTTTTTAACCCCGATGAAAAAGTGGGGTGTACTTAAGGGGCGTCCATAAATAACGTTTAATGTTTAAGGGTAGGGGGGGGGGGAGGGGG
>NJDC01001535.1:210147-248021 GCA_002245475.1 Calephelis virginiensis
AATTCCGCGTAAGCAGTGTAACTGTTGTGGCAAAAAATCCTCCAAACGACACAGAATGTGACAAGCCTAACTGACGTTCCCACCACCCACCTCCGCGACCAGAACACGAAAATAGGAAGAGCTCGGGAAACAATATAAATTTTCACGTTCTTTACATGTGACAACCCTACTCAAAGTTCCCACCTCCCACCTCCTCGACCAGGGGGGTGATTACGTATGTATCTCACTTGCCAACTCAAACTGCAAAAGTGTACATCAAATGACGTCATTTGTGTTTGCTATCTCTATTGTATTTCTATTGGTCACTGGAGATAGCAAATATAAAACACGTCATTTGACAGTTATTTCTTGTACACTTTTCCATTTTGAGTGGGCAACTGAGTTACATAATCAGCCCCCAGATCACATAGAGTCCGAAAACAGGAAACAAAATCACTTGTCACGTCCTTCGCCAACTTTGTCGAAGCACTCACCACAGAGAACACCAAATCGCACTCGACGTACGTTTGGCCTCTACACAGAGGCATCCTCAGGAATTCGATCGTACCGTACATTCTTAAGATTTAATCTTAAGCGTAGTCTTAATACTATTAGGATCATTCACTAATTTGTTCGAAAGAAAATAATTTCATTAGTACTTCCACCTTATACATCTAATGACTGTCAAGCCACCATATTTGTTTTATACTAAATAGTTCAATACATACATACATACATACATACATATCTTCACGCCAAGTCTCTTACGGGGTAGGCAGAGAGTATCGAGTGCCAGACCTCACGATCCTGACAAACCTGTCTTGCTTCCTTCACATTCATAACCCTTTTCATACAAACACGTCGGTTTCGGAGACTCTTGACACCACCCTCGGATAATATCCGATTGATCTGATCGTGAAATGTCAGCCTTGGTCTCCCCGGGTACCTACATCCATTCACATATGCATTGTATATCTGCTTTGTCAATCTTTCATCTGTTATTCTTTCCACATGACCGAACCAGCGGAGCATGCCCTTTCGCATTTTAACACCAACACTTTCTTTCAATCCCACTCTTTCTCGGATCTCACTGTTACGAATGCGGTCAGCGAGTGTTACACTACAGATTTTTCGTAGTGCTCTCATTTCGACCGCATTTATCCTACTTTCATGCTCTTTATGACATACCCAACTCTCGCTTCCATACAATAACGTTGGAATAAGCACAGAATTATGCAAAGCGAGTCTAGCTTTTTGACTCAAAACCTCGCTTTGGAATAGCTTACCCAACGGACCATTCACACTATTCCCTGCACTCACTCTTCTCTCTACATCCGCGGTGTACCTTCCATCCCTGCTAAAAGCACAACCAAGATATACAATTTCATTCACTTGTTCCAGCACTACATCATCAACCAAAACTCTTACATCCGTTCTGGCTACGTCTCTTTCAAACACCATTATTTTGGTTTTCATCGCATTCAAATGTAAGCCCCTTTCTTTACAATCTCCTTCCATAACTGTGACCAGTGTTTGCAGCGCAGATGGTGTAGAGCCCAAAAGTACAGCATCATCTGCATAAAGCAGGCAGTTCACCACTTGGTCATCCATACGCATTCCCACATTCAATGATCTTAACCTTTGAAGACATTAAATAGTTCAAATTAATCTAAATTTACATTACAGTCCATCCTTTGTTTGCACGCCACTTCATATAAAGCAGGCAGTTCACCACTTGGTCACCCATACGCATTCCCACATTCAATGATCTTAACCTTTGAAGACATTAAATAGTTCAATTTAATCTGAATTTACATTACAGTCCATCCTTTGTTTGCACGCCACTTCATTAAGATTGGGGGATAGGGGAGGGGGTTGAATAAAATCTCACATCTCACCAGGGGGCAGAAAATCTAAAAAAAAACACCTCACGCAATTTATGGATGCCCTCTAAGTTTGAAATGTCTGCTTTTTCATGTCTGTCTGTGGCATCTTACATTTTGAACGGATGGACCGATTTCAATGCGGAGTTTTTGAAGTTATACTTCTTTTGACCCGATTAGAAAAAATATGAGTAAGTTTTTACGATGCGCGCGCACATCGACAGAAAAATGCAACAGTCTAAAGTTAATTGCTAAACAGATAAAAACAACAGTCTGAAGTTAGTTGCTAGTAGCCGGACCTAACACTGCAGCTGGATACGACGCCTAACATCCAGGCCATAAGATTATAGAAGCAAAAGACTTGTGACATGTATGGCGTATAGGCGACGACTGTCTTACCATCAGGAGATCCGTTTGTTTTTTAGCTATGTTGTAACAAAAAAAAAAGATTGTTATTGAATTAGTTGGTAAACTAGTTATTAGGTTAAAGGTTAACTTATCCTTTAAACTGGGGTTATCTAAAACACTGTCAAGGCCACTTGCACATTCCCGTTTTACATTTGATATTGAGTTAAACTGTCAAATGTAAGGTGATTTAATCCTAGTTAGAAGTTAAACCAGAGTTAAATATTTAACTTAAAAACGTGCAAGTGGGCGTTAGAGGATTAGAGTTAAGGTAGAACGTGTTAGAGGCGAGACAGTCACTATAGTGTAGGTAGTTACCAGGTTCGACGGTGACGAGCATGTGCGCGAGCACGGGCGTTTTGCGGCGCACGAGCGGCGCGTCGTGCACGTCCAGCCCCAGGTAGTGCGACACGTGGTGCGGGCACAGGCGGTACGCGCGCTGTACCAACTCACACGTTAGCGGGGACGGGACGTATACCTTTACGCGTCACGTCAGGATTTGAACCTCCACCTGAAGGTGGCCTGCATGCTTGCAAGCCACACAGGCTTTTGAGTTTGAGAAATTGTGTAACCCAGAAATTTTTCAATTTCCTGTCCCAAAAATACTCTAACTGGTTTTGCTCGCTACTTGGTCTACATGGTCTTACACAAGTCTTCATCAGCTCTCTTGCCCACATCATCAGATTCCCACATACTACGTCATAACTATCTACGTGCCAAATTTTAGGGAAATATATACACGAAACGTATTTTACCTGACTTCGAAGAATGAAGAAATTAAGTATATGATAGAAAAAAGGGAGGTTATATGTTCGACTCATATTTTTTTATGTATGTTAATTAATTTATCCATAATTTCTGAATCGAGGTGGTCCCATTGCCCACCAGAATTTAATCTGATAATGGTATTCAAGGGTAATCTAAGAAAATACACTTTATTGTGTATGAGTTATTCAAGTCGGGACCATTTTTTTGCAGTTTTAGTAAATTTCAATTCCAAAGTTCATAAAATTCGTTTAATTACTATTTACATAAAGAAGTATTACGTACACAATGAATAGGACTAATTACAATCTGAAACTAATTAAATAGGGCCATACTAGTGATGCCATAATATAAGCAAGCAAGCATCTTCACGCCCATATCCCCGAAGGGGTAGGCAGAGGCACAACCAGACACCCACGACTAGCCGAAGACACTAAGTCATAATATATGCCATATACAACATAGTCCTTACCCCAACTAATTTATTGTTGTCGATGTTCCTGGGCAGGATGCCCTCTGCCTGTAACTGCGAGCCGAGCATTCGGCACATGTGCTCGAATAACTGGTCTAATGATGGCCTTTGTTCGCCGAGCAGCTCGATCAAACGTTTCTGTACAAATTAATTATAGATAAAAAATATTTCTTTATAAACTATACACGCGGTACTTGTAAAATGTATATTAAGCATATAACAAACATTACAGAAAAAAATAAAAACTTCTTCGAATGACCTACCTGCACACCCAACACAAGCTCATACAATATCCTATGGTGCTTAGAAAATTTCCCACTGATAGGCCACGTTCGGGATATATCCGAATTGTACAACCACCGCTGGCAACCTGTCGAAGAACAATTACAATGATTTTTGGATGAATATTTTAGGCTTATTTCATAAAAATATCAAATACAAGATGATTCTAAAACACAAATATGTATGTGTATTAGTGGAAACACGTAAGAAGTGAACCTTCTTCTCTTCATAGCATCATTTTCTGTAAAGTGTAACAGAAAAAAGTTTTGCTTAAAGAAACTTTTAATACAGCATGTTGCACGAAATGCATGCACCTCGCGAGATCTTCTAGCTTGCATTACCGACCTAGAAACAAATATCACGAAGAACTAAGTATGAAATTCGGCGATAACATACAGTAGTTTTTTGAGGAGCCCAACTAAAGGTCAATGAACGTAGCAGAAAAATGTGACGGCAAATTTCTCTTTTACGTCAATAAATAAGTTTCACTTCTATAAGTTTTTGTGTAAGGAAGAAATCCTCTGACATTTGCAGCTGGTTGTTGGTGATGCGGCCTATGTGTGCCGTAAACTGGATATATTTTACACACCAGAGTCAACAAGCAGCATATCCTCCTCTCTCAGCAGCTGGTTGTTGGAGATGTAATGTATGTGCGTGGCGCGGGCGCCACTCGCCACGACGGGCGGGAACGCCGCGTGCTCCGCGCCTGTCATCCGCCCTGAGTACTCCAGCACTGAGGATATCGCATGTTCCGATATTCCTGCAACATTATAATAGGATTATTTAAGTTACTTGACTCTGTAAAGAATTGAGAATATATGATTTGATCTCTTCTCTGTTAATGAGTTAGTGTCTAACTCAAGTTCGATATTTGATAGGGGAGAGATCTTATGTGATGAAAATGTCTTTATTTCTGGCATCTGCACTGTCATCTAACATTTGTACTGTAAGTATAATTAGTAGCTTCCACTCACGGCGTCACTGTGTGCCAAATTATATTTTTTATTAATTGCCTATGTGTTATTCTGATGTATAAACTATATTCCTGTAAAGTTTCATCTAAAACCGTTCAGTAGTTTATCCTTACAAACTCTCACATTTGCAATTATTTGATTATTTGCTTACTTTGTGTTAGATCATTTAAGTAAATGTTCCAGTTATTTAATTATTATTTAACTAAAGACCAATACTTAACAAATAATAACTAATAAAATATCAACAATTAATTATAATTTACAAATGTCATTGGCTTAAATAAATTAATAAACCAATATTAATATAAAATTAATCAAAAATAATTAAGTGCAACCAACCAACCAACCAGGTCTGGTGCAGGCCATTGCCAAGTTAACAGACTGGGAACCAATATAACAAACTTCTTTCAACAATTCAATTTCTGCCGGTGACTTTATGACTCTCATTTGATGGAGAACCGTTTGTGGATCATCTAACGTTATTTGGCCATGTTGGAGGCATTTCAAAACGGTATTGTGTATGTCTGGATTTGCTGGGTCCACATTTTGATACCAGAGGACAGCTGGACTTGAACTGGTGGTCAATCTGGAATAAAACTGAAATTAGGAAGTACAGAAAACAAGTAGCGATAGGAAGAATAGGGAGGTCTGAAATATATTTAGGGCTTCAGATATTTTTTTTCAAACAAGTCCTTAGCTCTGGTCTCATCACCAGATCAAAACCTATGAGTAACTAGGCTTAAAGTTTTGAAAAAACTTGGGTAGATTGGCACTGTTCCTACCACCATAGTGGCACTACTTGCCACTGTCGTGTTCTGTTTTGTAGTGTCTAGTAAACATATGCTAAAGATTTCACACCCCTTTATGTTGATGACATATTACAATGTTAGGACATACAGGATTTTCATATGACTGTCCCGTAGCAAAATTTAGATTCTAATATAACTATTTATTATTTCTACTTGCATTCATTTAAAGTAGTAGTATTAGCAATCATACAAAAAATATTATACATACTTGTTGATGAAGCTCTCAAAGTTCTCAACAGGTCTAGACTCATCTACAGCAAACAGATGTGCGGCTGCAGAACACCCTGTGCGAGGTCCTTCCCACAACTCTGCATGGCTGTCTTTGTCATGAACGAATAATATGCACTAAAACATCAATAGACTGTAATGATTTTTGTGTTTCTTACTCTTTTGCATTCTGCAAATAACTGTCACACTAAATTTTGTTATTTTGGGAATTTAAGATACAAAAATTGTTGCAGTATTTTTCCATAAACAAAAAAGCATCTTTTAAGCTATAGAAACTACTATAATAATAGTAGTTTCTATTAAAATTAATACAACATTTATATGTAATGTGTTTTTATGTTCTAATGTGGTTTGCTAACATACATAAGCATATTATTTAGTAACTCAAAAAATACAATTTTCATTAATTTTGCATTTATTTATTACTCGATGACCCAACAGATGTTGGCTGGTCTGAAATATGAATATTGAAGTGGTTACAACTATTTTTTTTCATAAGACCCTTCTCCTGACAATAATTAAGACTATAAAAAAATAACTAGCAAAATCCAAAGGAAAAAATGACCAAGGAAAATGTTTATATATAAGATCACACAAAAGTATAATGTGGATAAGACAATAAATATGAAATATGTTTGGTGAGAATAATATTGCAGTCGTAGTTGAATATCAGTGTTCCTAATAATTTATTAATGTGAAAGAATTATTTACCTGATAATTATTTGTATTTGATGGCTTTACAATAACTAAAATAGATGCAGGTTCGAGACATCCAGTCAAATAAAAAAAATCTGAATTTTGTCTAAAGACATAAGGGATTTTATCTGACATGTATTGTTTTCTGGCAGCTGGAACTACAATCTGAAAGTAAAATATTAGAGTCAATGGACAGGATAGAACAAATTCCGATAGTCAAAGGACAGTATCCTACTCTCCTGAGCACCATCATAAAATAAGTTTATTCTAGAAAAGAAAGTACTGACCAAAAAAGCTATTTTCATTTTATAAGTTTATGAATTTATGTAAAATGTTGATTTGATAAAATAATAGTAAATAATAGTATTTCTGTTGAAAATATATACACAATAGATAATATTTGTGAATTATTTGCAAAAACCTTTAAGACATATAATTTTAATGCTTTATATCTTGTAACACAACTCCGAGTTAAAAAGGTGAGTCATATCTAAGTTTGCTATTTAGTATGAGGCAAACAGACATTTTTTCTAATAGTAATAAAGTTAGCCCTAAACACTAAAAGTGGTAATAGTATGTTGCCATCATGAAGCTAGGATTCTTCTAGTGTGTGTTTGCTACCTTAAATCCATAACTGGAGCACGACAGGAACAGATAACTAGTGAAAATGATAATATAAAAAAAAAATTACAATATGTGTCTTGTTTAAATGTTGTACTTCAGTAGCTAATCTGTTGACCAATGAATCCCGCCTATCTTTGTACTCCTGTTGGGTGATCCCACAAGTGAGGTGGCCAGGAGACACCAGATGTGGATGAGTGTGGTATGTCGGCTGTCCTAAGATGCCCTTTGGGATTTGTCCAGTTATAGTCTTCTCATCAGGTGGCATTTCTATATTCGACATACATCTTAACTTTTGCTGATATGATTGTCTCAATAATTTAGATAATTGTCTAGCTCCTAAAACAAATACACATGTAGTTTAACTTGAACATTAGGTTAAATTTTTGTTTTTGGGTTGTTTACAATAGTCTTACCTTGCCGTGTTGTTAATAATCGTACGCTGTGCATATTTATATCTAAAAACTATTATTCTTATTAATAATAAATAATAAAATTGTTCTATTTATAATTAATTCACAATTTAAAACAATATTCATTCGGATTTTTGACGTTGACAAATGTGAAATGACAATTTATTGTTGTTTTTTTAATTTTATCCCAGTCGGGGAAAGGCAAAGGATCTGAGTCCATACAGCCACGTCTTCCGTATTAATAAATATTTTTCTTGTTGCATATTTTCAATTCATGTCTTCCGTATTTATTCTTTATTTCAGTCATTAGTCACTAATTTACAAAGTAATGTCTGGTCTTGAGTAAAACGGTGGTTTCGTTACACAAGCTCGTCTATGAGATTTGGCGGCAGCGAGGAAATTGACGTTACACTAATTTCTTCATGATTATTTCATTTGTGCACTTTCACAAAATTAAACTAATTTCCACTTAAATTAACCAATTTTACTCATGTTTACAACTAAATTCAATAATTGTGAAAAAAATACGACCATCTTCATTCACGATGGCGCCAAAACTTCCCAATTTATCGTAATTTTTTTCTTTGTTGACATTGGCACAGAGTTCATTAGAACATAAGTGTTAAAACATGGTTAAAACATGAAACGGAACGCATTAACAAGGTAATCTACTTTTTTTTAGTAATTTGCAAGTAGTTTACATAACACTATTAAGAGTATCTTCAAGCCCGTATCCCCGAAAAGATAGGGAAGATTTTATTATCAAATATTGTAGCTGTTATAAGAGATAAGCAAAGCCTTATTTTTAAATCAATGAGTAAAACGATACATGTGTTAAAAATAGGTTTTTTAAACCCATGGCTAAACAAACTTGGCACTGGCAAATAAAAGATTGACAAAACAGACTGGAACACAATTATAGGTACATATTCCATGACAAAATCGCTCATGTATTACTAGGGTAACGTCAAGAAACCAGAATATTTGTACGAAAATAGTAATAAATATGGAAACCAGGCTGGATTATAGGCATCTTGACGAGAGTAGGCACAGCAGAGTAGAATTGGGCAAAGTGCTAACTGCAGCACTCATCGACCATACATCCCAATACACGCCTATTCTTTATAATTTTGCTCTGAAACAATTCTGGCACATAGCTGAGGTGCAGGGAAGCGCGGAACTGCTTTCTTATTGGCCCTTGCCATGACATGACAACACGTCATATACTTTCTTTCAATAGGTTTTGGCCTTCACGTTAGTATTTAGCCATTAGTCAAGTAGAAATTTGCATCAAATTATAAATCAATTCATATCAATCAATCATAAGTCGCCAGGAAGTCGTGTCAGGCTCACAATTCATATCAATCAATCATAAGTCGCCAGGAAGTCGTGTCAGGCTCTTGGGTAAAGCGGTGGCCTGTTTACTCAAGCTCATGTAATGAGATTTGGCGGCAACGAGGAAATACACGATACGCTAATTTCTTCATGATTATTTTATTTGTGCACTTTCACTGAACAAAATTGTACAAAATGAATGAATGAAATGAATCAACACGAAATTCAATAATTATGAAAAAACCTCGACCATCTTTTCTCTCGATGGCGCCAAAATAACCACGTCATATTCATAAACAGATATGTAAGATTAGGGATGAGACATATTTAATATGAACAATATATTTTATCGACATGCCTTTTATTTTATGAAGTACGACATTGTAACCGATTATATCGCATTTTGTTATTGCACGTCACATCGCAGTTATGCAACTCAACGTCTCAAAGTTCACACATTTTCGCGGCTTAGAGTAATATCCGTACTTGAATATATTAGGTCCTTACATCTGTAATTGGCGTTTTGTAGGGGAGGAACATAAGTCGAATGTTTTTAATGTAATATATTTATTTAATCAAAGTATGAACCATTGTTTCCATCATTTGCCATTTCATAGGTAATTCATTGATCCCTCTACTGAAAAACCATTCGAACGGGAATCAATAAAATCTTTGGACGTGGTTTGAACTGCCCCATCGAAATTGATTTTTTTGAAAAAAAAATATAATCTGTTGAAGTTAGGTTCAAGTGCATGTTTTTTACATTCCAATCGATGCTCTTCTAATTGAGAAGCCGACTGTAGTGCAGTATATGGTCTAGCATTGTCATGAAGCAGCAGGGCATAAAGTGTATTAAAAAAACCTTCTGCAAAATGTTGAGATTTAATTCACTGTCTTTGGAATTTCGAATTCCGAAACCAATTCTCTCGTTTGGTTTCTTTCAACCAAATTAGATTTTTTTATTTTATGATCTTGTGGATACCTGATATATAAGACATACTTATCAAATTGAATTGTTTTTATTCATTCGAGTAATTCCCACCTAAACTACAGAATATAATTGAAATACTGTAAACAAATTAGTTTTAAATGGTCCCAGCCCTTTGAAAGTTTTATCACATCAGTATGTGTATGGGGTCAGTACTCCAACATAGCCTATCGGAATTGGTCTTGAATTTATATCACCCAGATAACCACTAACTGCCTTATTCATAAAAAATAGTTAAATAACCTCCTAAACATTTCTTAACTAATCATTTGATTAAGCCTAAAACATTGTTTAAAAATTTGTTATTCATAAAGTACATTTTGACAATGCTTAGTTAAATACTGTTTAACTTGGTAGGTTTTGGTAGAAATGTGGCTGTATGCGTATTTCTTTTGCTAAAAGTGAATTAAACAATTGTCATCCGTTGTCAACATCGTTGTTTCTGAATACGGTGTCGGACATCTATAACCTCTTCGTAAAGAGTATTTATATTCCCTGTCTATAACTATCTACCTGCTAATGTGCTGGGCATTGGCTGGGCCTGGGCTATGTAAGTTACATATTTTAGTTATAAGTTGGCGTTTTTTAAAAAATGTGATGCCGAAGTTCAGTACTACTCGTATTGTATTACAATAAAAGTAAATTTATTAGAGTAAACAAAATTTGATGCAACATAGTCACAAAACGTTTGAACTGATACACTGCATTTCAAAAATAATGTTTTTTAATGCATCTTCATTATGTTACTAAGCTAAATATAGAATGATGTCATTTCTGTAATATTTTCCCCCGTGTTGGTTCGAGTTCCTTTGTAAAATAGACCATCTACCTACCTGTTAGACAGCTCGTAAAAAGCGAGCATAGGCTTACTGTCACTAGCACCGTGACAACTGACTAGGAGGTGAGTTTCGCAGCGACTCACCCGGATTGGTACCACCGCCTTAACTATTCCTGCCGCCATAATATCAGCGCTTGCTATTGAATTGTTCCGGTTCGTAGAATAAAGTAGCCGGTAAAATTACTTTTGCTCGGGGCTTAATATCTTAACCTCAGGTTGGAAACTCACCATTGCCACCTTTGGTGTCTCTAGGCGGCGTGAAATTCTCACCATCAGAAAATCTGTCTACTTTTTTGCTTTCAATATCATAAAAAATTCTCTGGAAAACTATTCGTTTCGTCATAGGAGTCATTGGCCATCTCCATAATAAAACATGTTATTATAGTCCTATATTGTTCCAAAATCCAACATATCCAGCCTAAACTTGTCCAAACTTCAGCGAAATCAAAATATTTCAATGCGTGTATTATAGAAAGAATACACAAATAAGCCATATTAAATAGCTATTTGTTGCATTTTGTCATTGCATATAAAATCAGCTGTTTGAAATTCAGTCAGCCATTTTGTTGATTAAAGTTTTAAACAAGGGTCCGAGGTTGTTTAAAGTGACAGCTATTTAAGAGTATATTTAAACAAATGATTAACTCTAAATAGCGTTTATGAATAAAAAAAAAATTAAACATTATTTAAATTGGTGATTAAAAGTTAAACAACGTTTATGAATAAGCCTGCTAATGCACTAATAACAACACAATAAAAAAACAATTAAAAGGGTTCAATAAAATCGGCTCAACTATTTATGAGTTAATCAATGACAAATAACAGCGCTTTCTACAGAAGAAGTTCAGTTTTCCATCGTGTTGATCCGGGTCCACTGGCTAAAATAGATCACCTGCCCCTCTGCCAGGCACCTAGTAAGAGGCGAGCACAGGTAAAACAGATAATTGTTAACAAGATAACTGGTGATACAGTGGTGTGCAGCAACTTCCCTGGGTAGTTATCCACCGCCTTACCCATTCCTGCAGCTATAATGACAATGTCACATTCCAATTCAGAGAGTAAGGAAACCAGTAGATTTGCACAATAGGCCCTACATTCCGACCATAGGACAGCAACGCACCTGTAACATCGATGGTGTCTATAGGCCATGATTATCTGTTATTAATAAGAGAGCCGTGTGCTTGTTCGCTGACTTCTCACATGAAAAAGAGTAACTACCCAGAGGCCAACTCAAAAGTACACAGAGTAAGAAGTTTTTTATTGTTTCTGTCAGTGCTTAAATTTATCGATAAAATACATAAATACCTACGTACAATACCGGTGCAAGACCGGTATCATATTCGGGATAAATAAATAAATATATCGATAAAATAGATTTGCACATTAGTCCATCACTAGCTGTATGCAACGGAAAGTGATAGGTAGCTTGAAAATCACATGTGTAAGAAAAGGATATAAGCCCACATCTAACAATGACTGTCCAGTATATGATGAACTCCGATAATTCAATTATGAATGTTATTATTTTTAATTAGCCTACGGAAAGTTGTACCATCTTTTTGGTAATTTGAAGTGCGGTTGTCTTTACCGTACTAATTCGTAATTTAATTAAACAAACAGTCATTTTATATCTATTTTTTTATTTTTTATACAATAACGCGACAATGTTTACAGGTCGATACTGTTCATCACTGTTCATATCTTTTTAAGTAATAAGCTGCATTAGAACAATTACACTTATGTGTTGACAGAACGACAGAACTGTGTTGCCTTATATGAGGCATCTATTGGGATGAATGGTCGATGGCAGCACTCGATACTCTGATCTGCTTATTCCAAAATAGAAATGCATGTATACATTATATGTATTTACATGTATATGTATTATACATTAGGGATAGCAACGCCTACGCCGGCAACAATGGAAAGTCGGTCTAAGGTCGAAGCAAAATTTGCTGGAAAAAGCTTTTTGCCTTTTGCATTGCGTAGGTACTTATTCTTAAATCATACCGATCAGGAAACATCGACTTTGGCAAAGAATTGCAGTCCTTTGGTGAAGTTATGATTACTTTTTTATATCAACATCTGCCTTCTATTCTAGCTTATATTCTAAACAGCAATAACCTCATTCTAGTTGTTTAAGTATCTAAATACACAAAGAAAAACTTTTCAGAGCGAGTTCATATCCCAATTAAAGCTTATTTTAGACAGTTTAGTAAATATATATTCATCTCACGCTCCAATACTAGGACAAATGTACTTTCCAAGCTATAAGGTCTGACTTATGGTATGATAACTTGAATCATTTAGGTAACAGACATAATAATATACTTAAAATAATATTTTTTTGGGTTCCGTAGCCAAAGGTTAAAACCGGAACCGTTATAGATTCGTTATGTTTGTCTGTCTGTCCTTCCATCCAAATGTCATTGCCACTTTTTTTTTCAAAACTATAAGAGCTATGCTTTTGAAACTTAGTAAGATGACGTATTCTGTGAACCGCATTAAGATTTGACACCAAAATAGAAATATAACTATAAATTCTTGGAGGTTTTTACTTAGAACTAAAATTCAATTATTTTTCACCAAATTCATAAGAGCTGGTGATATCGAGCTCCAAGATGACATTGAGGTTTCTACCATCAGTGTTTTCTAAACATAATAGTTTGTGGGAAGACACTTCCAAAGTGCTAAAATGTGTGTCCCCCCTTGTAACTTCTAAATAAGAGAACGATAAAACTCAAAATATACATGGTGTACATTACCATGTAAGCTTCCAGCAGAAATTGGATTGAACGAGATCTACTTAGTTATTAGTTTTTTTAATAGGTAATTAGGACCAATACATAAAATTACTGTACTTAACTGTTAAGTTAAGAGACTGTTAGTTTAGCATAACCATTTAAATACAAATAGCAAGAGAAACCCAGCTTAAAGTCCGGTGAAGTTGTAAAAACCACCAGGTTGGCAACACGTTGGTCATTCCAAAAAACAAAAACAGAAGAAACTGTAACTGCAATTAATTTATAACTTTTTCATGTGGTCATGAAATAACATAAACTGATTAAACTGAAAGATCATTTATATTGATTATTGTGATTATTAACTACTGCAACTTGCAAGCTGATACAGAACCCTTCATGGGCGATTCCGATTCGCACTTAACCCGTGGCCGCTTTTATTACTACAATTCCGACTCTTACTTGATCACTTTTATTGGAGCAATAGTTCCTTATATATAATAAATTAAATTTTGAACATTAACAATCACTTTACTAGTCGATAATTGCAAAGACTGGAAAATGTATTTTAAGCATTATAACAACAAGATTTAAAGATTCTCAGGAACCTACGTAGTATTTTCTTGCCCATAAATTTATACCTTAGTAACCTTTACAAGAAACTCGCGTGCCTAGCTATAATTATAAGCAATTTATTTAATCTTCATTTTCAATTTAGCTTTAAGTATTCCAGCAGGGGTAAGATGCGCAGGCAGTGAACATTAAGGTGATTACCTAATAATTTAAGTCCAAGTTGCTCGAATAAAGCATTTTCATTGTTAGTTCGGGTCTGTGGTGTAAATTAGACCATCTACCTCCTTACCTGGTAGCACGTAAGTGGCGAGTCTGGTATTCTATGGTAGAGTATTTATGCTGCCAAAGTGACAAGTGTATGGCAGTATGGTGTTGCAGTCCTGAGGGTAGTGTAGACTTACAATTGGACTGGATAATGGACAGACTTACATAGTGTTGATATTCTGATGATCTTACATATGTATAGATTGTACATGCCAAACACCCCGGCCACAGTACAGCCACTTACCTATAAAATTAAATTAAACATACACGGGCAAATCATACAAATGCATCTTATTGCTCGTGTTATGGGTGTTAGTCAAAAATACTAAAACTTTGAAATACTTAATCAAATACCAGTAAAAATTTTATAACGTCAAGACGCATACATGCAGATATCTAAATGTTGATCACACAAATGTCTGCCCCCTGTCGGGAATCAAACCTTCCCGATGGGTAGATTGTGTTAGACGTGTACGCTAAAACCTCGACAAACGAAGAGGTCATTTAATACTTCTAGAGCAGCCTTTCCCAAAGTGGGCGATAACGCCCCCTTGTGGGCGCTGGAAGCCTAGAGGGGGGCGGTATAACTCTTGAAAAAAATGTTTTTTTTTTAAACTAGGCGCAACAAATATGTTATTGAGGTTATTGACAAGAAAAAAACGGGGGGGGGGGGGGCGCTACAAAACAACTGATTTTCAAAGTGGGCGTTACATGAAATAAGTTTGGGAACCTCTGATCTAGAGTGTGTATCGGCCACGGTTCTCTTTTGTCATCAGGATATCCATAACGTCATGACGTGTTCCGGTTCGGAGGGTAAGGTAGCCGGTAAACTTATTTTGCTCGAGGCCTATTATCCCGGCCTCAAGTTGACAACGCACCATTTCCACCTTTTATGTATCTAGGCGGCGTGAATTTATTACCATCAGGAAATCCGTCTGCTTGTTTGCCTTCCAATATCATTAAAAAAAAGGAGAGCCTGTCTCATAATAATGAGATGTGAGTTACACATGG
Organism: Calephelis virginiensis; assembly: GCA_002245475.1. Taxonomy (NCBI): domain Eukaryota; kingdom Metazoa; phylum Arthropoda; class Insecta; order Lepidoptera; family Riodinidae; genus Calephelis; species Calephelis virginiensis. Next base: position 225,425 of record NJDC01001535.1, read on the forward strand.
TTAGTCTGGAAGTGTAGGTAGGTGATAGGTAGGTAAGTTTCTTAAGTGTTACTAGTTAGGATTTATTCAATAGGATACCCATTTTCATCATACTGAAACACGAAAAGGCTGCAAACGGCCGTCACTAACACAGTGATTTCTTACTAGGTGTTAGAGTTTCGCAGCGACTCGCCCGGCTTGGTACCACACCCTTACCTATTCCTGCCGTCAATTCCAAATTAAGAGTGCACTTCCAAGGTGGTGCCACTGCCACCAAGTCGGGAATTAATAACGGAATCCCGGGGAAATCGAGGAAAACTCTTACCATTAGTTGATGACGTCAGTCTTTTGGAGTTTTAATTCCTTAAACCATACGGCGATCTTTCATCCTTAAATGGCCGATATCCCCCGTATACGACCAAAGGAATTGGCTAGTTCATTTGTTGTTTGTACTACAAAGGACTGGAATTTTGTGCCAAAGGCGGTTTTTCCGAAACAGTACAATTTGGAAGTATTAAAAGATAGCCTGACTAGACTTTTTATAGCAGAGTCATGGAAAGGTTATCAGAGTTAGACCTAAGATTTCCATCGGGCGGGCTTACATGTATGACAATGTATAATTGTAAAAAATACTTTTTTATGTAAAAACTGTAGGTCCAGGATAAGTTACAGAGCTCTTACAAATATTTGATTTGACCAGATCCACTACTCCGCTAGGTCATCGGTCTATCTACAGTTAGGTATTTATTGAAATTTAATTCAGTTACGAAATGAAATGCACCTGGTCGGCAATTATCTACAACCAGTCCCCGGTCCAGACTAATTGGTTTGTCAATATAAATTAATATCCGATAGAGCGCCAACGCCAGACGAGATGCTTATCAAAACTATAAACGTTACTTTAATTAAAAGAGATAACGTTGTAAAATGCTATCTATAAAAATATCGTTCGATAATTTTTGACGATTATAATATGGACCTATGGGAAATTTAATATTATAAAAAATTTTTGCTGTAGTCTAGTGGACTGACGTTGGCATTGAGTACATGAAGTCCCGGGTTCGATACTCGAGTTGGAAAACTAAAATTGTGTTTTATCAATTTTCTAATAAAAAAACATTTAAAACTTAACTAACTTAAACTTGAAAGTATGCCCGTTTAGCTGACGTTGGCATTGAGTATACATGAGATCCCAGTTTCGATACTCGATTTGGGAAACTGAAAATGATTTTTACAAATATTCTAATAAAAAAACACTTAAAACTTAACTAACTTAAACTTGAAAGTATGCCCGTGTGGCGATGGGTTTGCCAGCCTAATAAATTTTTTGCCTTGTTACCTTTGACTAACCCTGGTTGCATTTCTGCTTATCTTCTCGAGGTTACGAGCTGTTACTCTTTTTATGTGAGTTGTCAGCGAATAAGCACAATGCTCTTCTAATGGTAAGAGATAACCGTGGCCTATGGGCCCCATATATGTTACAGGTCACGCAAATCGTCGCTGTCCTGTGACCGGAATGTCAGGTTGTGCAAGTCTACCGGCTGCACTAAACTCCAGCAGGTCGGAAGATCATAGACTTACTATGGCAACAGAAATAGATGAGACGGTGGCTCCCTACCTGGTCCAGCGTCTATCACCAGTGATCTTGTTAGTGATGATGTATATTTTAATCAGTTCTTGCCTCTTAAAAGCTGTCTGGCAGAGAGGCGGATGGTCTATTCTACTCGGCGGACTCGGACCAACACGCGGGAAAACTTTAACACACATACATACATACTTACAACTTCCTCCACGTTTTTAAAATTGAGATTTTTGAAGTGAAAACTTCTTTAGCGGCGTATCACATTTTTTTTGGAACGGGTAAAAACTTCTAAACTCGCGTCAGATGGTCAGTAGGGTTACTCTTGAATCTCGATGTCATGCGAATTGGAAATTGGAATCGTATATGTCACTTTAGGTACTTTTGAACACAGTATAAGGGGATTATTAACATTTAGTTACAAATAAATTCGACGAATAGGATAAAATAATTTACTATTTACTATTAACTTAATGTCAATAATTCGCTAGAATTGTGTTCAGGAGTACCTAAAATGACATATTCGATTCCAATTTCCAATAATGCATGAATCGAGCGTCGAGAGTAACCCTACTGATCGAAAATTCGTAAGACGGCGCAGGGCGCTTGCTCGAATGTTCGTGTTGTCATGTTTGTGAACGATAGCGCAATAAATGAATATTGTATTGTACCACATAAATGATAGTATTCCATACTGATAATTAACGCAATTCGTGCAAAATTATTCCCTAACTATTACAAAATATCAAAAATGCATAACGTTAATATTCAAGTTTTCACTTCTGCCGGCACTCCCGGAGTGCAACTAGTCGTTTTTTTTCTTAAATAATCTTTTGAATCGATATTACATATTTTTCAAAAGGTTCTAGTTTGTAGTGTTTCCAATAAGCCAACTTTATTTGGGTTCTTTTCGTGATGTCATAGTGTTATCAAACTAATACCACGATGTGCGGGTGTTCACACGACTCCTATTAATGCTAGTATTCTTATTTCTATGCACAATTAACTTTTAATTGTATACAAATGTGACACACGTGAGTTGTATGTGCATCTTGTCGAGTTTTCTTTAATTTAGTGAGTTAGTTATCTTCACGCCCATATCCCCGAAGAGGTAGACAGAGGTACCACCCCCGATTAGCCGAAGACACTAAGTCCCACAATGTGATAAGCATATCGGGTATACCAGGCACATATCCAATCCAGTGCAACGTTATTTTTATTAGAAAATTGATAAAACATATTTTCTAGTTTTTTAGTTACTCGACCCGGAGATCGAACCCGGGACCTCGAGAAGTCAAGTCTACCGATCACTAGACCCCAGAGGCGATTAAATAAAAAACGCGGCAAAATCCGTCCATCCGCTGAAGAGCTACGATGCCACAGACAGACAGACACACACACACACACACACACACGCACATAGCGAAAGACATGTCGGAGCTTTAAAATAGGTGGAGGCGATAAAAAAGGTTTAGTAGAACACAGTCTGTCTGTATCAGGACCGCGATTCACGAGGAATCTATTAAAGACGTTTTAGACGGCTGTAAATATGCCTTCCAACAGAGGTAGCCATGGAGGAAACTGTGTTTACTCCAATTACTATTAAATTTAGATTAAACTAGCGGCACGGTACGTGCTTCGCTACGTATTTGACATAACGCAACAAAACAAAAAAAAAACAACTGAAAAAAGTTTCAATTTGACAGAAAAATACCCATTAACAAAGCGAATTCCGCCATTTATTGAATTCATTTGTTACAAAAAATGTGATAAATGAAGAACCGCTCTACCGATTTTATGCAAACTTCACATAAACGATATACTAAATAGTCAGAACAAAGCCTAAACATTTGGTTTGGATAGGTTAGATCGTTCTTGAGTTATAAAATTACAACGAAAAGTGGCATTGATTTTTATATATATAGACTAGCTGACCCAGCAAACTTCGTATCGCTTGACAATAACGCCTCGACAGTAGCGCAGTCTATCGGATCCGATGTAAAACATACCAAAATCAACAACTACTTATTAAAAAATAAATAAAAAAACATTTTCCAGGAGAGCAAATTGTGAATCTAAACCATTCTTGAACTCGAATTCCCTTGAACACACACGAAAAGTTTCATCAACATCGGTCCAGTCGTCTAGAAGGAGTTCAGTGACAAACACACGAATACAATAATTATATAATATATAAAGATATAGAATCACACTTATGCAAACCAATGTTTACAACCAGCGCTTATAACCGTGTTGAACCTTTATTATACATACTGATCGTAACGATATATGACTGATAGTTACTTTATAGTCCAAAGGACTTTAGGATACTCTTTGTTCCGCTTACTAAAGGGGTTAACGTATGATAGGGGTAAAAGTTTAAATGTGAAATGGGCTTATAATAAATTAAAGAGAAGTCCAAATTTATTAATGCTTTTTTGTTTTGGAGTGTGTGCTTTAGATTGCTCCGTATTTTTTCTGTAGTTTAGAAATTAACATAACACTCAGTACAAAGTGACCAAATAATATTAAATCCGGAATGTACAGAAACATTTGAAATTACAGGTTATTTTACATATACATACATACATATCTTCAGAGTAGACAGAAAGTATCGAGTGCAATGTGAACAAGTTTGCCAGGTTGGCTAATATGTTTTTTTATGTAAATATAAGGTAAAAATAAATGATTCGATGTTTAAAATTTTAGATAGTCGGCCACATCTAATAAATAAATAGGCACAAAATACAATGGTAATCAAAAACCCTTTAGTTTTCAATATTAATGCAAGTTTTGTCATTTGTCTCACATAGCGCTAAACTCGTCGTAAACTAAAAGTATTTTTGATCTTGGTATTTTATATTAAGTACCTCTGTCGATATCTTTTACTAGATGCGCTGAACAGTAAACAATTGTTTCAGAAGAATCTTAAACAGCATTAAATATCTTCAAAACATTTTTTTAAACTTTCTAATACGTTTAGTAAAAGGCTCAACAAAATCGTGAAGATATCTGGAACATTCCAGACCAATTATATGCCTCAACCATCAAACTCTCACAATCCCATAATGCACCTGTTGTTCTAATGGAAATTGATCTAAGAAACGCCCAACATTTTTTGGCACGAGTCTCTATAAGGAAAAGGCTCTACTAAGCTCCGTAGGCAGGAAGGTCACCTACGTTCACCACAGCCTCAACTAAGTAATGGCGGCAGTTAGTGCGGAACGGCCTGCGCGCGCGCACGTAACTTGACGCGCCATCTGTGCTTTCGTAGTGTTGGACGTGCCGTTATAGTGTTTCATAATAGTTCTGTGCTTGTTTACTTTTTCTACGCAAAAACTACACCGTATACAGCCAAGAATTTCCCAAAGAGGTTTGTTTCTTTAATTATTGTCACAGATAAGGTATAGATAAATAAATACTAGAGCTCAGTTCGCGGATTCATTTGCATCGTTTTGTAAGCCATTCATTATTGTTACGGTTGCTTGCGTGTTTGCTATTACCTAATACGTGACCTCGTGAAATTATTATAAGGTCTGAACGAAGGAGGTTTTAATATGAGTCTTATATAAAGTAAATGTTTTATACCTATCTAAAGGCCGCAGCCTTTGAAGTATCCGTTAAGCAATTTTGTAGGCTATTATGTAAGTTGAGATCAAAGTTATTTACTTAAGTATCCGTTAGATCAATCTTCGATTTTCATTCGCCACTTTGCTATAAGTGTTTGTGTAATTTTTAATATTCGTCTATAAAAGGTACGTGATCTTGCTCTACCTACTCCTTTTCCAAATACGGATTTAAAGGCGTGTTGACTAAGTATTAGTCAACTAGTGAGAAAAATAATTTTCGTTACGCCCATTATTACGACCGGGGTAAGCAGAAGTGCAACCACTAATCTAATATTGGTAGAATAGATCCAATAATTAAAGCCGAAGTAAATATGATTTTCTGGATAACTGAATACTAGCACATAGCTATTGAATAAACACCCTATTCCGGAACACGACAATAGTAATTACTTACTATGACAGATTACTAATGGGCGATGGGGTCTTTAAACCTCCTTTCAAAACTCATTAATAGTAATATATTTTACTATGATGGTAGATGCTAATTTGTTACTAAATGAGTTATAAATCTGTGTGGAGGAGTCCCATAGGTCAAACCACAACCGAAATAGGAAGTGTAGAGTATGGGAACCACAGACAATTTAATTATCTATTGTTAGTGAACGTCTCGACAACCGTAGTACTTTCGTAATTAGTATTGCAGGACACAACACAATATTGATGTTTTTAAATTAATAAATACTTCTATAAATTTTAAAGAAAGAAAAAATTTCGCCCCAGGCAGGATTTGAACCTGTAACCTTTCGTCTCAAGCCGACGAATGCTCTAACCAATTGAGCTACTGAGCATTCAAGTCCCGTGGCGAAATTTTTAATTCCTTTCTAACCCGTTAACGCGGGTAGTTATAAATACTTGTACTGTTTTAAGTAATATGGATATTTGGAAGTCTACTAAGCGACGACAATGACAAATACCAAATGTACAAAACACTATGTTGTTCTTATATTAACAAAATACCTATATAATATTTTTGCGCTAAAGCAGAGGTTCCCAAACTTATTTCATGTAACGCCCACTTTGAAAATCAGTTGTTTTGTAGCGCCCCCCCCCCTCGTTTTTTTCTTGTCAATAACCTCAATAACATATTTGTTGCGCCTAGTTTAAAAAAAAAAAACATTTTTTTCAAGATTTATACCGCCCCCCTCTAGGCTTCCAGCGCCCACAAGGGGGCGTTATCGCCCACTTTGGGAAAGGCTGCGCTAAAGTTATAACTAATTTTGGGATGCGTACAAAAATGATTTAAATAATATTAACACAGTAAAAATGCAAAAAGTAAAATATAATTTTTATATCGTCATCTGAGTGCTTAAAACAAAAATTTAGTATTTTTCTCGTTTTCCTGGAGATTCCATCATCAGATCCAGACTTGGTGCCTGGTGGCAATGGGGCCTCTTTAAACGCTCTTTCAAACACGTACATTTTTAAGATTGCTTGACAAATGTCGAAGAAATCTCAATGCATAAAAAAGTAGGTAAGTACATATTGTAAACATAAGAAATCGTTTAAACTGTTAACTAATAATTTGTGTTAATTGACGTCTATGAGAGCGGTCGTTAGATAATGCTTATGTCAAATACTTAGTGGTAGATATGCAGCTTGCCCGAAATGTTGTGAGGCAAGCAAACGGACTGATTTCCTGGATGAAGAAATTCACACCACCTGGAAACACCAAAGGTGGTAATGATGCGTGGGCAACCTTATGCCGGAATGTTAGGTTTCGAGCAAAAGTAAGTATGTCGGCTACCTTATCCTCCGAACTGGAATACGTCAATGGCAAGCACTGACGTTATGGCGGCAGGAATAGGTAAGGCGGTAGTGTCAATCCGGACGAGTCGATGCGAAACTCTACCAGATAATTTGATGTCACGCTATTAGTGAGGGAAGCCCATGCTCGCCTTTTACTAATTGGTATTATCTTCTTACCTATTTCTCGCTGTCATAGTGTTCACCATTAGAAATATTTGTAAGCGTGGTCTAAGAACTTGGCTATCATATAATAAATCGCTATCTCATAATAGCGAACGCACCAGTAATATCTATGGTGTCAACTCTTTACATCGGGTGAGCCATTTAACTGTTCATTGTCATATGTCATAATCGCCTCTGTGGTCTAGCGGTCCGGGTGTTGGACTTGACTGCTTGAGGTCCCGGGTTCGAATCCCGGGTCGGCCAACAAAAAGGAAATTGGATTTTTCCAATATTCTAATAAAAAAAATGTTGGTCGGGATTGGAAATGTGCCCGGTTGGCGATAGGCTTGCCACCTATCACATTGTGGGACTTAGTGTCTTCGGCTAGTCGTGGGTGCCATGGTTGTACCTCTGCCTACCTCTTCGGGGATATGGGCGTGAAGATACTGTCATATAACATAATAGCCTTCACTTAAAATTATCTGTGAATTACTTAACATTGACATTGCATGAATATTTTGATTCTTTATGACATTATACATATATTTATGTAATTGTATACAGTATTTTAATTTTGAAGTGTGTATCTTCCTATTAAACTATTTTATATCATGAATTTGTGAAACAGTAAATAAGATAATTTGTTATTCCAACACCCATTCTTACCATGTTTCAAGCAAAATCCTAATATACATATTTCTTGTGTTTGTGTGTTAGTCACTGAACTCCTCCTAGACGACTGGAGCGATTTTGTGATTTTTTGTGTGTCTTCAAGGGGATTAGAGAATGGTTTAGATTCACAATTTGGTCCACTGGAAAATGTTTTTTTTTTATTATTGTTATTTATTTAATAATAAGTAGTTGTTAATTTTGGAATGTTTTACATTGGATCCGATAGATTGCGCTACTATCGAAGCATTAATGTCAAGCGATACGAAGTTTGCTGGGTCAGCTTGCTAGTTTTATAACTCATTATATATAACTCAAGAACGGCTGAACCAATTAGGTTAACAATTGATGGGGAGGTGTCTTAGAACCAGAAGAAGTACATAGAATACTTTTTTATCCCGTTCGACTACGGGGACTTTAATTTTTCTCATACAAACTGAACGGTACGAGCTAAAGTCGTTTGAATACCTAGTTATAAACTTACTATAAATTGTTATAAATCAAAGTCAATCACCAATAGGTGTCGCTAGGCTCGCCAACCCCTCGCCCAATAAGGGGGTCGAATGTTAAATGTCCAGATCAGTTATTGTCACACAAATATGGGTTGATTATGACCGCTTTAGCGTGAGCCCCCAGCCTCGAATAGTAACAAAAGAGGTTAATGACCACTAATTTGAGTCTTCAAAGTGACCTCTAGTGAATAGTCTAAACTAGCAGTCTCAGAAAACTTCGTACAGTCCAACATGTAGGTATCATATGTTTTTTTATCTTAACTTTTCAAATGTTTCAAAAAAACAAGTAAACAAGTATCTTCACGCCTATATCCCCGAAGAGGTAGGCAGAGGTACAACCAAGGCACCCATGACTAGCCGAAGACACTAAGTCCCACAATATGATAGGTGGCAAGCCTATCGCCAACCGGGCACATTTCCAATCCCGACCAACACTTTTTTTTTATTAGAAAATTGGAAAAATCCAATTTTCTTTTTGTTGGCCGACCCAGGATTCGAATCCGGGACCTCATGCAGTCAAGTCCAACTCCCGGACCGCTAGACCACAGATGCGACTCAAGGCGTCAAAAAAACAAATATCATTTTAATCGGTTTAGTAGTTTTCGAGTTAAAAATGTTGTAACAAACCCGACTTTCTTTTGTACTTAATATACGTTTACTTCTTTACTTACGATGGATAACTAGAAAAGTGAAGACAACAAAATATTCGCATAAACGGATGTAACAAATAACGTTATGCGATAAGAAGGAGTTGTGCACTGCTACTAAAGACAAGCAAATATAACATCATATATTTAAATCAAACGAAAGTAACGTTAGTCACATTATACCTTAAGAACAGTTGGATCTATTTTCATGATTTTTTACTCTAGATTCTAGAAACTCTTTCTTTACAAAATATTAAAAAAGCACGTATCCGGCCATATCGTGCCGAAATAGTAAAAAAAAGAAAGAAAAATGCAACAAATATACATCATATTACATGTATACGAAAGTAAGCAAATTAGTTAAAATAAGTGAAATACTGACATGCAGCGGCAGTTTAAGTTACTATTTTGAGATGCTGCTGGACTTATATTTTCTGTGTGCCCGATTTCCCGCTTAAGCTATTTACAACCTTTATACTCTAATAATATTGTAGTGTTTTTTTATGTACTGAAAACGTGGGCAACAATATTTTTTTTAAACTGAAACCTAGCTAAATCGATTTATTGCTTCCGTAACCTCTCTCAAATTCAGCAAACCATCGCCTCACGGTGCTCAAACAAGGTGCTTCTCTCCCAAAAGCATTTTGAAAGCGAGCGGTACAGTCTTGCGGAGAAAGAGAACTTTTAAAATCATATAAAATCATCGCTCTAAAATCTTTTCGACTTAAATCCATTTTCGTTGCGTAGGTAGATCTTTGCAAAGAGTATATAAATACTACGTTATAAGAGGCGGGACTTCCATAGATACATAGCAAACCCGAATTTGTATAAAGTTTACTTGAAAAAGTATTACCCGTACAATTTGAAAGTAAGTCTAAAGGCATTCAGATATAAGGCAACTAGTGTCATATGATTTGGGCGAATAAAGAACATAGCAAACTTTTTTTTAATTTTTTGATATGAAAGTTGCGCCAAACTGGATCTTTTGATGTGTGATGAAAAAACAATTGACAAATTGTTTCCCGCTAATTGTTTTTTTTTATTACTAAGAATAAGAAGAACGGTTACTGTAGTCATGGACTCTGTTATGTATATTTAGATGTCCTAAAATGTTTTGTTCCAAGATTTCATAATTATTAAAACAATGTGTTTATCTTGCGAGCGCGTTGATGTTTTTTATATGGAAGAAAGTTTACGGAGTAGATTTTATTTACAAAAACATAGACATTCAAGATTGTGTATTGATGTACAATGTTTTGAAACTGTTTTAATAACTATTTTATATTAATAAATTAACTTTAAACGTTAAAAAGTACATTAAATTTAATCTTAATTAGGCTTCTTTAAAAAGCATTAAATTAATGAATACCGTTGTCTCTTCAACATTTAACTGGATATTAGTTCATTATTTTCAAGGTCACCGGTTGTAAAGTTTCCTTCTACATACTTATAAATATCCTTTAAAATACATTTGTGTGCAATTAAGTACATTAAAGTTATTTAAAAAAAATGGGCAAGGTTCTAGTCTATTTTTTTGGTTAATTATAAGTTTCAGCCGGGTTCAGAAATAGATAGTACCTATTTTTTCTGGTTTCCTGACTTTTAAAACACAAATCATTAAAAGAGAAACTATAAAAGAAGTTTGGATTATAAAATTAAACAGAGCCCCTTTACATGATTGAATTTTGATTTTTGTTTTTTTTTTTAATTTATTTTCTAAAATTCACATTAACAAACTGTATTTTTTTCTAAGTTTGTTTCTTTTTTCTTGTTTTAATGAGATGACACATCTCTTGAAAACAAGAATAAATAAACAAACAGACACATAACGTTTAGTCCCCTATCCGTTACAGATTTGTGTCAATGGTCATTTATCATAAAGTAGCACGTAACCTCACTAGGCAGATCATCTTATTAATAAAATGTAGTCTAATTTTATGCCTGAGTGTACATTCAATACAACTTCGTCTTAGATAATAGAAATTACACAATTTGCCGCCGGCGCAGTCGGCACGTTTTTACTATTAACTACAGCCAGTCCAGTTTTACATAAAATATGCAGTAATCTATTACGTCATATGGTTATAGCATTCATAGGAATTATATTTATAGGTAAGATGTACTACACAGTAACAAATACAGGGTGAAATAAAAAACATGCGACAAACGGAAAGTGGAGTATTGGTACATGCTACTTCATCATTTTTTAATTGCTCATGATATAAGTCACGGTCTATAACTATTAAAAACAGTATATTTTTCTCTTATGATCACACATAAATATTTTTATCACTGCTTTTGGAATACCAAATTTATCAAAACATAAAATTTTCATAAAAAACTTCTGGAACACAAAATTTTAAATTAAAACAAACCGTCGGATTATCGACGGGGGCAGGCATTTGTGTGGATATACATTTGTATGTCTGCATTTCCAGGTCTGGGTGTTTATTAAAATTTAATCAGGTATCTATTTAAGACTTTCTACGTATTAGAATCGTTGACTAACACCCATAACACAAGCATATGCTTACTTTGGGGTTAGATTCAAATTGTGTGACTTATCTTGGAATATTTATTTATTTATTTTTACTTCGAATTATTTACGTAGCCATAATTTTTTTAAAGGGAGGCTATTATAAGAAAAGATTTTAATATCTTTGTTCATTAAACGAATCCCTGCACATGTCGTTAATTGAATCCGAGCTTTTTTGTTAGACATTTACATTAACCATACGACCAATGCAGTCTTAATCCTGATAACATAAACTGTATCATTTCATTAAGAAATATTGAATTGCTTTTGTGGTCTAGCAGTCCGGCGTTGGACTTCGTGAGGGTTCGGGTTTGATCCCCAGCTAGATCAACAATTAGAAAATGGGTTTTTTCAAATTTTCTAACAAAAATTACGTTGCCCGGGATTGGCTATGATCCAGGTTTGCCACCTATCACATTGTAAAATTAGTGTCTTTGGCAAATCATGGGCACCCTGGTAGTACCTCTGTCAACCTTTTCGGGAATACAGGCGTGAAGATACTGTAGAAGTATTGAAAATATCTCAGTTGAATAAATATATCAACAAAGAAAATATAACAATTTAACCTGTTTTAATATTAAAGCATAAATTGTTATGAGAAGGTAATAAATAAAAACACGACTTTGTAACTAAAATAAGGAATGTATAATTACCTCGTCCAAAATAACCTGGTTTGTTTAAGTCTGAACAAGTATGCATTTCGTCCTGCCGTCATCATCTATTCTTGTCTTACTTGAAATATTCCATAAAAATGTAAATTAGAAAGGTTTTTGCCCAAATCTGAAGATAAAAAAAAAAGATCGTAGATTAACTGACAGCAACGAAATTTATATCTTATTGCTAGGATTGTGAGTCGATTTTAGCACAGCGGGTTGTGTCAAAAGTTATAACTTAGCTGCATTACGGTTAGACATAAAGGCGGTGAGGGTCAGTTAATGGTTTCCTACGCCATTCAGACGTTCTAAGTACATCTAACGTGTATTCACAGGGCTGCCGGCGGAATGCGCCTATTACTTGAGTTCCGCCTCTCCGATGCGGCTGCGTTGACGACGCGACGGTAAAATGGCGGAAATCTATAGATTGTCCCAAGTTTAAAGAGTTAGCGGTATAACTAGGGCTCCCAGCCCTCCCGCAATGCCTGTGATACTCCAACAATAATAGTTTCATATCGATCTCCTGGCACTCAATAACATTTCCGGTTTTAAAGTGAATCTTACTATTATAAATTAATAAAAACGAATCTACTGCGATCACGAAGAGTTACATATATTATCAAACTTTAATTTTTCATGTAAAATCTTTTATAACTTTGGTGAAAACCTATCAAACATTGGATGCAGCTCGAATGAAATTTAAATATAAATTTCATAGTTCATAGTTTTAATTTGATTGTTATTATATATTAATATAAATTAAGTATGTAGTATCCTCCATACTTAATGATATCTGGGTTGATCGGTAATTTTTTTCTATGATTTTGGTTGTCAGTACAAAATTTGCATTTCTGGTGTTAACGTTTATAGATAACGCTTATATCCTATCACCATGTATTGTGTCAGCTTGGAGAGTTGGTAGCTTCAATATGGTTATTAATCAAATCAAGATCTATCGTAATGTAATCACAATCTGATATTTTTTACAATAATTATAAAATTAAAACTGTTCAATAACGCCCAACAGTACCTAACTGTTACTAATGAAGTCAAGAACTTTTATACGAAGAAATCCGCATCGAAATCAGTTCACTGAAGTTAAGGAGTTATTATACTACAGACACAAACACACACTTATTTTGCCATCGACTTTTATTGAACAAGAATCGCGTGAGCTTGTTACTTGTAACAGTCAATTAGTTATATTTCTCCGTACTACCTAAAGCACGTTAAACCTTCACTATTCCCTCATTATGAACGCAACTAATTCCAAGAGTGAGCCGTTAACTCGAAGATGGTAATACGATTTTGTCTCCTCTTTTTTACCGAGGTGCCAGTGAAGCAATCCTTTCATCCTTGATTAAGCGGCAAATCTACTATCGATACAAAACTTTTTTCTATTCGAGATGTTTTTATTCTGTTGGAAATGAACACTTAATCGAAGCATAAAGTACTAAATTCGAGTAGCGATTACTTTACGGTTTGTATGTTTAAAAATGTAGATTTTTGGGGGTTATTGCAATGTTGCTCGGGATTGGATATGTGCCCGATAGGCTTGCCATCTATCACATTGTGGGACTTTGCCTTCGGCTGTTCGTGGGTGCCCTGGTTATGCCTCTGCCTAAATCTTCGAGAATATGGGCGTGAAGATACTTATTATGTTTATCGAGTGAATACCAAGCCAAATGCTTGCTGCTGGCTATTGACCAAATACACAAAGGTGTATTACTCAAATTTACATACAAAATTTGTCTAACTCTAACAAACTAATAAACAGACAATTAAAGTCAAAGCGTGTAAAAATACACTTTGCAAACATCGGAAGCATTTCTAACCTAAGTCTTAGTGTTAGCTGTTTCAAATGCAATTAAATTTCTAGCTTTTTCGTAAGATAAAATATAAGAGATATGTGCTGCATTGTTTTCAGTTACTTTGTGGGACTTAGTGTCTTCCGCTAGTCGTAGGTGTCTTGGATGTGCCTCTGCCTACCACTTCGGGAATATGGGCGTGAAGACACTTTTTTTCATCGTCATCAAAATCAATTAAATTCGGCACAAGATAAAATTCACGCGAAATTTAGTAGAGCAACGAAGTAGTAGTTAAAAAGCAATTTCTATTATTCTGAGAGGGCCATAAGTATATGCTGAGCTTTCAAGCTCCCATTAAAGTGTCGTCTGCTATAATCAAACCAGCAATTTATTAAAAAAATATAGTTGAACAATAATGAGTAACATTGCGAAATAAAGGTTTATAAAAACAACTTTATTAACTTGCGAACAGTCGATGTATCATTACTTATTGGAAACGTAGGTACGCCCTGCTGAGAGTTATCGATATTTCATAAAGTATTTTTTTTCTTTTCATTGCTATGGCAAAGGAAATAATTATACGGCATTGAAATCTTATAACTTTGCTTCTAATTTTGTTTGTGTGTATGAATTATTGTGTTTTGCTTTTGATTATTGAATAAATTTTAAACCTGGAGTATTTTTTCGGTCTGTTGAATTAAGATTTAAGAGAAGATATTCAACATTGTATGTCGACTGCAAAAACAAGTTAGAGGTCAAGAATCATAAAAATTGTTGCATTGTTATCGCTGTAATTATGAGTTTACGACAAATCGTCAAGATACTACTAGATTCCTTATCTACTAGTATCAGTCTTAATAGTCATTGGGACAGAATTGTATTCTATTTGTGTAAACCTAAATAATAGTTGTGTTAGAATTTAATATTATGAAGTTACAAGAATATAATGAGTTGAAATGCATATGACAATACGTAGGTAATACAAGGTTTTTAATAAACGCATTGGCAGTTGGCAGAAATTTAAAGAATAATGTTAACGTTTTTACCAGCTATGTTTCATTAACTTGTTCAAATAAAAGAAAAAAAATGTTAAATTGAATCATATTTTATACTATAGTATAAAATATGATGATGAAAAAAATTAAAACGATGATATATCATCGTTTTAATTTTTTTCAGAACACTTTTTAAATTAACCATGCGGCTCATGGTTGCATCTTTCTAAAATATAAAATAATATTTATCTGAAATCTATAGCTGGACGAATCGGTGAGAAAATAATTCTTTTTATATTAATTTAACATGTATAACACATATAACATAACAACACGCAAATTTAAAATAAAAAAATAAAATTTATAAAACACGCAAATAAAATGACTTAAAATTTTGTACAATTACAAAAAAACAAGTAATATAACAGTTTTCAAGTTATGTATAAATATTATAATTTATAAACAAAACTTTCAACGAATCAAACTCGGCCGGAGGGTGTCATAGTAATTTTCATGGCATGAACATAGATGGCATTCGCCTGGGGACCCACAATCCGATGCTGTAATCATGCTTTAGAACTCAAATCGTAGCGTACCGTTGCATCTAATAGGATGTGATTTAGACCTCCGGCATATAATGCGGTTAAATTGACGAACGTAGCATGTTCGCTTAGACCACGTTTGTATAAGCTTATTTTTCCGTCATATTACCACGTGAGTTGTGACGTTGTTTAGACTTAGACCTTTTATTTGTCATTGCATTAATATAATAATAATAAAATAATTAATCGCCTCTGTGGTCTAGCGGTCCGGGTGTTGGACTTGACTGCATGAGGTCCCGGGTTCGAATCCCGGGTCGGCCAACAAAAAGAAAATTGGATTTTTCCAATTTTCAAAAAAAAATATTTTGGTCGGGTTTGGAATTGTGCCCGGTTGGCGATGGGCTTGCGACCTATCACATAGTGGGACTTAGTATCTTCGGCTAGTCGTGGGTGCCTTGGTTGTACCTCTGCCTACCTCTTCGGGGATATGGGCGTGAAGATACTTTTTGCATTAATAAATTAGTAAGATTTTAAAATGTGGTCGACTTAAAAAATAGACTGAATTTTTGTGTGTCACAGAACTAGATAAACTCATTTGGTTTTTTTTTGTTTAGAAAGTTTGCAATCCCATTTAACATGTATTGTATTAATTTATACTTACTAATGCGTACTTTTAGTTTACTTAGTCCTTTAAATGATATCGAAATCAAAGTTTTACCATATGTTTTTATTATTTTAGTGAAAATTAACAGAATAATTCAATAATTCGAATAAAAATGGCAAAACAAAAGTGTCAATAACACAATAAGACGGATTTTCTAGTGGAAAAAATTAGAAGTTGGTTAGTCTACACTACAGGTACCATTGGTGCATTGTTGTGGTATGGGATGTTAAGCTTCTTGAGTAAGTAAGTATACTGGCTTTCATAGTGCTAGTTGCCATCACCAATTGTAATGTTTGATTTTGTTAACTTATTATTTTATAATAAAAATACCTTTGTTGATCAAATAATATATATTTTATAAATTCTTAATGTACTTCTTTTATATTCTCCTATTTATTGTCTGACATTTTTCTTTTATATTTTTAATTCTAAATATTTTTAAATTTATTTATTTTTTAAATACTTTTTCTTTTGGATACAGCCAGTGCATCGTAATGCAACTTCTACAGTACCAATCTAGTGAAAGTGGTGCTTGATTCGGGAGCGGGAAGGTTAGTGCGAAAATTTTATACAACAATTCCAACATTTTGCATTGATTTTACATTGCATGAATTTCTTGCATACATATTTGTTGTAGCCAATACATAATTTTGTGTATAATATTTTTAACTTTTGATTACGTATTACGCGCAGTTTTGTATGAAAGGTTTGCTTTACACATTTAGAGTAACCAATAGATTTTTCTTCAAAACAAAGTATATTTTTAAGACATTATTATTACGATAACGATCTATAGATGCTGTCGATAAAGTCGCCGAATATCGAGTCCAGCACTAGTGAGCTCTTTTTGGGGCGTGTATGCACAGGTGCTAACACGGTGTCGTCTCATGGACTAATTAGTTTCCACCGATCTAGTTCTATTATTTAAACATACAGAGGTTTTTGTAATTTATATGTGTATCTTCACATCTAGTGACAATAACATGTTACTTTTCTTTCTTTTCTTACAAACGAAGATATCTCCGTATTTATCCCTGTGTTGCTCCCGACTCTTTTATATAATTGACCATCTGCCTTCCTGACACGCAGCTCATAAAAGGCGAGCAAAAGCTTACCGTCACTAATACCGTGACATCTGACTAGGTGGTAGAGTTTCACAGCGATTTGCCCGGATTGGTACCACTGCCTTATCTATTCCTGCTGATATAATGTCAGCACTTGCTGTTAACGTGTTTCAGTTCGGAGGTTGGGGTAGCTGGTACGCTTACCTTTGGTTCAAGAAGTAACATCCCGGCCTCAGGTAGGCAACTTACCATTAGCACTTTTGGTGTCTTTATGCGGCGTGAATTTCTTACCATCAAGTAATCCGTGCTCTTGTTTTACTTCCAATATCATAAAAATTCTACTTTCCCCGTGTTGGCCAGGATCTATGTACCCAGAATAGACTATCCTTGCCAGGCAGATCGTAACAGATGATCATAGGTTTCATAAGGCATTGCCAACAAGAAGTAGTTGAGTACTGTGTAGCAACATGCCCGGGCTTCAATAATCCGCCGTAAATAATCATTCACATTTATTAAACGAATTTGAAAAAGGAGAAAGTCAAGTCCGTATGGATTAAAGCACTGTATTTTACATTTTTCCATATTTCCTGCATGTTTTTAAGTACCTTCTCCTGATAACAACTAACACAACTAGATATAATAGATAGAATAGAGATAGAGTTAGCAATATTAGTCCTTCCACTCAGGCGTTTGCGAAACGGAGATTCATTTTTTTAATATAACTAGCCTACCCGGCAAACTTTGTATCACTTGACATGTATGGATTCAAACATTGTTATTCCCATTTTCCCTACAATTTTCCCGAATTCATTCTTTATAAGAACCGTCTTCAGACATTATGTAACGCAGTAAGAAAAGAATTAGCAATATTGGTCCATCCGTTCAGGCATGATGCAATGACCACGGAAAATTGGGATTACTTTTTGGAATTTTTGAAGTAAAATCTTCTTAAGTGGCGTTGCGCACTTTATTTGGAATGGGTAAAAACTTCTAAACTCGCGTCAGATCGTAAAACGGCAAAAACAGGCGCATGCGCAAATAAGACGGCGCGAGATCTAAAATAAAATGTAGATTAATTGCTATTTTTGTATTGCTTAGATATTATTAGAGTAAAGGATTCGCAATGGATAATACGCCGCAATATACCTACCATTACATTCTCACAATGACAACATGATGGCAGATACGTATAATATCAACAGAAATTGCTCTATTTGTTCCGCCTTGAAAATAAGCTTTATGTGTAGACGAGCAATGTTCGTTATACAGATAATATGACGACGCTCCTAACGGTCACGTAGTTTTACTTTAGCGAGTTTTTGTCAAGCCAAACGCAGGTTATTGATATGAAAATAATATTTGTGCATAAGTGATAGTATTTTCATACTGATAATTAAAGCAGTTCGTGCAAAATTATTCCCTAAACATTCCAAAATATCAAAAATGCACAGCGTTAATATTCAAGTTTTCACTTCTGTCGGCACTCGCGGAGTGCAACCCGTCATTTTTTTATTACTAAGAAGGTTGCAATGTTTTAAAAATGTAACATTCGAAATTCAAATAGTTCCGATTAGCTAGAAGAACCCGTCTTTTTTAATTCGAAAAAGGAGGAAGTTACTTCTATAATTCCTTTATTTTTTACGTGTGATAATCAATTTCTCCATTTTTGAACAGATTTTATTTTTTTTGTTGTTGACGTACTGGGGGTACTTCAACAACAAAAAAAAATAAAAATAAAAAATAAAAAAATAAAACTTCTGAGGTAGTCCCATTGTCACCAAGTCTGGAACTCATTACAGGATCCCTGGTAAATCGAAAAACATATTTCACTTTTGTGTACTTCGATAATATACTTTTTTAAACCGAAGTCGGTTTTTTGCAGTTTTATTGTAGTGACCCGCCCCGGCTTCGCACGGTTATGAAATGTATATATAAACCTTCCTCTTCAATCATTTTATCTATTAAAAGAACCGCATCAAAATTCTATCCGTAGTTTTAAAGATTTAAGCATACAAAGGGAGCAGGGACAGAGGAAGCGACTTTGTTTTATACTATGTAGTGATTAGATACTTATTATTAAGATTATTAAGAAAGATTGACAAAGCAGATATAAAATGCGAATGTGGATGGATATAGGTACCCGGGGAGACCAAGGCTGACATTTCACGATCAGATCAATAGGATATTATCCGAGGGTGGTGTCAAGAGTCTCCGAAACCGGCGTATGAAAAGGGTTATGAATGTGAAGGAAGCAAGACAGGTTTGTCAGGATCGTGAGGTCTGGCACTCGATACTCTCTGCCTACCACGTAAGGGACTTGGCGTGAAGATATGTATGTATGTAGATATTATTAAGTACTTTAGATGATTTCATAAAAAATAATAACGCAATGACAATTTAAATATAACACTTCAATCTACACGCTGCAGAAATTCCTGAATAAATACTTTGAAAAATCTATAACAAATTTGGGACTATGTAAATCGTCTCTATGGTCTGTGATCTAGTGATCCGACGTCGGACTTGACTTCATGAGGTTTTGGGTTTGACCCTCGGGTTGGGCAAAAAAAAAGAATAAAAAAAAAGAAGAAAATTATTGATGATAGGCTATATCGCTGGCTTAATTTTCAAACTACGTATCTCCATTTGGTAAAATTTTACAGAATATAAAAGAAAAAACTGTTTTATTAATTAACTAACAATAAAAACATAGACAAACAACTTATTTCACATTCAAATATTACAAATGCTTCTGTTTGTTGTTAATATGATATGTTTATACTACAGAGATATTTTTATACTAGATGACATTAAAATCAACATTTCGAAAATTTTGGAGTTACAAAGTTTGAAAATGAAATACGCGATATAGGCTTGCCCCTATCACATTGTGGGACTTAGTGTCTTCGGCTAGTCGTGGGTGCCCTGGTTGTACCTCGTCCTACTATTTCGAGTATATGGGCGTGAAGATACTTTACTTTCTGTAAATCGTCCGAACCCCAAAAAACCTTGTTTTAATGTTGGTTTGTGTGTTTACTTGTGCATCATTTAAACAATTATGGTCGTTGACGTTACTATTTGACCCATAGATCGATATTTTTAATTTTTTGTTAAAATGTATTAAAAACCGTGTGTAGACCTGGTGGAAGAGAATTTCCTAGAATAATGTAGTTTCTACCTTAATCTCATCGTCACCACTTGAGCGTTAGACCTGGTTGCTTAAGAGAGAGATCTCAGGGTCCGCTTTCTATACTTTATTCTTCATTGCCAAAAAAGAATGAGTGTGTTCTAGATGTCTCGTATTGTACATTACTTTGTGAGGTCTCGGGTTCCATTCTCGGATGGGACAACAAAAAATGTGTCTCTTCACTATTCTAATAAAAACAATGTTGCTCGGGATTGGATGAAGTGGTTGGCTAGCAATATGTTTTCCACCTATCACACTGTGGGACTAAATAGATATCTTTGGCTAGTCGTTGGTGGATACATTTTCAAAACTGTGATTCGCGGCGATTTAAGTTTTAAAATATTAGTATAAGTAAGTAAGTAAGTAAGTAAGTACATACTGTACTAACTTTGTCACCTTTGGTTATCTTGCTCATTTCTATTCCAGTTTGTCTTTATAAAAATAAAGTAAACAACATTTTATCAACGTTATTTAATTAAATGTTAAACGTTATGAAATACTCAAGAATAGAGTTCAATATTCCTATAGTCACGATAAAAGTCTCGCAATTGGCCTATCGCCGATCTCATTGCGAAAACAAGGTGCATCGTCATAAGTGTCATCCAGGGATATTTTATTTCTTAAAAGCAGTGTTGAGTGCGATGACCGAGGATTAGCCATAGCATAGCGTTGCCAGATGTACTGAAAACTTCGTACTTGTACGAGATTTGCCTTTTCCATGCGCATATACTAACATATTTCGTACGCCATTGGACGGGATTTTAGCAATGTTGACAAACTCCTTATTTTACATTTTAAAAAGTTTTATTTAAAGACCTTTCAATCCTATCAGGTTCTACGGACACCTAGCCAGATTTTACGTTATGACCATATAGAAAAAAGTAAAATAGGTTATTACTTCTATAGTAATACATAGCTGCTACACTTTAAACATGTTTTAATAGATCGCCTCGTTGGTCGAGTGTCTAGCATACATGCCTAACTCCACCGACCAACCGAGTCTCAACTCGGGTTCGATTCCCGACGAGGATAGTCAGTTTTGTAATTAACATTTATACATCCGTAAATTAATTTTATTCTCGTGTCTTTTTAACTGTTTCTATGTATTAGAATCGTTGACTGACACCCATAACACAGACATGCAATTTGCTTACTTTGGGGTTAGATTTAATTACGGTATCCTGTTTTTGTATGTTATTATTATTATCATTTATTTTCACTATCTCTTATTTCCTACGTTTATACATTTAACATAAAAAAATAATATTAAAAATATAAACATAAAAAACAGGTTACCAAAAACGGTGGTCTTAAAACTAAACCGTCAGTGGTCAGGGCGACAGAGTGAGGAATCTCCGCACAATGCGTGCCGTTATTATTATTATTATTATTATTTCTTTTCTTTTACTTGTACATTAAAGTAGAAAACGTATTAAAAATATAAATATAAAAAACAGATTTTCATAGACGGGAGTCTTTTGACTAAACCGTTAATTGTCAGGGTGTCAAACTGAGAACTTGTTCGCGATGCGCGCCGTCCCTGGTGTAACTATTAGTATTATTATTAGGTACAGGAGAGAAAGAACGATATATTAGACAAACTTAGTAAGGAACAAAAATTTGATGTCTGGCAATACTCGGGTGTTTTTATAGGCGCGGCGGCGCAAGCGCAGGATGTTTGTACGTGACTTAGTTATTAGTTCGAACTCAACAGTCTTGTCGTTAATATAAGACGATTTTTTACTTAATAAACAATTTTCTCGATCCTCCTTAATTGCTAGATGGCTGGTTTTTGTTTGGTTTAAATTAGCCATGTTGCTTTAAGTGAGTTGCTCTTTGAAGATCGTTTTAGCGCACAATTGTAGTTTTTTTTATTTGATTAATTCCACTTTTTTACCTTTGTAATGATATTGCAATTTAAAGCAAATGTACAAGTCCTGAATTGAGCATATTTTATTGCAAATTTTAAAACGATAAATCCGTATAATTTCGTGAGAAATAGGCATTGGCTATAAAAAAAAACGTATTACGCATTTCTTCGGATACACTTTGAATGATGGGTTTGATTTTCTCGTTGGTCGAGAGGTTGACATACACGCCCAACTCCACCGACTAATCGCGAGGCTCAGGTTCGATTCCCGACGGGGCTGGCGTTTGTATGTTGAACAGCGATTTCTGTATTTCCTAGTCTGGATGGTTATTAATACCCGTATACAAAAGATATT
>NJDC01001535.1:248090-368630 GCA_002245475.1 Calephelis virginiensis
AAACCTATAAACACAAGCATATAATTTGCTTATTTTGGGGTTATATTTAAATTTCAAAGCCATATTCTAATTATTGAATTGTTTTATATAATTGACCTAGGTACTACTTGTATACGAGTACTTATTATTTACTGTACTATTTATATACTTATTATTGACTATACTATAATATTTATTTATTTAACTTAGGCACTATCAGACAAAGGCGCGTCAATGGGTTAGCATATGGGCATAGTCATAGTTTTTGCTGAGTTCTGTAATAGGCCTTTAAAAAATCGCTTATTTTTACTTAAGTTTGTATTAAATCTATAGAATAAACATTACCGAATGTTATTATAACATTTTTTATTTAATATAATCACGTTTTCTGACAAAAATCCAGTTTTAGTGAGACAAAATCTGAAAAAAGTCCATTACGTAACAATTTTCAAAACGTTGTAAAACCTTTTAAGTAATGTCTATTCAAGTACATTATGTCACCAAAATCATATAAAATCCCATATTATTCACTAAAAAAAAATACATATATGGATTTATGTCAACAACCTGCTATTACTGAACATGCTGTCACTTTTAGTGTGGCCATTTTTTGGTGACCAATAAAGGTTTTTGCGTTTATTTATTTGTTCATCGTGACATGTGGCAGTCGCAAAATCATTTGGCTTTCTATTTTTTTATGTTTTTATACGTGTAGGTTTTTTTATGTTATTGGAAGGTAAACTAGTAAACGGATTTCCTGGTAGTTATAAATTCACGCCGCCTAGAGACACCAAAGGTGGTATTGGTGCGTTGCCAACCTAAGGTTTGCAACGCACCTGTTGTTGTGTTAGGCCTCGAGCAAAAGTTTTCCGGCTACCTTACTTTCCGAACCGGAACACCGGAACACATCTTGACGTTATTTCGGCAGGAATAGGTAAGGCGGTGGTACCAATCCGGGTGAATCGCTGCGAAACTCTACCACCTAGTCAGATATCACGGTGTTAAAGTAAGTATCTTCACGCCCATATCCCTGAAGAGGTAGGCAGAGGTACAACCAAAGCACCCACGACTAGCCGAAGACACTAAGCCCCATAATGTGATAGGTGGCAAGCCTATCGCCAACCGGGCACATTTCCAATCCCGACCAACATTTTTTTTATTAGAAAATTGGAAAAATCCAATTTTCTGTGTGTTGGCCGACCCGGGATTCGAACCCGGGACCTCATGCAGTCAAGTCCAACACCCGGACCGCTAGACCACAGAGGCGATCAAGGCGGTGTTAGTGACGGTAAGCCTGTGCTCGCCTTTTACGAGCTGCCTGGCAGGAAGGCAGATGGTCTATTCTGCAAAGGAGCCCGGACCAACACGGGGAAAAAAGGTCATCACGGAGTCCTAATTTTAAATGGAATAAATATTTGAACAAATACCACGTCGTAATTTCGTAGATTTATTAGAGTTTTGATTTAGACAAGGATGTACCTAATTATTGTAAATTTACTTGTTCCAGGTAATCTTCGAATCCACTGATGCTAATCACAGTTAAAAAATAATAGAACGCCTCGTTGGTCGAGTAGCTACTGTCTGTACAGTAGCTGCTATTAGGGCTGACTATATCGAACAATCGCGAGGCTCGGGTTCGATGTCCGACGGGGGCAGGCATTTGTGTGTAACATTTAGATGTTTACATTTTCGGGTCTGAATGTTTATTAAATTTATTCAGGTATCTTTTTAAGTGTTTCTATAGTAGAATCGTTGACATAACACAAGACCATAACACAAGCATATAATTTGGTTACTTTGAGGTTAGATTCAATTTGTGTAACTTGTCCAGGGATATTTATATATTATCTATGTATTATTATAGAGACTGTGCTGTTACTAATTTTGGTGAGGAAGATAATACTAATAATTCACATAACTATATACTGTCATTAGTAAGTTTTATAAATTTGCATCAAGCGATAACAACGGACATAAATGATTTAAAATAAGCAACCACAGTAAGTTACATTAAACGAATACTTGTGCACTTTAACTGAAATAAATATGTACAAAATGCCACCAACGTAACATTTTACTTCACATATACAGGGAATTGTCCATATTATATTTTCGATCTTCAAAAACCCAAGTGTCAAGAGTCTCCGAAACCGGCGTGTTTGTATGAAAAGGGTTATGAATGTGAAGGAAGCAAGACAGGTTTGTCAGGATCGTGAGGTCTGGCACTCAATACTCTCTGCCTACCACGTAAGGGACTTGGCGTGAAGATGTGTACGTATGTAGATATTATTAAGTACTTTAACAAAAAAAACACAACAACAAAAATCTGGTGTGTCGTCGTTTGTACGGTACGGTCGAATTCCTGAGGATGCCTCGGTATAGAGGCAAAACGTACGTCGAGTGCGATTTGGTGTTCTCTGTGGTGAGTGCTTCGACAAAGTTGGCGAAGGACGTGACAAGTGGTTTTGTTTCCCGTGTTCGGACTCTATTTGTGATCTGGTCGCGGAGGTGGGAGGTGGGACGTCAGTTAGGCTTGTCACATTCTGTGTCGTTTGGAGGATTATTTGCCCCAACAGTTACACTGCTTACGCGGAATTAGCAAAATAAAGGCTTATTTTATATCTGTTATAATGGATTTCCGCAAAGTAACGCCTGATTCAATAAAAAAAGACAATGAAATTTTCAATGTAAAATGTACTGTAGTAACAGATCACTCTAGTAGCTAATGTCTTGGTCAACTGTAATTGTATGTTAAGCGAATCTTGATTAAGACCACCGTGGGCTAACATTTTGTGCGTTGTCATTGATTCTATATCGATAGTGGTCGTAATGTCGATTTAAGTTTCGAGTCAATTAAAATGTAATCATGGATAAAATATTAACTTGATAATAGCTCTACATTACAGATAATTATTTATTTATACTAGTGGTCGCCCGTTGGTCGAAATTCGTCCATAATATTTTTTTATATCATGTTGATAAAACGCTATCTTCATTTCTCAAGATCAACTACTTTGTTTCCAAACTTTTAGTGCGCCATCTGTGATCTTTTATCGTTATCATCAATATATTTGTTTGTGTGTGTCAAATGCGTGGTAGTGTGGGTAATGTTTTATTTATTGATTTAATGTACTTTGTAAGCATTAATATTGAAAAAATATTAGCGTTCTGCACTTCTCCTACACATATTAACTATAAGTGTGCCAAATGTTATGCTCCTGCGTCCGCGCAATTTTCGTAAAAAGGGGTCCAAAGTTTTGGCATTAATATATATTTATTAATATATATTTATTAATATACATTTGGTATTAATATAATATAGATTGGTATAAACTAAAATGCGTCCGTAGTTTATTTGCTTGTTTTGTTGAAGAAGAAAACTACGTAGATATTTAACGTAGAGTTGTGTAATCTTGTATTACATTTGTTATTTTCTTTTTTTTTTTGCTTGCTATTACTGTACACAAATAATTAAACAAAAATGAATTACTCCTCCTCCGTCTTACGGATTTTAGATCAGGTCACGTATCCTGACGCAAGTTTATCATTTTCTACCGATCATATGTTGATAATACCGCCAAAGAATTTTTCAACTCAAAAAGTCCTTGTTTGTGGGATACGGTTTGTAGTCTTATTACACTGTAATAGCAAGCAAGCCAGTAAGCACGACCGAAACCATTCAATCGGTCTAAGACGAACCTTTCTTACTTCACCATGCCATATTCTGTTAGACTGGGTTTTATATCTCATAATGTAATAGGGATAATTAGATATTTCAGCAATTTTTCTACAACACTCCTTAATATAAAGTTTAGATGCAAGCCTCAATAAAGGTAAAAAAACATGGGCTTTTATTCGTAAATTAGGATTTAGAAGTATTCACAATAAGGCCAGGGATACGTTCCGTGATTTAAAGTTTAGGTTTAAACACTTTAAAGTTTATTTAAGTGAACCCGCGAGTTAGAACTAGTTGGTGCTTCTTAATTAGTCTTCATATTGCACATATCCTTGTACAATTCCAACGCAATTATAAAAAATGTACATGACACACATGATAGTAGTAATTTGTTTGCGGATAATTCAACTTGAGTCAGGGCTGACGTCACCTCCAATACCAAGTGGCTTGACAAGGCCTCGTGACAACATTATTATTTATCAGTGGCACAGTGTAAATTGTCATATTAATACTGTGTCATTAGCGTAAATTTTGTTACGCTCTCACAAAACCTAGTTTAAATTATCGCTATCTTCTTTTAACGAAAGTAACAGAAAGAGACAAAACACTTTTAGTGCGGTCAGATTAGTCTGTAGTCTGTACACAACATGTCTACAGATATTTAATCTATAACTCAGAAAACTTTGATTAAAAAGTCACAATTTGACATGTCCGGACTAATCTGACACGTCCAAAATGTTCCATCTCTTTTGTTTCAATTTTATTTGAAAAAGATAGCATTCATCTAAAATAAGTTTAGTTCGTGAACAGCAGAATTGCTATCATCATCACTGTCTGATATTTAAATTAAAAGTGAATACTTATCTCATATCTTAAAAAAAAACATCAACAAATATCTTTTAACCCTGTTCAAGTTTTTTTTAATTAGAAGATTGGGTCTTGTTAGTTTCATATTAGTCTGTTGCTCAGACGCCAATACGTGATACGTGATACCAAAACGTAAACGTAATACGTGATGCCAAAACTTTGGACCCCTTTTTACGACAACGGCGTGGACGCAGGAGCATACAATTTGGCACACTTATAGTTTATGTGTAGGGGAAGTGCAGAACGCTAATATTTTTCAATAATAATGCTTATAAAGTATATTAAATCAATAAATAAAACATTACGCACACTAGCATGCATTTGATGCACACAAACAAATATATTGATGTTAACGATAAAAGATCACAGAAGGCGGACTAAAAGTTTGGAAACAAAGTAGTTGGTCTTGAAAAATGAAGATGGCGTTCTTATCAACAAGATATTAAAATTTATTATGGTCGAATTTCGAGCAATGGGCGACCACTAGTTATTATAAAACCGATAAATAGATTTGTCTGATCTTTGAATACTTAAAAATAATCATAAAATTAAACACAAAACATTTTCGATTTGTAGCTAAAAACCTTAAAACAAAGCAAAACCTTTAAAACAAAGTAAAACCGCATCGGGGTTAATTTGTAAAGTTATGATGCCACAGATATACATACACACACATAGACACGTCAAACTTGCAACTTCATTTTTGGTCGGGGTTAAAATAATTGAGAAATATAACTGGGACGTATATTTGTTTGATTGGTTGCTTTCACTTTATATTTTGATTAATTCAATAGTTTTCCCGCGATACTTTAATTGTGGAAAACTACAGAATTTGCCAGTGACGCTGTAGCAATTGGCCAAGTCTGACGCCATGACGTCGGTGCTCTGTGATCGTATTACGGTATGGAGGTTAGGATAGTCGATAAACTTATTCATGGAGTGGTCTTAACACCTTAGCCGCAGGTTGGCAACCCACCATGAATACTGTTTACTTTTTAGCTTTCCAATCTTATTAAAACTTTAATTAAAATGTTACTTTGGTATAATGGTATAATACAAAATCATTATGAATCAAATATGGCCTTATGGCCATATATATTATGCCATTATATATTATGGCCTTGAAGATGGCGTAAGGAGCTTAACCGGTTGGCGTATAAATTAAACATATTTGAGCAAAGTGCAATTATGTTCGTATCACTTGGGCGACGAATTACACCAAGTGCCGACAGTTAAGAGTCTATAAAGATTATATAGAGCGTCACGACATTTTTCCTCGAAGCAATCAGAGAAAATTTTAGCATTTTAATTGAGTTCTAGAATTACGAAAGGGTTTAAAAAGCTGCTTCATTATGACATTTTGCAACTTTCATAATTGGAATTATTATATTATTATGCAGTGTTGAAGAAACAATTAACGCACGCGCATGACATTATTCAAGGAGTGTTAATATGGCGGAGATAAGTTGGAAAGAGTTATTCGCAGCAATCTCAGCGTTTAGCATTTAATTGTCTGAAGCGATGGTAATAAACTACTCCAGAAAGTTGCTGTAAATCTATTTGTGGAAAATTGGTCTGTTAACTTTTTGCAATACTTGCGAGTAGGCTGGTAACACATTAATTAAGGGCGCCTTGAACGTGCTAGTTTTTTAATCATCCATTATACACATACACACATATGTACGTAAAACTTATAAAACCCCTTATTGTAGTTTATAAAATCAGCCAGCACACACACACACACAAGCGCACACACATTCACGTAAAATTTAGAAAACCCCTTGTTGTACTTGTAGTAATCCATAAATCCAGTCTCTCGCTATAAGAGTAGTGTCTTTCCGTTATTTTTTTTACGTCAGGTTTATAACACGTTCTAAAATTATATTTTTAAGCGTTCATTGCTCATTTTTAAAATGAGAACTAGAAAACTCATATAAAAAATAATCAAAAAAAATATAACATAAAAAGTAATTGTAGTTGACTATAGAGTCTGATAACTGAGTCCAGTTACGTTCATATTATGAACATAATATTGTCCGATAACGTTAGTTGTTGGTTTAAACATACTCGTTGAACTGATCACGATTTTTACAGCTGCCAGAGTTTAAAAAGCAGTGTTTATTGGGTACTTGTATATTCCTAGTAATAACAAATAAATGTTTACGATGTGTTACATGTATGAAGAAATGTAGATACACTTGCGAGCAAAAAAGTTGATTAGTAAAAACTACACAGCTATTCCTAAAATCATTTCAACGTTCAATTTAATACATACAATGTTTGTTAAATATATTGTGTTGTATGTATTTTTGTGGCAATCGATCTTAAAAATAAATAAGCCAACATTTATTTATCAACCCCAACGTTGTACGTGTTGTAACCATTAAAGCTGGATCTCATTCAGGAGTACTATTGTTATGTGAACTGTGTATTTAAGCTCAGTGGGTTCTCCCTTAAAATACCAAAACGCGATTGACAAGCGATTGTTAGAGCAAAAAGATTAGTAGAGGTCACAATTGTACAAACAATAAAAATTATGAAATGTCATTAAGCGTCACCAGGTGGCGGAGTCATGAAATGACTTGCCCGCATTGTAACCACCTAGGTTAAACTTTTCTATGTGCCTACCATTGTACTTTTTTGGTGTGAAGTATAAGGATAGACGGTGGCTTTAAGTGGCTAAAGATCGCAGTCTCGGGTTGGCAACGCGCCATTTAAATATATATCTATATCTTATCATCAGGAAATCTGTATGTGTGTTATAATACATTTACATTGTTATTTTAATGACATAAAAGTTAACACTACAACGCCCGCCGAGACAAAATATTCTATTCTTTAAAGAATATCGCGACTGACTCTTTATTTTGGATCGTCAGTGTACAAAACCCATTTCGTGTTTCTTCCTTTTGCATTCTACGAGTATATTTGTAAAAATGTTGGCGCTAAACATGGTGAGGTCTGCTTTTTAACCTGCAGCTACGAGCTGAGATGTAATATTATGATATCAACTTCAATTTACAAAGAGTTTTATAAGCTACACTTGAGCTACATTACGGTCATTGTTTTTTTTCCTTTTACAATGTAACACTTTAAAATGCAAGTCTTTGTTACATCGTAAATAAGTATTACAAGACTAGACTGTACCTTCAGTTTTGCCGGCGCTTTTTACGGATATACCACAAGGTACTTTTTACATAGGTACCTAGCGCAATTGTTTCTAAAAGAATACTACCAGATTCCAGAACCAGAGATTTAAAAGTAGTTTAAAACCAAGTTCTTGACCAATAACATTAAAATTTTGAAAAAAAGTGGAACATCTTTTTTGACCGAATTTGAAAAAGGAAGAGTTTTCTCAATTCGACCGTATATATAATGTTTTATTAAATAGATATCGAAATAGAAAGCTATATTAAAATTAGTTGTAAGTTTTGTGGTTCTTGTATTAAGAGAAAAGAAAAGAAATCTTTTGGAACTCTACCATCGCTTAAGGCCACAAGATAACGACGCACCTATAACATCTACGGTGTCTATAGGTCACGGTTGTCTATTACCATGACGAGCGCTGTGAGCTTGTCCAGTCTAAATCATATATCTGAAGTATGTAGATAATAAGGCTATATCAGAATAAAAATATAAATAAGCGCAACCCCAAACTAAGCAAATTATATGTTTGTGTTATGAGTGTTAGTCAACGATACTAATAATTAAATAAATATCAGAATAAAATGAATAAACACCCAAAATCAAAAATACAGACATCTAAATGTTCAAATGCTTGCTCCGTCGGGAATTGAACCCGAGCCTCGCGGTCGGTCGAGTTAGACGTGTATGCTAGCTACTCGCCGAACAAGATGGTATTGCCAAAGATATATGTTTTTTGAACATTCGAAATTCTATACTAATTATATACTAAGACTCGGCGCTACTTTTAAATGCTAAACTTGTTGTATTTTGTCTGTTTTTTGTTAGATCTTTGTTTTACGTATTCAAGCAAAAGTGCAGAGGAAGTTATTTAAGTTTCTGCTATTCAAATATTTTACTATCTCGTCTCAAACTTTCCCCTCTTCTCTCTCCTAATACAAATTCGCTCAAATCAAATTTTCAACACAGAAATGCTTGTCCTTATCGGGAATCGAACCTGAGTCTCGCGGTTGGTCGGTAGAGTTAGATGTGCACGCTAGCCCCTCGACCAACAAGGTGATATTTCTGTAATTAATTATTACGTTACACTTTTGGAAAGTCACTTATTTTTAGGTATTTCCATAGGTATCTGACGATATCCTCAGTTTATACACAATACATTCACACAGCACATAGGTAATGTGACCTTTTGTTACATGAGCTTGCTAAACTCACTTCAGTAGTTTTAAAGTATCTTCACGCCCCTATCCCCGAAGTCATAGGCAGACATATCAAGGACACCCATGACGAGCCGAAGGCACGAGGTCCCATAATGTGATAGGTAGCAAGCGTATCGCCAACTGGGAACATATAGATACCTATAATCCCGGGCAAAGTTAGTTTTATTAGAAAATTGAAAATAAACATTTTCTATTTTTTCGTTGCCCAGAATCGAACTCGGTACCTCGAGGAGTCAATTTTGAAGCCGGACCGCTTCCGACACGGAGGCGAGTAGCTTTAGATCAGTTAAATGCAACTTTCATACAAAAATATAAAAAAAATTAGTTTGCTATGTTTTTTGTTTGCCTAAATCATATGGCACTAGTTGCCTTATATCTGAATGCCTTGAGACTTACTTTCAAATTATACGGGTTATAACTTTTCACCAAGTTATGTCAAGTCTTTAAGTAAACTTCATAAAAATTCGGGGTTGCTATGTATCTATGGAAGTCCCGCCTCTTATTACGTAGTATTTATATACTCTTTGCTTTAGATTACTGATTGGGTTTTCGAACACATACACATAGTTTTTTCTCAAATCATTACTGGCAAGTACATAAGTTCTTATTTTTTAAGGGGCTCTATCACACTTGAAACGAATTGGCCTTATTATCAATACTATTCTTTTTGCATATTGAAAAAACAACGTTCTTGTAGACGGCCGTGCGGAGGCAAAAGTAACAAGTAGGTACCGTTTTGCTTCAAATAGACGTGCAAAGTTATTACTCTGGTAGGCTGTATAACATCGAATACCTTCGCAGCGTGCGTTCCGATACGTGGACTAACTTTTACTATTTTGTTTTTTAGGAATGGTTTATCGTATTAATACAATAGCGTGCTATTCGTAGAACTTTTGTTTTATTTTCATATCGATTTTTTATAGACGTCTTTGTATCTGTGCGAGGTGTTGGCTCGTGATATGGATTTATTTTCTCAGGATTCTTTAATTTTTTGTTAAGGTGTTTTTGAATGTGTAAGTGTGAATTGCTTATCAAAATAATTGATATTACTTTGTAGGTATATTAGAAATATTCCAATATTAGTTTAAATTATATTTCTATTTTTAATAATTGTAATAATTGTATTGTGTATAATTTTAATAATTGTATTGGTTAATACAGGTAGGTATATTATTTTGGGTCATGTATTTTGTGTATATCTATTAATTAATAGTGTATATTTAATGTATTTTATGTGATTTGTATTATAGTAAATTCAAATACTGTATTATTCGGTTGCACATGTAGGTATTAGTATAGATATTTTTTTCTATAAACTCCTGCCTAAGTTTAAAATACACAAATTGTCTCATTAAGGCTAAGGTTAAAAAAGTACTTTAAACTTTGTGTATCTCAAGTATATTATAATTGAAATAGTGTCTAGTTTTGTCAATTACTGGTTTATAATAAAGTGTACTCATTCATTTCATTCATTCAGTCGGGATGTTAGGCCAGTTGAAAGAACAACAAAAAACTAGTTTATTTCCCAGACTAGACTTAAAGTCGATGACAGGTAAAGGCGGATGGGGTATCCAAATTTTTATTGTCAGTGTGTTCGTTTTGTCGATTCTTCCATCAAAAAAAAAACTTGATCAAACTTATCTATTTTTTAACATATTACATATTTTTTTAAATTAATTAATTTACTTTTAAATTGATTTACTTTTCTACTTTGGTTCTACTATTTTACATAAAAATTATATGATATATTGGGGTATGTATTTTATTTAACAATAACTTTTTGATGCATACGTTCTGGAAATAATTTCCATTTCATTAAATGTACCTGAATGACCTTGCTCTATTTGGATTTATTTTTATGCATACGTTCTGGAAATAATGTTCATTTTATTAAATGCTCCTGAATGACCGAGCTCTGGTCAGTATTTTTTTATAAGACTACGTTTTCTAAAAATAAGATCTATCTAGATCGATTTATTGCTCCCGAAACCGTCTTTATACTTAATTGCATAAAAATCAGTGGAGCCGTTTTCGAGATCCGGAAAAAAATGTACAAGAATGTTTCATTTAAAGGTATCAGATATTACGCCTTCTATAACTATAACAATAACATATGATATGTATTTCTTCCCAGCAAAGACGTTGTTATTTTGAAATTTTATTAGATATTACAATATGTGGAAAATTAACACACAGGCTGTGAATGTGTATTATGGTGAAAGTAGGAAATGTGACGTAAGAACGTAGCTCTTATATTTAAAGTTCTACGTTTCTCGTAAAATGGACATATTGTTTATAGTTGGAATTACATACGTACTTACCTTGAGCATCAATTACAGGAAGCATTAAACATGCGTATGTAAATTACTTAAGATTAATTATTTATGTTAATTATAAGTTGAATTTACAGACGTTGTCCTACCTTAACTCTTAGTTAAAAGGATCGTATTTAGAAGTCCGGACGCCTCGGGGCAACAAAAGTGTGGAGATCCCAAACATATCACCGGAAAGGTTATTTACTAGTTCACTAGTTGGAAATTAGGATATTTTTACGAAGTCTCTAGTATGGAGGGCCCTTGTTTGTGAAAACCCCGGGGCTTCCGTCCAAGTTGTTCTCCTCTTAATCCGGCCCTGAAGTGCTAACTGTAACTATTCAATTATTTTTCTTTATGAAATTATGAAACTTCTCCTTACAATAATTAACATAATAAGAAAAATAATAAGCGAAATTGTTTTATGCGTTACCGCACCGAAGACAAAGAGAAATACTCAGTTATA
This sequence comes from Calephelis virginiensis, assembly GCA_002245475.1. Taxonomy (NCBI): domain Eukaryota; kingdom Metazoa; phylum Arthropoda; class Insecta; order Lepidoptera; family Riodinidae; genus Calephelis; species Calephelis virginiensis. The sequence continues at coordinate 259,755 of NJDC01001535.1, forward strand.
GAGTCATTCATAGATAGAGATTTATGCATCATAAAGATTGATTTTTCGACTTTGAGTTTAAGATGATGAACCCAACACCAATAATAGATTGTTAGATTATTCTATAAGTGTAGTTAATCAAATTATATAAGTACTAGAATTCTGCTGTGACTCGTCCGAAATGACCCACCAGTTCACATTAGACTGTCGCCATAACATCGTTTATCTTAATATTTTTCGGATTTACTTAAGCATGGATATGGTATGAGGTATAGCCGCACTCAGAGACCTCAATTAACTTTAATCTATCATTATGTCACAATTTCAATAGAAAATGACGACTTAATGATTGATTGAAAGATTGTTGACGACTCTATGTGCGACCGTTAGACACGTTAAACTATAAAATGTGGTGGCAGTAAGAAGGTCTTTTTAACTTTTTATTAATTATTTAAAGTAATATGGTGTCCAATGCATATACTCATCGTAATAAGAATTGTCACTTATAAGGTTAATGCTAGATTTCGAGCAATCAGGTAAAACAGCCTCGAGACCAATATAAGTGATTAAAATTAAATGACTATCTCTAAATTCACGACATCAGGAATTAATCTAAAAGTTTCGCTAAGGACCGAGCATACATCATATTAATATTATTAAAACTTTCTATTCTTTACGTTTTCTAACCTGATAAATTAATTATCTTTCTCAAACAAGTTGAATTATGTGTAAAGTCATGTTAAAATTATTATCTATAAAAGTGAACGTGAATACAAGACTGATGATATCCCTTTGTAAACCTTTATTCATTATTCGCACAATGAGATATCGATCTATCGATTCCAATCGCACATTATCGATCATTATCCATTACGGTCACGCCTTTTATGATTTGTACTTATAATTAAGTACGAAGCAAAATTTGCTTTAAGAACATGATAATATGAACTGTATCATCACAGCAGTTTCGTTAACTTTTACAATATTTGTGGTCGAGGTTTTAGTATCTCTTTTTTTCTGCACTAAATTGCTTATTCGCTTTTAATTATCAATATTCTATGTAAATAATGAATTTTTTATTGTTATTTAAAAGTTCAAGCTACGTGTTTTTATGATTTGTAAAAGAAACAGGCGGAATCCACGCATGAGACTTGCATCTTGAGTTTAATCAGTTACAAGAAATGCGATTTTCTCTGTATTTTTGCATATCAGGTTGTTTAAATTTTGTCGGGCATTAAAATTTAAAAGACACAGACAAAAGTGTGATGTAACTTGAACTGCCTGTTGGGCTTGCAGCCCCGGATCTCAGCCTTAATAAACTTCTGGTACCTGAATACGCTCCCGTGTAGTACCTGGTTACACGTCATAATCTTTATTTGGATAAATTACGCGTCACGTTGATTTGATCAGATTAGCACACTTTGGGCAGTTTGATCCATCTTGAGAGACAGTTTATTTTGCCACGATTAACAGTTGGTATTGTCGTATTTTGTAAAAACCGGATGTACCGGACCCGTATTTTTTTAAGTTTTCTTCATTAATATAAAGCAATTATTTACCTACCTACAGGAAAATTGTTGCTAATGTCTTAAATTGCTCACTATTGTTATGCTCCAAATAAGAACACGATGTGGATGAACGCTGGCGTTGTGGTGGCAGGAGGATGTAGGTACAGCAGAAGATAAGAAACCAAACGGTGTCAAGGCGCCCCGAACAACGTGAGCGTTGATGTTCTTAACATAAAACTACTCGTCATGCAAATTGGTTGCCAAAATTTACATACACTTATGTCTGTAATATTTACTACATTGTTAATGTCTATTACTAAAATTACTACTATTACCACACTACTATTATTAATATGTAAGTATTTTTTGTACTCTATCATGCTGTAATTAATTTAAAAAAAAAACAAGTCTGTGTGCGCCTTGGACTTTTGGATCTTCTCAGTGCGTGGTCACAACTCCGATTAGGTGGTACTTTTTATTAGTAGATATTCATATCAACACGCACACATACCACTTGTATTGTCCATTTATTGTGAAAAACGTTTCACTGATACTCTTTCTGCTATATCACATACATATTAAAAACATAGTTCGTAGAACGGAACGTAGCAACGTCGATCTCGTACGTGTCAATGTCAAATGTCAAGTTTCAACCAATTAGAAGTGTCGTAAACTCAAAACTGTCACATCTGTAAATCGGCAAGTTGCGAAAAAACACGTCAGTATTTTAAGCATTTATTATGAGTTAATTAATGAAACAAAGTCTTTTATGATTAAAATAGCACTCATTTAAGTAAGCTTAATAAACTACATAAGTTTTAATTGATGTAATAGTCGTAGTGAATAGCGATTGTGTGAAATTATATTGCCTAAGTATCTACGATTGTAAGAAGTAAAATTAAAAGAAAACCTTAGTGTATGATTGTTTTGGTAAATTATTTAATATTTATTTAATTATTATACTTCTAGGGTGTCACAGCATGAGTGCAAATATAGCAAAAGTGTTAGCAATTTTGTTGGTCGTGTCTTCTGTTTCGGGTTCAGTAAAATCTCCAACAATAAATCCTGGCATCTTATCTCAGTCTAAAACCGTTGGAGAATGTCAAGCTTGTAAGTTATTTATAAACTCTTTTCAAAAAGGTCTGGAAAGAACTGCTAGAGGGAAATATGAAGGTGGTGATGCTGCATGGGAGGAAGAGAAATTAAAAATATCGTATAAACGTAGTGAAATGCGTCTTATTGATATACAAGAGAGTGTATGTAAAGAAGAGTCTAAACATGCAGTGCAGTGCCACCATATGGCTGAAAAAGCTGAAGAATTTATTGAAGAATGGTGGGCCAATAACATGGAAGATACAGATGACTTATACTCATATATTTGTATAGAAAAATTGAAGTTATGCTGTCCATTGCACCACTATGGTAAAGACTGTACTCCTTGTCCGGGAGATCATGATAACATTTGCTCTGGTAATGGCAAATGTAGAGGTGATGGTACACGGAAAGGAAACGGCACATGTTTATGTGATGATGGGTATACGGGAGATCGTTGTGATCAATGTGATGTTGGATATTACTTATCATACAAAGATGATAACAAAATGTTATGTTCCAAGTGCCATGTGTCATGTTTGGGGGGTTGCAGGCATGGTTCGCCAAAAGACTGTGTTGCCTGTAAACCAGGCTTTATTTTTGATACAGAAGAAGGTTGTTTAGATGTAAATGAATGTGATGAAATTGATAAATGCAAGAAGGATCAATTTTGCTTGAACTCAATTGGCTCTTACAAATGTGTTAACTGTGATAAGTCTTGCAACGGATGTTATGGAGATGGGCCTGACATGTGCAAGAAATGCGCTCAAGGATATTCCAAGAAAGGAGAGTTTTGTATAGCTGATAGAGAACATGAGGATGAATCTGAGAAATTGACTATGACCAGGTAATATTGAGTTTGTAGCTTTTATGAAATAACTGACTAATTTCATAATATTTTCACCTTTTATTTCACAATGTCACAATTATTATTGATTACTAATTGTTATTACACATTTATGATATGTTTGCATGGAAAGAGTAATGAATGTGGGAGAAGCTAGATAGTTTTGCAAAGATTAGATGCTGGTTTGGAAGTCCTTTTGGTTATCTACACTCTCTGCCAAGCCACAAAGCCCTCTGCTTGAAGATATGTCTGTGTCTATGAGAATAAGATCATGACTGATGATCTTATTTTAATTATCAACTATTTTATTTGAATGTCTCAATTATTTGAATTCTCAACATTAAAATAAAATAATACCAACATGTAATCAACAATATGTGACAAGTTTGAAATAAGTTTGGATACCACTTCATGTTTTATTCTTTCATTCCCTAACATATTTTTTAATGTTTCTTACAGAACAGAGGAGTTGTAACATACTGTTAAATTGTAATTATAATAGGTAATGAAATTTTTATTTATTGGTGATGGGATTTAGGATATGGTTAGGTTTAAATTTCATTGTGGTAACCTGTTGTTATCTACTAAGAGTTAAGAGTTAGGCTATGTCGGGTTTAAATAAATAAAAATAGTTTATGTTAGTATAAAATTAGCTGGTCCTGTTTTATGAAACTAAAAATAGTAGAGGTAGGCAGAGGCACAACCAGGGCACCCACGACTAGCCGAAGATACTAAGTCCCACAATGTGATAGGTGGCAAGCCTATCGCCAACCGGGCACATATCATATCCCGAGCAACATTTTTTTTATTAGAAAATTGGAAAAACCCAATTTTCTTTTTGTTGCCCCACCCGGGATTCGAACCCGGGACCTCATGCAGTCAAGTCCAACAACTGAACCGCTAGACCACAGAGGCGACTAAATAAATACTAATGTTTTTTAATTCACTATGACATATTGCATATATGTAACTTCTGATTTAGTAATGTTTGTTTCCATAATTATTATATCTTGTTGGAAATATTCACTTGCTGTATCTAAAGTATTTTTTGCAGCATTAAGAATTTTGGAAATGCTTAGCTAGAATTATCTTTGCTAGAATATGTCCCAACAAAAGTGAATATGATATGTAAATCTGTCAAATTTCAATTGACAGTAGTATTTGCTCAGTTAGCTTTTCTTTTCTTTCTTTAGGTTTTGGCCTTCAAGTTAGTATTTAGCCATTAGTCAAGTAGAAATTTGCATAAAATTTTATATAAATTTCAATTAATTTTAATTAGTCATCAGTCATAAGTCGTCAGGAAGTCATGTCTGGCTCTTGGGTAAAGCGGTAGCCTTTTTACACAAGCTCATGAATGAGATTTGGCGGCAACGAGGATATACACGATACGCTAATTTCTTAATGATTATTTCATTTTTGCACTTTCACTGAACAAAATTGTACAAAATGCCACCAAAATTGACTAATTTCACTCAATATCAACACGAAATTCAATAATTATGAAAAAACTTCGACCATCTTTTCTCTCGATGCCGCCAAAACTCTCGCTCACTTAGCTAAACATACAATTACCATATTTTAATGTGACAAATGATGGTGATTAACCAAGATGACAATAATAATGACAATTACAATGACAAGTCAGGGAGATAATAATAAGACTATTTTCTTAATCATTTTCTTAAATTACCTACATCAACGGGCTTGCAATACTCACATAATCATTTCATTACCATTTGTTAAAACAATAATAAAATCTTCTAATGCTGTTTGCGTAATGATGGGTTGTTATTATTTGGTCAAAGAGAAATTATTACATTTATTAAGTATTTTCTGCTTTAGTATTGACAAAAATTAAAAAAACTTTATTTGCTTTAATAAATTGAGTATATTGCATGTGTTAATTGATGTTCAAAGTATTACTAAATGGCAGGGTAATTGTAAATAAAATGATCAGTTGAATAATATCATTTTATCATTGTGGGGTTTGGTCCAAAAACCATTTAAAGACTATTACCAAAGAGGTTATGACTTTTTATTATAATTCTTATTTTTAAGGTACATGACATACGTTGGTCTGCTTGTAGCGACTGGTATTCTGCTTCCAAAGTCCACTCCAATTGGTAGCTTCGTGGGCATCATGGTGCTGTCGTACATTGTGGGCGCTGAGTATTACTGTATGATAAATGGACACACAGGATTAGTGAATCTTAAAGACTTTGATCTATCACAGCTTTTTAAGTTATAAAATGTGCAATATCTTGTGATTGGGTTTTCGTGGCAAAAATTTGAGAATCACACTGATACTAAGTTACATTTACCTTCCGACTTTAGCTGTAAAAAATTAACACTCTCAAACTGTATCAAATATAATTGAAACAAACGTCCTGATAGAAATTTCTCTGTTTTTCTTCAAAGTCTAATTTGTTGTAACTAATTAAAATTAGTTCATCAATTTTGATTTGAAAAAGAATGTAATATGATGTACACACTTATTAATTTTGTATATATAGCCAATATCTTGACTTCAAAGTTAGAGGGTTAAAACTATAAGATGCGGTTGTAAGCACAGACAATGGTGGTAATTTTATTGCGCACTCACTAAACTGATTCTAAGTTATAGCTATCTTCATTCACCGAAAGTAACAGAAAGAGAAAAACACTCTTAGTGCTGTCCAGTTAGACAAAAAAAGACAAAAAAGGTTTGTTGGTTAAGAACAGCCTTTCCCAAAGTGGGCGATAACGCCCCCTTGTGGGCGCTGGAAGCCTAGAGGGGGGCGGTATAAATCTTGAAAAAAATGTTTTTTTTTAAACTAGGCGCAACAAATATGTTATTGAGGTTATTGACAAGAAAAAAACGAGGGGGGGGGCGCTACAAAACAACTGATTTTCAAAGTGGGCGTTACATGAAATAAGTTTGGGAACCTTTGGTTAAGAACATCACAACTTGATTTGTCCGGACTTATTTTACATGTCTATTAAGCGTGTCTAACAAATTCCGTCTCTTTTGTTTTTGTTTCATTTGAAAAATATAGCATGCATCTAAAATAAGTTTAGTTTGTAAACAGCAGAATTGCCACCCTTAGCTAGTTTATTTAAAAATAAAAATGATACAATTGTTTCTGTATATTATGGTCAAGGTCTGTGTCAAATGATTTGATTTATAACTTCCAATTAATAAAAGGATGTTTTTTTTGCCACAGAAACTCTGGTATGTTAGTGACTATTTGTAAATTTATTAATTGAAGATTCAAAATTATTGTTATGTAATTTCTAATTAAGAAAACAATAGGAGTGAACAGGTCCCTTTTGTTTTTATTGTAGTAATTGTGATATAAATTATTTTTGAATTTGCAGCCAGAGCTTGTTATGATTTTAGTATTATTTTTGTAATTAATACTTATTATTAAGTGAATGAAGTTATTTTGAAAATATTGTGAATTAAATACACCTGATTTATAAAATTTAATGTTTTTTTAGACATTTGCAAAACATCACTAACAGTTATAACAGAAAAAAAAAATTGTAACAGAAAAAAGACGAATAAATTTTTTATGTTGTCGTTTAACTAATACGTTTAACTAGCTACCCTAACTACCTAAGTATAACCAAAAACAATATATTTACTAATCTCTGGTATAATTTAAAAATCACTTGTCGGGTCACAGGGTTGGGACGGCTTTAAAATAACATCAAAATTGGTCCACCGTTGAGTGTATCTTGAATTGACTCCATAAAGAAGAGGTTCTCTATTCGACTATGTTTTATTCTACATGTTTGTTACGCGATTACTAGGGTAATATTTTTTTTTTTTTGGAATGACTAATGTGTTGCCAACCTCGCGGTTTTTACAACTTCACCGGGCTTTAACACTAGGGTAATAACGAGCCGGGTTTGATGGTTATTTTTTGGAAAGATAGCACAAAATGCCAAAGTCCTATAGTAATTTTATTATAATCACTATCAATGTTCCTCGCTTCTTTTGATTGATTGGTCGAGTGGCTAGCGTACACGCTTAACCACACTGACAAATTGCGAGGCTCGGGTTCGATTCCGGACGGGGGCAGGCATTCGTGTGAACATTTAGATGTCTGCATTTCCGGGTCTTGGTGTTTATTAAATTAATTCTGGAATCTATTTAAGTATTTCTATGAATTAGTTTCGTTGACTAACACCCATAACACAAGCATATTATTACCTTACTTTGGGGTAAGATTCAATTTTCGTAACTTGAAAAAAAAAGCATATCCCCGAAGACCCCTTCGGGGATATGCTTTTTTTTTCAAGCAGAAGCACTACCAAGGCACACACGACTAGTCGAAGATCTTAAGTCCCACAATGTGAGACGTGGCAAGCCTATCGCCAACCGGGCGCAAATTTGCAATGTTGCAAAGAAAATTTGAAAAACCCAATTTTCTTTTTTTTCTTTTTGTTGCCCGACCCGGGATTCGAATCCTGGACCTCGTGCAGTTAAGTCCAACAACTGAACCACTAGACTACAGAGATATTGTGTAACTTGTCGGGGAATATTTATTTATTTAATGATGTGATGAGTGATCAATGATATCAACGGATATAAAAATGTATGCATTATTAAGTACTCATAAGTCGTAACCACTACTGAGATGAATCCTTAGCATTCTTACGAGGGAAGAATTATCAAATCGCGACGTGGCCATGAAATAATTGAAGTCGGTTTTCTGCATTTATACTGCGCTTTAATTTTTTCCGGCTACCTTAACCTCTGAACCGGAACACGTCAACGGCAAGCATTGGACGTTATGGCGGCAGGAATAGGTAATGCGGTGGTACCAATCCGGGTGAGTCGCTGCGAAACTCTACCACTTAGTCAGATGTCACGGTGTTAGTGACGGTAAGCCTATGCTCGCCTTTATGGTCTATTCTGCAAAGGAGCCCGGACCAACATCGGTTAAAAGGTTAAACTTACCCACTTACAAATTAAAAAAGTTTTATGCAGATAGTGCATAACCTTTCTGTTTAATATCAAGGTTTTTCGCATATCTGATATATTACATTTATATTGATTTATATTCTACAAGTTTTTTCTCTAATATACTTCAAGATCGCCTGTAGACATCAAGACGAAGATAGCGTTGTGGACGTAGTTCTAGAATTGTAAGGTTTTAGCGCACTGAACGAATATAGTTGGTACTTCGGCTCTTGGGAAAGTAAGTTTACTGTCACCTTATTTTCCACACCAGAAAATGACAATGGGGAGAATTGACAATAGGGCCGAAGGATAAGGTTAGATGGTGTTTTTTGTGACCTGCCCTAAATGTGTCAATTAAAATGACGTTATATTAAGTGATGATGTATAGATATAGTATTAACTTTTTCCGCAGGGTTCAAATAAGATCGATGATCAATTTTCTCTCTTTTTCATGTGAAAAAACAGAACATGCACACATCTGTCCTCGTGGTAATAGTCAACCGTAGTCTATCTAAGTACACAACAGATTGTCCTATGGCTGATTGTGCTAGTCTACTGGCTACCATACCCTCTAAACAGGAACATAATGGCAGCAGAAAAAGGTAACGTGACCCTTACCCGTAGACTTGTACTACCATAAGTGGTGTTGGTAACGACCCATGTAAACTTTGGTCGCCTTAAACGAGCTGCCTGGCAAGAAGGCTAATGGTCTATTCTACACAGAAGACCCAGACCAACACGAGTCTGGGTTTGAAGTCTGTAAAAAATATAATGTCTCAAGTGTGATCGCGTCATACCTATATACCTAACATTGGCAGTATGACATAAGCAGTTGTCAGTAGTGATGGAGTCACGCATGTCGAAACCAACTGTCGCGGCCATGACATGATTTTGTTTAAGTATTATCAACACAGTCTCATGCCTACTTTGTATAAGTATTGCGATTTTTTTATATAGTAGTAATATCGCCTCTGTGGCCTAGCGGTCCGGAGTCTGATTTGACTTCTTGGGGTCCTAGTTTCGACCCCCGGGTCAGGCAATAAAAGAAATGTATATTTGCAATTTCTAATAAAAATAACGCCTGGGAATATGCGCGCTTGGCGATAGGCTTGCCACCTATTACTGTCCACCTCTATGGGGGATATGGGTGTGAAGATACCTACTTTCTTTTAAGTATTAGCTACTCTGGCCAACTTCGTTCAACCCTTTCAGTTTATGGGGAAAAATTAAAATGTGTTTTCTCGTTTCCTCACAGTCGAACGACATATAAACTATCCCATGTCCGCCTCTTGATTCGCTAGCTCCCTATCAATTTTCAGCCAAATCGGTTTAGCCGTTTTTGAGTTATAAATAGTGTTACTAACACGACTTTCGTTTATATAATACATAGAGTTTGTAGGGCAAGGTTTAAGGCAAGGCAAGGAAGACTGGTTTCTTGATAAGTACATGCTGTACACACCAAAGAGATGCCACATTGCCAACCCCGAGATGGAAATGATAAGCAGTTTGCGAAAGTAGGTGTGTATCTACCGCTATCTTACTCCCAAACTGCAATGAAGTACTGGCCAATTCTATATTATCAACAGGAACATATTCTGAATGACATCAACGCAAATGGGTCGGACTGACCACCATATAGTCTGGTATGGTCTAGTTTGAGACGCTTGCTGCAAACGCAAGCCGCAAAATGGAATCGGATATGTCATTTTAGGTCCTCTTGAAAACAATAATAGTAAATTATTAACGTTTAATAATAAACAAGAAATAATCTTACTATACAGTTTTTAAAGAATTAGGTACCCGTTGAGGCCTATGTTGATATTCTTCGATCAAATTGTTAGGGTGTTATCCGAGGGTGGTGTCAGGAGTCTCCGGAACCGGCGTGTTTGTGTGAATGTGGAGGAAGCCAAAAAGGTTTGCAAGGATCGCGAGATTTGGCACTCGATACTCTCTGTCTACCCCATAAGAGACTTAGCGTGAAGATATGCGCGCCGGGCCAAACACGGTGGATCCCTACCCGAACTCGTTGGATTTTAATATCGAGCATTTTTCTGCGAAATTGGTGACGTAAGTTGTAATAACCCTAAAACCCACCTGATTCCAATATGGCAGTAAATGTCAATCACCACTGCGCGAGCTCGAGCGCCTCCTACACATTACGCAATAGGTTCATTCAAATAGGTATGGCTTGCATTCTATATTTGAATTATCGAGGCCGTTTTGGTGTGGCATTTAGAACGTGTTTTGTGAAATTACAGATATATCGGACGTGTGGAGTTTTTAACAAATATTTAGGTCCAGTTTTCACACAACAAACACAAACCTTAGATTTGATGTTTTCTAACAGCAGCCGCAGTGCCTTATCACTACATAGTATAAAACAAAGTCGCTTCCTCTGTCCCTTTGTATGCTTAAATCTTTGAAACTACTCAACGGATTTTGATGCGGTTTTTTTTAAATAGATAAAATTGAAGAGGAAGATTTATATGTATATTTCATAAGCGTGCTAAGCTGGGGCGGTCCGCTAGTCATTAATAAAAATAAAAGCGTAATTGAGAGAGAAAGAGCTGGAAGTGAGAGAGCTAATACTTCTTTCTCCGAGAGAATCTTGTCTAAATTCCTGTCCATTTATTTCGAGTCATAAAATATTAATTGCCCTAACTTAGTTGATAATATGTCACAAAATCGTTCTTGGTACTGTTGTTTATAATTCCGACTGCATACCTACTTGTTAGTATCCCGAAACAGCTACATACTATTTACGTGTGTGTCTGTGTATTGTGGTAATAAAAACACACACCATTACGATATGGCAAAAACAATGTTCAAGATTACTAAAGCAAAGTCAAAACTGTCTTCTTGGAGTTTTGGCGCCATCGAGAGAAAATATGGTCGAAGTTTTTTCATAATTATTGTATTTCGTGTTTATATTGAGTGAAATCAGTAAATTTTGGTGGCATTTTTTACAATTTTGTTCAGTGAAAGTGCACAAATGAAATAATCATGAAGAAATTAGCGTATCGTATATTTTCTCGTTGCCGCCAAATCTCAATACATGAGCTTGTGTAAAAAGGCCACCGCTTTACCCAAGAGCCTGACATGACTTACTGACGACTTATGACTGATGACTAATTATAATTGATATAAAATTTGATGCAAATTTCTACTTGTATGTACAATGTACCTACTCATACACCTTAAGGTGATTTGCTAGCGATTTTTGAAAAAACAATACTCACGAAGTAGGTAAACATTGACTTTTTCACTTTTGACTGTTTTCTTTATGGTTTTCTTCGTAACTCTTGACATTGACAGCAAAATTGACAGCTACAAACAGTTTACATGGAAGAAATTAAAGTATTGTTTTTCCCATTTTCCTTGCAATTTTTCCAGTTTTTATCTTCATAAGAACCTTCTTCTGACAATAACTAACACTAACAAAAAAAATACCAGAATTGGTCCATCCGCTCAGGGTGATGCGATGACCACGCGAAATTGGGATTATTTTTTATGTATACAGCTTAGATTATAAAACAATAGTCTAAGGTATACAGATTAAAAACATAGCTTTAACAAGATTAATAATAATTTAGTGCAATTATTTATAGGTATATTGAAGGTATTATATGAAATTCTAAGGTATACAGATTAAAAACATAGCTTTAACAAGATTAATAATAATTTAGTGCAATTATTTATAGGTATATTGAAGGTATTATATGAAATAAAACAATATACTTATTAGATTAGCTTGTTTTGTTTTATGAAGCCGTACCTTAGTTTTTCAAATTACATAAATTGTCTCATTCACCCTAAGGTTGTATGGCAGAGATCGCTCTGAAGCGATAAAACCGCCTTTGTGCACCTCAGTTAAATATTATAAGTGAAACAGTATGTATTATTTGGTAAATTTTGGTGCATAATAAAGTGTATTAATTCTTTCATTCATTACGTTTAAATCATAATTTCTTAGAGATTATCCTAAACATATATCCTTTCAGTGGCCAGCACCAACGTATGGACAATTTATGTAAGAGCTGTTTAGATGATTTACACCAGAAATATTGTATTACGGTCATCTGTAACTGGCGGGACGAGTCTAACTCGTTCTTCTTCCGTGACGTCTCTAAGTGGTCGTGTTGATGGCGTATCTAATTTTAACTTAGAGCTTATCACTGTAACTTATCTGATTCCAATATTAGCTGATACTATCTACATCTTTATCTTTTACGAAATTAACTGTCTCCGAGGAAATAAATTTAAAAGCCTTATTTATTTTAGTCACCAAGAGTTTGGTTTAAGCGAGGGGAAATCATGTGGTGTCACCATTGACGTCTTCCATTTTGGAACGTAGTAGTCTTTTTGACCATTATTTCTAATCTGGAATGAAGATAGAATTTGTCATCTTTTTATTTAAGGCCGGGACGTTAGGCCTACCCTTCGAACCGGAACACATAATGACGTTATGGCGGCAGGAATAGGTAAGGCAGTGGTACCAATCCGGGTATGTCGCTGCGAAACTCTACAACCTAGTCAGAAGGCAGATGGTCTATTCTACAAAGAAGCCCAGATCAACACGGGGTATCGTTATCTATATATTTTTTTATGTACTAGTATCATCGCCTCTGTGGTCTAGCGGTTCAGGTGTTGGACTTGACTGCATGAGGTCCCGGGTTCGAATCCCGGATCGGGCAACAAAAAGAAATTTGGGTTTTCTTAAAAAAAATGGTGTCCGAGATCGGATATGTGTCCGGTTGGCGATAGGCTTGCCACCTATCACATTATGGGACTTAGTGTCTTCGGCTAGTCGTGGGTGCCCTGTTTGTGCCTCTGCCTACCCCTTCGGAGATATGGGCGTGAAGATACTTTTTACTAGTATCATTGTTTATCACCTATTACAAAAACATATAGTTTGCTTATTTAGGGATTAGATCAGTTTGTGTGATTTGGGTTGTTGATATTTATTTATCATTTCACAAAGGAAACAGATTATTTGACTTCTAGATCAGACTCTTCATGCACTATTTGCTAAAGGCTTAGGTTTCCACAACTCTTGATGCAAGTACTAGATGCATATCGATTGCATGAGCTCAGTGACTGGTAGAAAGTTGGTGAGATTTGTTCTGGGAGTGAGAATTGTAGGGAAAAAACAATGATTGCATTCAGAAGGTAAAGATCGTGCCTATTGGCCGTGGGAACTTTGGTTTTTTGATATGATTTCGCTATAACTTTAATTAATAGCTTATGGCATGTAATTTTGTAGAAAGCGCAACTTAATAATTGGCTAAATTGTGAGTACTTTATGCGATCGTCAAAAGATTCCGTTAAAAGATCAGTGCTATTGTTTTATTCGAAAGATAAAAGGTCAGTAAACTGAATGATATTTAAGCGTCAAGGGTTGTCGACTCAGTTTGTATTAGCCACAGATATGTCATATGAGAATAGATGTATCATATGAACCACCAGGTGACGTATATAGGACGATATATGAGCATAAAATAATAAGATTCAGCACTATGCCGTCACCTGTAAGCTGTCCAACTGAGTGCTGGCGAGAAATCAAAAGTGCAGGTAGAGTGAGTCCATTTTGGTCATTTATTTTTGTACGGGCTTGGACGTTTGATTAGTTAGCAAGTAGTAAGGGTAACATTATATTGGACAATTTAATAAACTGTTAAGTTTTTGTTATTTAATCAAGGAACGCGCAAGCGGCCCTAATAAGTTTTTGTGTTTAACCCACTATTGCTGAACTATGCAAAAATAAGGTCCAAAACAGAATAGCGGTCGAGTCACTTGTGGATACTTTTAATGCCAGACGGGAATGCTGGTACGGCTGTTATATTCGTAGCATTGTAGATTTGTGGACCTAGAGTTAAAAAGCATAGAGTTGGCATACTGAATCAAATGAAGAAGTTTCCCATTATGAAAGAGACGGGTAGTGGGAGTTCTGCTGCAACTGGTTCATATTACTTGATATTACTAAGACTGCTTGACCTATTACTTATTTGCCGAGTACTGTGTACTGTGTTTTGTGATTGGAGGGCAGCTTTAATTTATGTTGACTATTTGACATTGATGTTGTGTGGTAATAACACAAGGTTTGTATTAATAATAATTAGTGTGGACTAGTTTTAGGAATTTCTACCTATTTGTTTGAACTACTATTTCATGTATGTAATTATAATTATAGTTGACAGTATGTGTCATAACTTTTGTAATAAAAAACAAGACAGCTGCCAGTCCTTTACTTTAATTTCGTCTTTATTAGGTACGTCTTGCATCTTTTAGGTCGAAAAGAAAAAAAATCTTTGCAGAATATGAGTATTACAAAGATGTTACAAAATTATTTAAGCATTCCAACATATTCTACCAACTTGTGGTGTTCAAATATTTTAATAGGTTTTAATTAAATTGGTAATTTTAATTATTTACTTACTATTTATATACTGTTTTTTTTGTATTGATTACATGATTATTTATCTATCTACCGTAAATTACCAGTGAGTTTTTCTCTCTGACTGTTTTTATTCTATCGCCGCTCAATCCGCCTTTGCTCATACTACAATTTACCAATCACCATGTACAATTTACCTTTAAGTTCCATAAGCAGTGAGTATGGACACATTGGCAGAAGCCAGTAACACTGATGTACTTCATACTTTATAAGTTTGTGTTGTCTTTGAACCTATAGTCTCTGATTGTAGGCATTATATCTGTTACGGTTAGGCAGCATGAGCACGATGTGCTTTACCGTTTGCGCCGACGCCGGATACAGTTAGATGACTTTTAAACTTTACGACACGACCTTTCTGGACTCGGTAACGGGGAACGATATAATACTAAATGTAACTTTAAGTTATAAGGGCTTTAGCTCAGGATCCAGCTTAAAAAAACATTTTATTTCACTAAAATAAAGTTTTTTAAGAAATATTCCTCACTATACGTAACAATATTTTAAAAGTTATGACGTACTTTTTAAATCGTTATGACTGTTTTTTTGATTTGACATCCAACTTACAAAGTAGATAGGTACAGTAAATTCTCCCAATGTAAATAATTATTAAAAAAAAAAGTAGTGTCTTCACGCCCATATCCCCGAAGAGGTAGGCAGAGGCACAACCAGGGCACCCACGACTAGCCGAAGATACTAAGTCCCACAATGTGATAGGTGGCAAGCCTATCGCAGCAACATTTTTTTTTATTAGAAAATTTAGAAAAACCCAATTTTCTTTTTGTTGCCCGACCCGGGATTCGAACCCGGGACCTCATGCAGTCAAGTCCAACAACTGAACCGGTAGACCACAGAGGCGAATCTACATAACATAATAATCTGATGCCATCTATATACCTAAGATACCTAATCCCAAAGTGTGAATGAGAATGAATGAAAGCACGAGAAGCATAAGTAAATGATAGAACTGGAATGACAAAGAGGAATACTTGCAACATGAAACTTGACGTGTAAGAGATAAACCGTGAAGACTACGTCATATCAGAACCTGTGCAAACCTTTGCAAAACACAAAGAAACTAGGAACAAAAAATTACATACATTATATTGACTTCTTGAGGTCCTGGGTTCGATCCAAACAAAAAAATAGAAAAAAAATAACTAACAAAAACATAGAAAGTGTGTATTTTAAATTTTCTAATAAAAATAAAATTGTCCGGGATTGGATATGTACCCGGTTGGCGATAGGCTTGCCACCTACCACATTGTGGGACTTTGTATCTATTGTGGGTCCAGGTTTCGCCTCTGCCTATCTCTCCGGGGATATGGGCGTGAAGATACTTACTTAACACTATCCCCTTGTTTCAGGCATGTTTGATATATCTTGACGAGTACTTCTGAAGCCCAGTGCCTGTAATAGCTCTTAAAATAAAACGTCACAAAAATATTGATCTTCAATATTCTTTTTTGTCGTAGACTATTTGGAATAATGATTAAATGAAATAAAAATCCCTGGACAAGTTAGACAAATTTAACCTAACCCCAAAGTAAGCAAATTATATGCTTGTGTTACGGGTGTTAGTCAACGATTCTAATACATAGAAATACTTAAATAGATACCAGAATAAAGTTAATAAACACCCAGACCCGGAAATGCAGACATATGTTCATCACACAAATACCCCGTCGGGAATAGAACCCTAGCTCTCGTGATGCTAGGCGTGTAGGCTAGCCACTCGACCAACGAGGTGATCAAATTATGTTAATGTAATGATTAACTCAATAAAGCGTGGGTTCGGTTGAAAGAACGCGGAAGGGCGCCATTTTCCTTCGCATCATGAGCTTTGTACATGTAACGTGACGCCGGACAATTATTTCGACACTTCACGGTTCAAGGAGTCAGGACAAATAGATATTATTTCTACACATCTTGCCCTTTTGAGTGCTTTTCACAAGATACCATTAAAGCAATGCACAAACATCGAGTAAATGAGCCAATACAACCACCTTTTCTCGAAGCTTTTGTTCTCGAAGCTCTAATTTACCTAAACTTGTAATAAAACATTTATGTGTAATAACAAGTTACGGTATCACACCATAAATTTAAAATTATAAGAAAATTTGTTTTACCTAACTCAAGAGGGGGAACTTTCACTGCGCTACAGTTTTTAACTTTAGCAGTTGAGAGTGTTAAAACTGTTTGTATGTATAACGATTTTTATTCCGAATAAACTTTTTAATATTTTTTAATGTTTTTATAGATGTTACAGGTGTTTGGTCTATGGTACAAATCTACCGGCTCCCTACCCTCCGTATCCCTACCCGGGCAACTTGCTGGAGGTAGAGTGCTTTGCTTGCTGCACATTAATGGTGTATGATGAGAAACACTCTCAATTTAATATTTGTAGATGTATTTTGTGTTTAGATAAAAAGTATATCAATAAATAAAGATATCAATATACCCGGAGAAAAAAACTTACTGGGCTTACGTTCTCTAAGTATACTTCTACGAATAAACTAATGTTCATTAAATTTGTTGAGAGATGCTAAGAGTGCTTCATCTCAAGTATTTTAGGCAGCTTGACATTCTAAAAGCTTATAATTAAGATCGGACCCATTTTGTAAATATAGGAAGGTATAAAAGCGCAAAGATAGTTATATGATAATCACTAAATTTGAAAACTACTTCCTACTAATATTACAAATGCGAAAGTTTGTAAGGATGTGTATATGTTTGTTACTTTTTCACGCTCGAATGGCTGAACGGATTTGTCTGAAATTTGGAACACAGACAGATTGTAACCCTGATTAACATATAGGCTACTTTTAATCCCGATCGCACAACGGGTTCCAGTGAAAACACGGACGAAGCCGCAGGTAACAGCTATAAAAGTGAAATTTGACAGTTAATAGAAGAGTTTGTAAGTAAATATCAGTAAAAGAACAAAGACCAAGGACCGAGAGGACAAAAAGCGAAGCTAAAGTTTGTGCAAAAGTTCTTTAAAACAAACAAACTTTAGCCAACGGGAATTTTACGAAAGAGATGAAAGAGACGGAACGAAAAAACGAAAGGATAGAGAAATCCTTATTTTCTGATTTCTCAACGAATTCTACCGGTTAAAGAACCTTACGCCGGTAAAGCTGCGGAGAAGTCAGTTTTTTCATAAATTTGACACATTTCTAACATTTATTACACAATAAATCTTTGATGTAATTGGGAAGTATATTGTTCTTTGTTTTTCATGACTTTGATATTATGTTTATTTATTAATTATCAACAACTTATCCGTAAAACTTTTTGCATATTATATAACAGGAATAATTAATATACTTTAATTATTCCTGTTATATTTCTGTTATAGAAACGCATTGCTCAAATCATGAATGAATACTTACCATTGTTGTTATAACCCTGATGATGTTTGAATAGCGAAACCGGTTGGCTAAACTATAAAAATAAAAAAAAATGTTATGGAAAGTAAAAGTGTCATGATTAATTGTTTCTAGAATGGAATTCCACCAAGTACCGACGACGATAAGAAGTATAGAAACTAAAAAAAATACTTACCTTGTTTTGGTAAGACTAGAAATATCTACTACACAGTTTAATAAGTTCAAATACATAACGCTATAAATTAAGGCTTTACAAATATGACGGCTTTTGCGTTAAAACTTTTAATTACGACCATGTGACGTTTCAACTTATGTTTGTGGTAGTGGTTTGTACTTACCGCATGCCTGCACACCCTTTTTTGGTCATAAAACGGTCAAAATGTTAATTGCTGGCAATTTATGCAGTTTTTATGACTTGTGAGATAAATGCGCTCTTAAAAATTCAGTACGCTATGGAATAATTCTTAAATAAAAGTATCTTCAAGCCCATATCCCCGAAGAGATAGGCAGAGGAACAACCAGTGCGCCCACGACTAGCCGAAGACACTATGGCCCACAATTAATAAGGTAACAAGCCTATCTCCAACAGGGCACATATCCAGTCCCGAGCAACGTTTTTTTATTACAAAATTGGAAAAAACAATTTTCTTTTTGTTGCCCGGGAACCCGGAACTTCATGCAGTCAAATCCAACAACTGAATCGCTAGACCAAAGAGGCGACAAATAATTATTTCTTTGAATTATTATACCAGTACAATCTGACACAGTTTTGTTCGGCAAATTAATGGGATTGATATCTTCTCCGCAGCTCTGGCAGCATAACTTTAATGTTTATTGTTTTTTAGTGTTTCGTGCGGACGGGTAGGGACCAATTGACTTGTTAAAGATTATAAGATTAGACCGGCACTGGTAGTTTCTACGGTGTCTATTTAGTGGTTATCTCTTACTACTAGTAGAGCCACCTGTTTCAAAAAAGTATTATACAGGGAAACTAATAACTAACGCATATCCGTTTTAGGGTTTTGATGTACAAAAGTCACCCTCGAAAGGTTATGCGTTAGTTACCAGTAGCCCTGTATAATTGAACCGACCAAAGGGTTTAATATACCTACCCAATCATGTGTGCTAGTGACATGAAGCACAATAAACGACGGAATGCACTCCGGGAGTGCCGGCAGAAGTGAACATTTGAATATTAACGTTGTGCATTTTTGAAATTTTGGAATGGTTAGAGAATAATTTTGCACGAATTGCTTTATCAGTATGAAAGTACTATCATTTATGTGGTAGAATACAATATTCATTTATTGCGCTATCGTACACAAACATGACAACACGAACATTCGCCCAAGCGCCCTGCGCCATCTTACGAATTTTCGATCAGGTCACGTGTCCTGACGCGAGTTCAGAAGTTGTTACCCATTCTAAAAAAAGTGCGCAACGCCGCTAAAGAAGTTTTCACTTCAAAAATCTAAAGGTACAGACAACACAGAAGGGAGCTATGAAGAGATTTAACCATAGAAAAAGTGAAAGAATTATGAACAGGCAGATTTGTAGCAGTATCATATAGTATTATTCTCTAAAAATTTTAAAGAAAGAAAAAATTTCGCCCCAGACAGGATTTGAACCTGTAACCTTTCGTCTCAAGCCGACGAATGCTCTCACCAATTGAGCTACTGAGGATTCAAGTCCCGTGGCGAAATTTTTAATTCCTTTCTAACCCGTTAACGCGGGTAGTTATGTCCTATAGATACGCAATTCTGAGTACCCACCAAATGAGTTCATCATTACAGATGAAATTCAGATTTTAGAGTGGCCATAACTTTCGTTTTTCGTAACGTATTTTTATTTTAGTACTTGCCCTGTGCTTGGGATAAATTTTCTATAAATTTTAAAGAAAGAAATAATTTCGCCCCAGCCAGCCAGCCCGTAACCTTTCGTCTCAAGCCGACGAATGCTCTAACCAATTGAGCTACTGAGGATTCAAGCTCCGTGGCGAAATTTTTAATTCCCTTCTAACCCGTTAACGCGGGTAGTTATGTCCTATAGATACGCAATTCTGACTACTAGTATTATTCTATTTGGCATTACATTGTATCATTAAGCCTCTTTAATTAATTAATTACTAATTATTTAATTAAATTCCAATTATACTGATTTTTTATTTAATGTAACTTTTATAATGAAATAAAAATTAAGTATTAGTATAATATGTGTGTCAAGTTGTTACAATATTTTATCTTACCGACATATTTTACTTCATTGTGGTGGGCAAGTATTTTAACATTGTATAATGTTGCACATAATTTTGTCAAGCAAGTGATGTCTATATTTATTATTCATTTTTTTTTTAATTTTTTTAATCAATGATAGAATATCTGACTCTTGGTATGGGTGTCTGCTTGTTGCATTATAACTTTTGAACGGATAAACCGATTTACGCTGCAGCTTTTTTTTTTGTTTTGAAAGCTGATATTGATAACTTAAAGTTTTCTCCTTGTCCATATCCCCTAAGGGGAAGGCAGAGGCACAACCAGGGCACCCACGAATAGCTGAAGACACTAATGCCCGATTTCACCAAGAGCCCCTATATTTTTGGGGACTTTTAACGTAATTTAGGTGACTATTTTACATGGAAACAGTCCCATAAGTAAAGTTAAAAGGTCCCCTAAAGTATAGGGGCTCTTGGTGAAATCGGGCATAAGTCCCACAATATGATAGTTGGCAAGCCTATCGCCAACCGGGCACATATGCAATCCCGAGCGACATTATTTTTATTATTAGAAAATTGGATAAACCTCATTTTCTTTGTGTTGCCCGAGCTGGGAATCGAACCCAGGACCTCATGAAGTCCAACACCTGGACTGCTAGACCACAGAGGCGGTATTATGTAATGTTCGACTAAAAATATTTATTATTTTAATATTTGAAGGCGAAAGAAATGTTTGTCTAAAAAACCAAGAGTTTATACAAATATTTTTATATCATCAACAAAAAAGCATTTGTGAAGACCTATAATTTAAAATGTTCAAAATAATTTAAAAAGCGCCTTTCACACGGGCGGCTAAATCATGATTGCAAGTAACGTCAAATTAGGTTTACTGGAGTGCATCAGCACTTGGAGCTTGCCGCCAAAACCGGCCGCTAATGTCAAAGGAGTCACATTGAAGAGTCCTTGCGTTCCTGAGAAATGAACATGTTCCCTTATTAGCATTTCCTTAGAATTCGCTTAAAATTATTCGTTGGTGGTTTCAGATTTTAAAGTTTTAACCTTTGTTTCGTACTAGCGGCCCGCCCCGGTTTCGCCTGGTTATGAAATATACATATAAACCTTCCCCTTCAATCACTTAATCTTTTAGAAAAACCGCATCGTAATCCGTTGCGTAGTTTTAAAGATTTAAGCATACAAAGGGACATAGGGACAGAGGAAGCGACTTTGTTTTATAACATGTAGTGCCATGCAAATTTCTATTTGATGTCATGTAATAGAACTAGTAGTTTTTGAGCGTCGATTCGATTTGTAAAAACCCTGGGAAAAGGATAGGCTAGAGATTATTTCAATATCTTACTTGGTTAAATACTCGTATCACCGCCTAATTTATTTTGGCTGCTATAAACTTAGTGCTTGTCATTATTACATTCCGGTATAAAGGGTAGCAATCTCATGTAAGATGCATCATTGCCACGTTTAAAGATGTATATTTTACAGTAAGAAATTATTTATTTAGTGTTTAAGTGCGATAAAAACTATGAATTACAAATATCTATATTAATGTCATAAAGAGGATTTGATTGTGTGGTTGCATTAAAAAGGCTCCGAAAGTATTGGACCAATTTTAAAAATATTTTACCATTAGAATCCTATATTATCTCCGATGGACATAGGCGGTAGAATATTTTCAATAATCCCTGCGTAGCCAAAGCGGCATTAATAGGAAGTCTGATAAATATTTTTATTTATCTATATATACATAAAAAAAGTCGTATTAGTTACACTATTTATACCTCAAGAACGGCTGGACTGATTTAGCTGAAAATTGACGAGGAGATAGCTTAGAATCAGGAAACGGACATAGGATACTTTTTATCCCGTTCGACTGTGAGGTAACTAGAAAAAACATAATTTTAAATTTTCCATACAAACTGAACGGGTGGAACGAAGTTTGACGGAACAGCTAGTATTACACATCGAACCTATTAGAATAATGCAGTTGATTCATTCAGTACAGATAAACAGCGTAACTTCGTTTAATTGATATGCTTGTTAAGATCTAGTTCTCAATCAGAATTATCTTTAAGCTTCGGCCATTTTTAATTAGTGCACCGAACTAGTCAAGAGTAATCCAACTTGTATTATTTTATTTCAGATTGTCATCAGTTGTCTCCAATGCCGCCCTTACGGAGGGTCTGGTGTGCGAGAAACGAAGAATAAACGAGGTAGGTAAATAATATTATTACTTATGCCCGGTTCCTATATTAAAGAAACGAGCCGTTTTGTTAGGGATGGTAGTTGTAAGTACCAAAAGTAAAATATCTAACGACGGTTGCTCGTTTTGGTGGTAACTTTGATTTTTTTTTTAAAATATACGTAACGTTTCGTTACTTTTGGGTGAAATACGAAAAGTTAAACTTTTGGATTACGTTTCTTTGAATATAGGAACCGGGCATTAATAATTCAAACGAAGTGAAACGTTTATAACATTGTCATCCACTGACTTTGACTTTAACATTGTCATCCAAGTACATAAAACAAGTAAATTTTGAATACAAACACAGTAATATAGGAGTTGAACATATAACCCGTCTTTTTTTTAAGTCGTTTGTAACATAAACGTAGACAGAAAATGTTGTGTTTGAATTAAGTACCCTAATTGCAGGGTTGTATTTTTAAATATAAAGAGAATATGTATATGTAATCACTATGTTTAAGTGTTTATGGCATAGGACAGCGAACAAGCACGTGACTTCTTAAGGCAAGTGAAAACCGCGGCAAAGAGATTTTACATATAAAATGTTATATATTATGCGTTGCTGTCTTGTGGCAGCGATCTTTAACCTATTGAGTAAATTTACCAGCTATAATACCTTACACAGACCAGCAAACAAACGGAATTAAAACACAGTAACCAATGCCATTTTAAAAGATTGTTGTGAAAATAATGTACATGTGAATTCTATAGGAACTCATTATTTTTTATCGACAGATTCCCAGATAAATATAGAACATTTCTTAATTGAAAAACATGCCAAACGTGGAGAAAATATTTTTAAGGATGGCGGAATTAAATCCTCAGCCAGACTATAAATCGTTAAGTATAGACAAGCAACATGGCAGTTTGTTCTATATTATCTCTGGTCCACATACAGGTCGGTAGATGCAATAAATTTCATCACGCGATTACAGTACTATAAGGACGGGTTATATTTTTCACTATCAATTTGATTTTACCCGACTTTGTTCAACTTTGGAAACCGTCTTTTATTTTACGTGTAGAATCCACATCCATGCAATAATATTTGACCTGAAAAAATAGTTCATTATCTTTTAAGAGTTCGAAAATCCAGCCATTTTTTTCTACTAAATTATATATTACTATAAATATTTCTACCTATAATCATATTTTACGATTTTATATTACATAGCTATAGATTTAAAATTATGTTTGCTTATCCGAAATTTACATTGATATACTGAAGCTGTATTCGAGGGCTTTTATGGGCCAGGACACAAAAAGTTATTCAGCCCTGTGATTCTTATTCAAAGTGGAAGCATTTTAATGTTTTTTTTTGTTTTACAAAACGACTAAGGTTAGGTCATTTGACAAAACCATAGGGTCTCACGCTATAAGACCAAGATCATTATTAATTAAACTTACTAAAATTAACTGAGTCAAATTGCATCAAAACTATATATAATTATGTTGATTCCACGGGAAATGTCTTACAAACACAATGACTTTAGGAAAACGAAAGTAGTGGCCATTATGAATGTGAATTTCATCTGTTACAATGAACTCATATTATATAGTGTTATTAAGAGTAATGTAGCGGTAGATTATGGTTAACGCCACATCTGCAGAAGCTTCATTTAAAATTTGAATTAGTTTAAATTAAGAATACACGATTGCAGAATAAAACTGATGGGAGATTAACCATCAAACAATTTTTGCTCTATAAAATATGTGTAACGAACTACTGTTTTAAATATGTGCATGTAATATAAAAGTATACATTACTTATGTAAATATTATTGGCTGTTTAACCCTGACTTTAACAGCGTACAGCGACTTAGTACATCAGCTTTGTTTTACCAAATTTAATCCCCCTTTTGGGGGTTAATTATTTAAGAAAAAGGACCTTTAGTCTGAACTCGAGTCTTTACACATACACTATATATAGTCTTTATACTTATACATAAAATTGCATCCAAATTGATTGATCGGTTCATCCGTGAAAGCTTAACAGATAGACTTTCGCATTCATAATTTTATTAGTATAATTACTTCTCTAAAAGACGAAGTGCCGACTGACATAATAATTATACATCACAAACTGACCTGGGGGGTGATTATGTATCTCAGTTGTCAACTCAAACTGTAAAAGTGTACATCAAATGACGTCATTTGTGTTTGCTATCTCTAATGTATTTCTGTTGATCACTGGAGATAGCAAATATAAAACATGTCATATGACAGCTATTTGATGTAGACTTTTCCATTTTAAGTTGGCAACTGAGATACATAACCAGCACCCAGGAGATAGCAAACACAAATGACGTCATTTGATGTACACTTTTCCGTTTTGAGTTGGCAACTGTGATACATAATCAGCACCCTGGTGAACATAAGCGTATCGCTTGTAATAAAGAGCCATTACCATTTTTTCTTTAAAAAAATAATTTATTGTTTTTGCATTTTTTCCTGCAATGTTCGTAGTTTTTCTCTTCATTCATTCATTCATTGTTATACATACTATAAATATCATTAAGGAGAAGACTTTTTATATTTTTTTTTGACTCACAGAGACGTAGGGTGGGGGTTATGAAAGTTAGGGGAGGTCAAAGAGTTTAAATTTTGTAGGAATCTCTGTAATTTTTTATTCAAATATAAAGTATTAAAATTACTCTTAGAAACTTTTTGAATTTCATCCCTAAAGAAGAGAAATGGGATTTTCAAGATTGTATTAAAATTAAAACAATTTATTCAACAACATTTGTACTTTTCACAACATATTTTTTTTATTTTATAGTTTAGCCAAGTTCATATTTGTGTTCATACCTATTTGTATAGCGAAACCAGTTGGCTAAACCATAAACATAAAAAATATATTATGGAAAGTACAAGTGTTGTTGAATAAATTGTTTTAAGAATAGAATTCCGATGATAAGAAGTATAGAAAGTATTAAAATTACTTTGTTTATTATTAAAATGTCGTAAAATTAAGTTCAGTTTATGTGTGCTGATTAATATTATGTGATTATTTATATTCGTTGAGTTTAATCCCGCAAAGGTTCAATAAGGATATTAAAGTTTGTATAAAAAAATATAAACCTACTAAAACATAAACTAAGCTGGTGAGAGAGCGCGGGAAACTAGTACACAGATAAAATAAGACTATTATATTGGCTCTAAGAAAACATCCTCAAGTGAACCTACAAGCTTGTGGTTAGTGTTATGTAATCAGATGAGGCAAGTGAACGCACCCAGTATTGAGTCATATTACGTCTATGTCAATATGATGGATCTTAATCATCGTGGGTACTTGTACAGTTTTCGAAAGGGCAAATAAAATTAGATTTATTGTTAACCTTTTGCTTTGCTACTGGATTAATCCAGGGGATTTTATAATACAGAAAGGTAAACACAAAGGATTGCACGATAATAAGAAACAGAGGCATGAATATCTTGGTAACGGTAAGTTGCCAATCTGAAGCTGTTATGTTAAATTTTATACATAAGTTTGTAAACCTGCCCTAGAATTCAAACCGACACACGACAGTGGCAAGCAATGACCGATTGCGGTTTGCCTTACAATCTCAATAAAAACTGCTGCAATTTAAGCTTTGATTTAAGTTATTCCGTAACCGTGAAAATTCGTTCAGATAAAAAAACAATATAATAAAAAAAAAACAATTGTGACATTGGACTATCGTTTTACCGGAGTTTTGGCGCCATCGTGACAGAAGACAATCGTATTTTTTTCATAATTATTGATTTTCGTGTTTATGTTGAGTGAAATTAGTCAATTTTGGTGGCATTTTGTACAATTTTGTTCAGTGAAAGTGCACAAATGAAATAATCATGAAGAAATTAGTGTATCGTATATTTCCTCGCTGCCGCCAAATCTCACAAAATAAACTTGAGTAAAGTGGTCACCGCTTTACTCAAGACCCTGACAAGAAATTCAATTACGACTAATGACTTTGATATATGATTTTAAAGAAATGTAAACGTATAACAAGAAAAAGATTTATTAATACGGAAGACGTGGCTGTATGGACTCAGATCCTTTGCCTTTCCCGACTGGGATAAAATTAAACAACAACAATATCGTTTTACCTCTTAAAAAATAGTGTGTGGAATTTTTACCACTTTACCACCTAAAGGTTAATTGGAAGTTTAACACAAGGAGAACGATTACTGTCGAATGTACACCGTTCAGAAGCCAATCACAAGGTTTACGGGCCATACAAATAAAATTACACAAGCTACAATATATGGTTACCCCTGTCATGGCGATCAACTCATAATACTTAAGACTATGGTAACTATGTGTCTGGATTTAGTAAAAAGATGTTTTTTAAAGTATACAAATAAAGTATCTTCACGCCCATATCCCCGAAGAGGTAGGCAGAGGTACAACCAAGGCACCCACGACTAGCCGAAGACACTAAGTCCCACAAATAAAATAAACATATATAAATAAGTATACAAATAAAATTCACATATATACTCGTACTTATTAAGTATACAATACCTACTTATTTGGACTTTTCGAATCTGAATTTTATCTTATGTTTGACATGCTGTTGTCCTATACTATGTTTTCCCCGTGTTACTCCGGGCTCCTTTGAAGAATAGACCAGGCAGCTCGTAAAAAGCGAGATAGGCTTTCCGACACTAGCATTGGTGACATACTACAAGGTAGAGTTTTGAAGCAACTCGGATTGGTACCACCGCCTTATCTATTCCTGTCGCCATAACGCAGTGCTTACCGTTGACGTGTTCCGGTTGGGAGGGTAAGGTGGCCGTGAAACTTACATTTGTTTTAGCAAACAAGCAGGTGGATTTCTTACCATCAAGAAATCCACCTGCTTGTTTGCCTTCCAACATTATATTTTTTTTAAAACATCATTATCAATTTTGGAAAACTATGTCGTCTAATTGCAAAAACCTAAGAAACAAAACTAAGAAGTTTCAAAAACTAAAAATATACCATACCAAGTAAACATAACATTTAAAAAAAATATACCTTTTTTTAAATTCAGTTTAATTTTTAAAAGCTACTAATTGTCCGGATTTTGTGGTTTATTATATGGTGACTCTACGCGAACCAGAAAATTATCGAATCTTTGCAGAGAACACGACTTTGCACACCTCTGCGTGGGTGATAATTGCCAAATTGGTGAAGATCAACCCAACACGCACAAGTTAATTTGTTCTCTATATATAGATGTGTCTGAAATTGGTCACAGCTTATTAAGGCAAAGATCGATGTTCTAAGGTAATACTTCAAAAAAATAACTGTATGTGACTTCATTATTCGTGGGTATAAGTGGGCGGGAAAGAAGCCCAGGTCTTTAAACCTATCACGGAGTTTTCTCCTATGAAATTCCATCAGGATCAGTTAGGTGGAGATGGTATGAAGAATATCGGGAAAGAATGCATAATCTGTCGTTCTGCCGGGCAGCTTGTAAATAACGAGCAAAAGGTTACCAAAGTGGCCAGTAAGACCAATGGTTATAGAGTGTTTTGCGGCTTGTATGACTAAGGTGTCCACTGCTTCACCTATTCCTGCCACCATAATGACAGTGTCATGTTGAGGTCCAAATATTACGGTAACGGGTAGATACATTAGGCCTAACACCACGATTACAAGACAGCTCTTCAACTATTAACATCTATGGTGTCTATCGGCCACGGTTTCTCTTATCACCAGGGAAGCCATGATCTTCTTAGCTGACTTTTGCCGTAAAAAATCCGATTAACAAAGAATGAAATGAAATGGAAATAACTCAGAGATAATTCAAAGTAATCTAAGATATTGCAAGATGTAATTGTTAGTGTGCGAAACCAGTTTTTTGTGAAGTCAAAAGAATTTTGTATTCCTTTACTAAGCATAAAAGACGACTATATATAAAACTACTTCACTATACAAACATATGTTAAAATCTGCCAAGCTGTCAAGAAGTAATTATTTCCAATAAAATAAAATTATAAAAAAATTAAATTGGTTTGTTTTTTAAAAAAAAGTAAACATGGTGTTATGACGATTTTGTTTATTTCACCTTTGAAAGATGATGTTTAAAGAAGAACGTACCATCAGGGATTTATAATGAAATGTCTATGGACAAAAAATTAAGTTTCTAATTAAATTCTAATTAAATTTATCCCTCAAATAAGCATACGAGTAATATAGGTATTACGCTTACTGTACGACTATGTGTGTATGTGTTACTGTGTCAAGGATATTTATACATAGAAGTACTAAATAGATACCGAAATAAATTTAAAAATAAACATCCAGATCTAGAAATGCAGACATTTAAATGTTCATCACACACATGCGTGACCCCGTCGGGAATCGAACCCAAGACTCGCAGTCGGTCGGTGGAGTTAGAGAGTAACCCACAAGGCGGTTAATTGTTTTGTTGTAAAATTGTTGTCAAAGTCAACAATGTTTATTTACTGTCAAAGTGTGAGAAGAAAAAGAGAAACCCGCTGAGTATTTTTCTTTAGATCTCAGAAGCGTCATAAATACCGATAGTCTATGTGAAACAAAATATTATTCTATTCTAGTTATGATCACAATGTAAGCAAATACAATAGCGTCACCTACCACAGATCTAATCTACATAAATCCCTTATAAGCACTGTTTCAATACAGATAAAAAATGTTTTCCCAACGCAGTGTTGCCAGATACTATACTTGTTCTAAGAGCCTGCCGTCAATATTTGCATTCGATCTATTTGCTCTAGTGTTTAACGAGAATCAAGGAATTTTGTACCGTTGTAAAACCCATACACAACTCTGAACTTTATAACTGAGATTTAAAGTGCAACTTGCTGCACTTGTGAAGCGTTTATGTCTTTTATATAGACCTTGGCAACAGTTAAGTTGTGTTCAAGTTTAGGTTACTGAATAGTTAAAATTGAGGTATTAGGTTAACCGATATAATGTTTTGTCGTTGTATATACTGTATTCTTGCACAATATTAAATAAAAACTATAATTAAGTTCAAACTGTAGGAATGTCTTGACGTTTTCAATTAAAAAGTAGTTATCCTATCCCATTAATATTATAAATGCGAATGCTTGTATGTTTGTGTGTTGCTACTTCACGCAAAAACTGCTGTTCCGATTTTCATGGAATTTGGCACACATAGAGGGTAGCTTGGATTAACACATAGTTTTTATCCCGAAAAATGTTACTGTGGTACCACTAACCACGCGGGCAACGTCGCGGGTAACAGCTAATAAGTAATAAAGTATTCTTTATAACACAGGTAAAAATGCACACAAACACCAAAAATGTTACAATGAGTTAACAAACTGCGATTAAGTTTAGCGACTTATGCCTTAGTTTCGCCTTATCTTGTCAAAAAAAATGAGGATCATTTTTATATAACAGCTACTAATCGCTTTTATCATCATCCACGTACGTAAGTTCAGTTCGTTTAAAGTTGTAGGAGAATTAATAAGTAAATAAGTGAATACATCTTTAAGTATACCTATAGTAAAACTTTAGAAGAGTGAATTCTGTACATTGAAGATATAAAATAAATAGGCGCAGGAGACTAAAAATGAGTAAAGTTCGGCCGTTCAGAGAATGCGTTCCTGACACCTATCTGTTAGTCACGACTAGTGATGGGCACAACATAACTCTGAGTTCGTTACCGTTCCTCCAAAATGAACCGCCGCATTATTTTTAAGATTATTTTCGTTTTAAATTGGCGAAATCATTTAAAATTTATATTTAAGTGGAAACCAAAAAAGGGTAATATTAATATAATAAAATTGTTATATTTATTCTTTGTTACAAAGTTACAATCTGTATTTCTATGCAATAAAGTACATTGCATTGAATGTGCGTACAGAATATTAATCAGACTCCGATTCGCTTGATGAGGTGGTGTCTTCAACTTCGCCTACATGTATAATTATATTATTATCAATAACAGAATCAATCTTGATATCTTGGTCGAAATGTTCCACAATCAGATTTTTAGTCTTCTCAACAACCTTTGCCCAGTAATCTCGTGTGACTTTACCGCAGGCTTCTTTTAATAGGGTCATCATCTTTTTCGTGCCGAATGGCGGGAAAGTATTGTGGCGGGCGGCGTAACCTTTAATTTGAGCCCAGATTAGCTTACTCGCGTTATATTGGCAATGATACGGTGGAATTCTTAAAACGCGATGACGGTACTCCAGAGCCAGTTCATCAATTTCGTATCGCACATTTGCCGCTTTATTTTCTTTAACTAATTAAATTAGCTCTGCTTTTAGCATCTGCATATTTGCGTCAATGCCTTTTGCTTGTAACCAAGCCACCATTTCTTCTTTTTTATTAGCTTGGGTAGGTGGTTTCTGTATCTGAACTGAGTGATAGGAGAAATTATCCATGAATATTACAGAAGGGTCTGGTAGGCTGGGCAAAAGCACGTTCTGGAACCACTCTTGAAATGTAGTGGTATTCATTTCCTCGTGGTAGTCATTTGTGGTTTTTGATTGAAATGCCAGTAACGCGTTCTCCACAAAGCCATATTTTGCAGAACCTGCGTGGCATATTATCAGACGGGCCCCCCCTTACCCATTGGTACTTTCGACGTCGACGCTTGTGTATAACGGGAAACCGTGTGATTGGCGTTTAACCATGTCTCGTCAATGAACTCGACATTATCCCAGTTATCAATTGTTTTTGCTTCTCTCAAAAAACTTATCGGTTTCAAAATTATGTCATATCGTTCTGATAATTTTTTTCTTTTGTCTGTTTTTTTTATACGAAAAACCAAAATCTTAAAATTAAAGCAGTTTTACCCCCGTCAAACAGTCCAGCTTCTCTTTACGATGCCAAAAGCTTCTTCCTGTTGAGATATTCATTTCTGGAATAGTAACCATATATTTGATTTCTGATTGCATCGGCGTTAAAAGTGTCAATATCTGTCACGGGTTTAATTGTACGTTTCTTCTTCGGAGTACGTAAAATATTATCTTCCATGCCAGTAAAACCGAACTTTTCTTTATTAATATTTGTTATCGTTCGTTTGCTAACTCCAAGCGCCTGAGAGACGCGTTGTTGTACTTGTTCGACAGGTACCAGGGGTCCGCCATTTTGCCGCTCCCACTCAAAGTAATCTTGCAGCTTGATGATTAACTCACGGGCTCCACTTTTCAATGTTTGTCCACGTTTAGGCATTATTTTGCACCAAAAGTCACAAAAACACAATCGAAGTCCGATTTAGCGCCGATGTCAGTTTGAAACGCAGAAACAGTTCATTAAACGAAAGCCAGGTAATCAAATCTATGCGCACGAAACGACAACAGACGACTGTTTTAGCGTCCTAAAAAGGCGGCCCATAACGCCATTTGGGGTTACCGTTTTTAATCTAAGTATAAAATGTTAGTAACGCCATTTGGGGTTACCATTTCCAACCTAAATTTAAAAATGCTACTTTCTTTGACACGTTCGGTTTGGTCGTAGTTTTATTTTTATATTTAATAAAAGTTATCTTATAGTCCATTATTTTCAAATTCTTAAAAAGAAAAACAAAACGTGTTATTTTATAAAGTATAACTGTATAAAAACAGATTACGATACTATTATTGCCTGTTATTGTTAGCACAGCACTACAAATATAAAGCGCTGACATAACCTTGTAATAGCGCAGTTTAAATTTAGAAAAATATTGTTTACCAAGTTATTTGACACTCAGATTGGCACAATATTATGACATTAATTGATTATTGATAAAATAATGTTGTTTTAATGCTCATCAATTGTTAAAGCGGTAAACAACCAGCAATAATATTTTTATCGTCACTGCAACGCCATTACAAAGTTACGTCGTCAGTTCAATCGTGACGTGTCAGGAACGCATTCTCTGAACGGCCGTAGTATAGCAGAACACATTTCTAGCATTTTTAGTTTTTTTCTGTCAATTTGTCATTCCGTTTTTGTCTGCCTTTCCATATGACTGTCTGTCTGCATCTGAACCGCAATTCACATCAAATCTACTTAACTGATTATAGGGCAGCCAGAGAGTATCTAGTACCAAAAGGATAAAGTTCACAGGGTCGGCTAGTAATAATAATATTGTAGGTACGTGCACCGTAACAACAATAGAGTTTACAACTTCACCGGACTATACACATTATAGTAGGTAAAGTTGAAAAACCTCGCGGTTAGCAACATATTAGCCATTTCAAAAAAAAAACAAAAAACAACAATAATAGTTTATGTTCATAGTTATCAATCTGTCAATGGTTTTTTTGACACCATCGTGAATAAAGATGGTCGTATTTTTTTCAAAATTATTGAATTTTGTTTGTAGGTATATAAAGGAGAGTTTTGGCACCATCTTCATTCACGAGATGGTCGTAATTTTTTCATAGTTATTGAATTTCGTGTTTATATTGAGTAAAATTAGTTAATTTAGGTGGGAATTAGATTAATTTTGTTCAGTGAAAGCGCATAAATGAAGTAATCATGAAGAAATTAGTGTCTCGTGTATTTCCTCGCTGCCGCCAAATCTCACAAAATGAGCTTGAATAAAGTGGTTACCGCTTTGCTCAAGACCTTGACAAGACATTCTATTACGATTTATGACTTTGATAAATGATTTTTGATAAAAAAAATGAAAATATATACCATGAAAAATATTTATTAATGCGGAAGACGTGGCTGTATGGACTCAGATCCTTTGCCTTTCCCCGACTGGGAAATAATTAAACAACAAGCCGTCAATGATAAGGTTAAATCTGTTTTTTTTAATGACACATATTATTGTTTTCTTTGCACATCCATTTTTAAAATAAACCTAGTTGTTTTCCTCGGTGATCACGTCACCCGTGAATCAGTTTCCGGTTGCGGATGTCTTCAATGTTTTATGGATTTCTCGTGACCTTGACTCGCTGCATTGTTTGCTGAGAAACGAATAATTTTAACTCGTTTTTAGATACTGTTAGTCGATTAATTTGTATTCAGATTTTAGATCGTTAGACACATCACGAGATAAGGAAGTTTTTGTCGTTCAATTTGCTTTTGACAATGACTGATGTGCCTGAACGAATTGTCAGATTTAAAATGTCAACGTAGAAGATAAAATTTTGTGCATACGAGCAGATTTATTTTAAATATAATGTTGTTATTTAAACATAGTAAAATTGCACTAAACCGACTTTAATTTTTATATAAGGTATTCGTTTAAGTAAACAATCATATACGTTTTATTTTACTAACTGGTAATGGTACCACCGCCGTATCTATTCCTACCACCATAACGTCAGCGCTTACCGTTGACGTTTTCCAATACGAAGAATAAGGTAGCCGGTAAACATACTTTTGCTCAAAGGCCAACGTTTTGTAAGGCACAACGAGGCCTCAGATTGGTAACGCATCATTATCGCAGGCGTGAAGTCTTACCATCAGAAAATCCGATTGCTTTTTTGCCTTCCAATATCATAAAAAAATAGTATATCTTAAAAAGTGCTGGACCAATAGCCACAAAATTGATAAGATATTTGAAAAACTACCTGTTAAAAAAGTTAATCGCAAAAAAACTGCAACAAACCGACTCCGATTTGATTGCCACGTTACGATTGGATGGTTTTTTATTAAAAGACAGGTTAAAACTTCGAGGTGTGGCTTAATGTTAATTTTATGAAGATTTCTCTGAGTTTCTTGTACTGTTAATATTTACTAATATATGGTACACTTCATAATTCATAAATTAGTTACTGTAATTATGTTTTGACCGCCGTGTTGATTGAGTGGCTAGCGTACACATAACCGCGAAGCTCGGGTTCGATTCCCGACGGGGGCAGGCATTTGTGTGATGAACATTTAGATGTCTGCATTTCATAAACACCCAGGTTTATTAAATTTATTTTGGTATCTATTTAAGTATCTCTGTGTATTAGTATCGTTGACTAACACCCATAATACAAGCATATAATTTGCTTACTTTGGGGTTAGATCCAATTTGTGTAACTTTCCAACTTTTTAATAAGAAAAAAATGTTGTCCGGGATGGCGATAGGCTTGCCACTTATCACATTGTGGAACTTAGTGTCTTCGGCTAGTCGTGGGTGCCCTGGTTGTGCCTCTGCCTACCTCTTCGGGGATATGGGCGTGAAGATACTTTACTTGTGTAACTTGACCAGAGATATTTATGTTTGTGTTTTTTTTCATATCTAGTAAGGCTTTGCATTGTAACCTAATACATTCCACATTTTTTTTATGATATTAGAAGGCAAACAAGGAGACGGATTTTCTGATGGTGAGAAATTTACGCTGCATAGAGACACCAAAGGTGGTAATGGTGCGTTGCCAATCTGAGGTCGGGATGTTAGACCGAGCAAAAGTAAGATTACTGGCTACCTTACCCTCCAAACCGGAACAAATTATGACGCTATGGCGGCAGGAATAGGTAAGGCGGTGGTACCAATCCGGGTGAGTCGCTGCGAAACTCTACCACCTAGTCAGATGTCACCGTGTTAGTGACGGTAAGCCTATGTTCACCTTTTACGAGCTGCCTGGCAGGAACGCAGATGGTCTATTCTGCAAAGGAGCTCGGACCAACACGGGGAAACATTTTGGTTAGAAGTCTCTTTTAGAGATAGGCCACCTTTTGTATAATTTTACATGTTATGTCACTACTGTTTCGTGTATAATAAATCATGAAAAGGTCATATGTTTTCAGTTTGTTGGCAGATACAGATACAGATACAGATACAGATACAGATTTCGGTTATGCCACTTAAAACAAACAATTTGTTTTTGAGTTAGGTATACTTCAAATACTGCAAAAGTCGTTTCATGGACTTATTTTTAATAGTAACTTACATATATTTTTTCTAAAACTAGTTAATAACCGTCATAGTTGTACAGTTTGTAGTCACATGCATACTAAATATTGTTTTTTTAATACTTCGTTCTCAAGATTTAACTTACTCTTAATAATTACTTAATAATTTATGCCTTAAATTAAAATAAAATTAAACAAAAGACGAGGAAGGCCTTTAGTCCTGTTATCCAATATACGATTATTAAAAAATACATCTCCCTATAATCGTTTGATTAAAATTTTACGATTACAAATTTACAATGAATGAAATTATTAGTTTATGGTATACAATAATTCTATGTTCCTTTAAAAGCATTAAAACGTAATTAAATGTTAACTCTATTACATGGGCAATATGTTTAGAAATTGATTGGTGGTAGTACCGATTAACTGTTTTGAGACTTAACTAATGTGACCATGTTTTTGGATCAAATCGGGACCTTTCCCAGCTTGCAGAGATTGAGGGGGCAAGTTGTGAAATGTATATTCTTTAAAAGATTTGAAGGTTTTATCGATTAACTTAAATTCGTCCATTGACCGATAGTCAATTGACTGCCTCATTAGTTGCGGGTTTCTCGTACACGCTTATTACCACCACTCATAGAACAAAGCGAAAAAGGTAAGAGCAATAAAATTACACAAATCTTTTTATTTGTTGGTTTATCATCAAATTGAGTATATATCTATCAAACTCGGTGACTAAGAATTTACAATGTGTTTCTTGATATTAGTTTCGTACTACTTATACCCTCATACCCCCATTATACCCATATTATATATTAGTTTACTTATCCCCATAATCGTCATTTGTATACATTTACTTATATGTATACATCTATTTGTAAACATTTAGTTATTGTATAACTATACAATATATTATGTTGAGCAGCGGATTTGCTGGCGTTGTTACCATAGCGAATAGTGCACTTTAACATTTTTATTTTTGTAAAATTGGTATTAATTTGAATCCTCGATCCATATATAGTTATCACATCGGGGTGTAGTTAGAATTGGGACTGTCCCAGTTAAAATGGGAAATATGGTCATACTTGACATAACACATGTGTTTATAGATTGTGCTTGCAGGCAATTGTGTACTATTAAAATTTAATGGGAAGTAATTTATGCGCTTCGAGTTCGGAGCCTGCACCGGTAACAATGTTGGCTAAAGACTTATTATCAAATTCCTTCTCTGTCTGACAATCAATTTAATGGTGTACTTTAGACGTATAACAATTAGCGATAGTTGATTCTTTTTTAAAATTGTTTTAATAGTGGAAAGTAATTAAAAAAACCGAATGATAACAAGTTCTGGGATACTGTTGGTTGAGTTACGTATCTACTATCTCTATCGACAATCCAATTAAACTATCACTGTCACTATCATTTGTATGCATTTTTAAATATTACATAAGTATCTTCGTTCCCACATACCGGAAGAGATAGGCATAACCAAGGCATCCATGACTAGCCGAAGAGTCCCACAATGTGATAGGTGGCAAGCCTATCGCCAACCGGGCACATATCCAATCTCGGGCATCGTTATTTTCAATAGAAAATTGAATATACTCATTTTCTATTTTTTTGTTGTCCGACCAGGGAATCGAATCCGAGATCTCAAGAAGTCATGTCCGACGCCAGACCGCTAGACTACAGAGGCGATAACGTTATTTTATTTAAATTCTGTGTGGTTTAGTAAGGGTGTACAAATATGTAATACTAGTTATTGTCCGCATTTTTTCGGGATAAGAACTATCTTATGTGTTAATCCAAATCACCCTAATAAGTGTGCCAAATTTCATGAAAATCGGTTCAGTTTTAGCGCGAAATACTATTTTTTTATGATATTGGAAGGCAAACAAGCAGACGGATTTCCTGATGTTAAGAAATTCACGCCGCCTAGAGACACCATAGGTGGTAATGGTGCGTTGCCAACCTGAGGCCGGGATGTTAGGCCTCGAGCAAAAGTAAGTTAACCGGCTACCTTACCCTCTAAACCGGGACACGTCATGACGTTATGGGGGCGGTGGTATCAAATCGGACGAGTCGCTGCTAAACTCTACCACCTTGTCAGATGTCACGGTGTTATTGACGGTAAGCCTATGCTCGCCTTTTACGAGCTGCCTGGCAAGGAAGGCAGATGATCTATTCTACAAAGGAGCCCGGACCAACACGGGGAAGCGAAGGACTAACAAACAAACGTACAAACTTTTTCATTTATAATATCAAAAGGATAGGATAGAAATCGTTGGTTACACTTTAAGATTTTTTCTATCATAGTCATGAATTAGTATAGGCTTTTATCGAACTCCAAAATTCACATGTATTCCAGACTGTGAAAAGAGCCTTATGCCACTTTTAAGTTCACATAAATTCAAGACACTTCACTTGCGTCATTTGACTGATCCTGATAGGACATCGGTAAGATAAAGCTCAGTTTTTATGTGCCAGCAAATTCTTTTATTTGTCGCGAAAATAGACGAAGAATGACGTTTTTTGTGTCTCTTAATCACATTTCTTACTTTATCTCCGAGACCGGGAGTAAAACCAGTTTTTAATTTAAAACAGACTTATGTTAAAGCTTTTTGCGTTGACGTTTTTATAGACATACTTAACAAGAAACTTGTGTTTTACAAAATTCAGATTTTATTTATATTAAAGCTGTGGTTCTCCCACATATTGTACATATTACAGATCCCTTAATATGAATAAAGTTATATAGTAATTAAGTTTTTTTTAAATACAGACAGAGTTGTCTTTATTAAAAAAGTTGTTGAGTTTTTTATTGTATCGATCCGGTGGTAGTTTTTAGAAAATATTTGCAGAAGAGACTCGCTATAAAAAGTAAGAATCTCTATCGCTTTGAACTATTGAGAACAAATATTTTGCTTTTATTGTTTTTGGAAGGGGCGTGAACATTTGCCATCAGTCAAAATTAAATTACTTTGTATTAAGCTATTACCAGATTTACAGACAAAAGCAGGCTCAAATAATTTAGATAGTCTTAGATCGTCATAATCAGTTTTGTCAGGTTTTTTGATGAATCGGCGGCATTACCTAAGCTCATCGGGTAAGATTTTCGGTATAGCGAAAAAAAACAAAATTTTTTACTATGACTGAACAGATTGTACAAAATATTACCAGTTTGGCGCAACTTTCATATCAAAAAAAAAAGTTTGCTATGATTTTTATTCGCCCAAATTATATGACACTAGTTGCCTTATATCTGAATGCCTTTTGACTTACTTTCAAATTATACGGGTTATTCTTTTCCAAGTAAACTTTCTACAACTTCGGGTTTGCTATGTATCTTTGAAAGTCCCGCCTCTTATTACGGAGTATTTATATACGCTTTAATAAAGTAAAGTTATCGCCTCTATGGTCTAGCGGTCCGGCTGTTGGACTTGACTGCATGAGGTCCCGGGTTCAAATCCCGGGTCGGCCAACAAAAAGAAAATTAGATTATTTCCAATTTTTCTAATAAAAAAATGTTGGTCGGGATTGGAAATGTGCCCGGTTGGCGATAGGCTTGCCACCTATCACATTGTGGGACTCAGTGTCTTCGGCTAGTCGTGGGTGCCTTGGTTGTACCTCTGCCTACCTCTTCGGGGATATGGGCGTGAAGATACTCTTTAATATTACCAAAATTAACTGCTCTGATTCATTTCGTATATGAAATTAAATAATTATGAAAAAAAACTGGTCGTGCTTTCTCTTGATCGCAACAAAGCCTATTTTTAAAACTGGGATAAAAATTTGAAATTAATGCAGTTTAATAGATTAAATTGTGATTAACGGCCATTTTCAATCATCTATCTACGGTCACAGAAACCCTACACTTTGACCACACTTTAGAATTTTATTAACCCCTGAAGAAAAAAGAAGGGTTTTAATGTTTGACCTGATATTTATGTGTATGTCTATGGCAATATTTTTAACATGTTTTTAATATTTATTGTATTTTAATTTAATTATGTATTATTTAAGCAGTGAGGCTTTAAAATTCTCTCCTCGTTGATATCAAAAGAGCTCCAAATATTAGATAATATTTTCAAAAATATGTCAAAGCAAAAAACTTTCTATGTTCACTGTAATTTAGGTTGCATTTTCCTTTTTTTGCTTGTTCCAAATTAAAATACCTATAATTAAATCAGGCTTCTGCTTTTAAAATGATTAAATTTAGTGTTAGATGCATTTTTCATACCATTGCACAGTATCTCGCTAAATCTCGTTCCATACTCTAGGGTTGCCTGGAAGAGATCACTGAC
This sequence comes from Calephelis virginiensis, assembly GCA_002245475.1. NCBI lineage: Eukaryota > Metazoa > Arthropoda > Insecta > Lepidoptera > Riodinidae > Calephelis > Calephelis virginiensis. The sequence goes on from NJDC01001535.1 coordinate 299,526, forward strand.
TTGGCGATAAGGCCGCCTTTGTGTATCTTATAGTTTAAGTTTTTTTATGTATTTGTAATTTTTTTGTAAGCACAAAATCGTTGGTCGAGTGGCTAGCGTACACGCCTAACTCGGGTTCGATTCCCGACGGGGGCAGACATTTGTGTGACTAACATTTAGATGTCTGCAGTTTCGGGTATGGGTGTTTATTAAATTTATATATTTCCGTGATTTAGTATCGTTGACTAAAAACACCCATAACACAAGCATTTATAATTTGCTTACTTTTGGGCTAGATTCAATTTGTGTAACTTGTCCAGAAATATTTATTTATTGTATTGTATTATAATAACAGTGAATAATATATAATAATAATAATACGCACCATATCATTGTCTCTGGATTATTAAAATTTATTTATTTAACACTTTATTGCACACAAAAACTAAAATACACAAAATACACGAGAAGTTAAAAATGCACAAAAGGTGAACTTCTCTAACTAAAGAAATTTCTTCCAGCCAACCCAAAAAAATTAAGCTGTGAAAATAAAATGGAAGGCATCGTGTACAAAAAACAATTAACTATAGCTATACTTAGAACAAATAAATAAAAATATAATAATAAAGTGTGTAAAAAATAAAACAGGTACAATTATAATTATTAAAACATCTTAGTAGGATAGGTAATATATGAGTATGTTATTGTGTCAACGATAAATAGTGTTCCTTCAATCTTTTCTTAAAAGTAGGTAAAAAAGGGCTGTCACGAATCACGATAGGAAGAGAATTCTACAATTTGATTGATTGGAAAGTAAAAGATTTAGAATAACAATTAGAGTGCGAAGCGGGAAAACGAAGTACAGAGCTACGGTTTGAGCGACATGGGGAATCAGTGCAGAAAGCTAAAACGCTCCCGCAGGTATGAGGGAGCTGACGGGTTGTACAGAATATTATATAGGAGAGATAGAATATGTAAATTTCTGCGGAGTCGTATAGGAAGCCATTTGAGTTGAGCTCTAAACATGGAGACGTGGTCAAAAAAATTTTGGAGCTTTTCCAATTTATTTAGGAGAGATTCTGTAGCATCAAGGAAACGTACATCACCATAATCAAGAATTGGGAGTATAAGAGACTGTACAAGAGAAATTTTTGTTTTCGTAGGACTATTTTTTTTAAAGAACGTAACGTATGAAAGGTAAAGGACTTTTTTACTCAAGTTAGTAATATGATCCTCCCAAGAAAGTTCCGAGCTAAAAATAAATTGTTATAAAATATAAATATACAAAATATAAAATTTGTTGCATAGCCAGTGAGGTATAAGGTTCTAGGACCTTACCCTGAGTTGTCACCTTCATATAGAATTACAAATATTTCCTCCTACCTTATAACTTAGTTGTTCATGCGTGATAAAGTGCACTCTTAAATTATAAGCGATAAAGACGGTAAAGACAGAATAAAACTTAATTTGGTGACTAGGTTCGGATCCTCTATGTAGAATATTATCTGCCTTTCTACCTGGAAGCCTGTAAGAAACGAACATAGGTTAAATACCAGCAAGATAGCGTGTTATACAGCAACGAGATTAGAAACCTGTCGCTGTAATATCTGCATTTGGCAATATGGTATATCGGTGTAATAATTCAGAGGTCTGGGTAGGCAGTAGATTTTTAAATTGAACCTATGATTAAACGAAACGTTCCGGCCATAAGCAGTAGGCCTACTCTTGAAATTCGATTTCAAGTAAATTGGAAATTGGGATCGGAATTGTCATTTGAGGTACTCTTAAATAATTAAAAACATATTAAAATATTTGCACACCACAAGTTGGTAGAATATGTAGGAACGCTTAAATAATTTTGTAACATCTTTGTAACACTCATATTCCAGAAATATTTTTTTTCTTTTCTTTTTTTGAACACAATAGTAACGAATTTGTGACATTAAGTTCTAAAAAAATCAACGAAGCTAGTAAAATAATTAGTTATTATTCGCTAGTATTATGTTCAAGAGAAACTAAAATAACATATCCCATTCTAATTCTCAATATTGCATGATTTGAGATTCAATAGTACTGCTACAGGGGACTTTTAAGATTGTTCGTTATCTTATCGCGTAAACGGTAGGTACATTAGGTAGGTATATACTTTCGTTAAAAATGAGAATAAATTGGGATTATTAGTTTCAATTGGCGATTATTGCATTAATATCTACGCTAGATGTTATGGGAGATCTTATTCAGAAACAAAGGCTAGTTATTATCAACACTAGTTTCATTAATGATTTTCAGTAGTCCCTAAAGTTATGAATGACACTAGTTATTTTTGATAACCTTTGTAGACGAGACATTAGGGTGAGATCCCCACAGGTGCCACCGAGTTCTTCTTTTAAATTAAAATCAGTGTCTGTTTTTTGAGCTCCTGGATGATGCACAGCCGACATAATGATATATTTCGTGTAATGACATTCAGATTCAATCAACGTACAATTCGTCATACTTTGTCCACCGATTGTCCCCACGAATCAAGAATTAATCATTCCTTAGGGTTGGTCCACACGAAATTCAAAATTTAGACAATCGTGACGAGATAATATAATTGTTTAATTTCACTTTTTTAAATTTGAATTTTTAACTGTGTATGTAAATTAGATACTATTGATAAGTACTACACCGGGTACCTTTTGTAATGGAGTTTATTTTAATTTTAAAATAAATGAATTAATCTATACTATTACTAATAGTATAAATCCAAAATAGTCGGTCTGTTGCCCTTTCACAACTAAACCGCTGTACAAATTTTGATGAAAATTGATATGCATGTATCTATAGACCCGGTTTCAAAACCAGGTTATTTTTTTTTTAAAAATAACCCCCAAAGGGCTATATTAGGGGATCAAAGTTTATATGAAAATCCTATTCTGCGCTGATGAAAACCGCGAGCCAACAACCCGATACTGTGAGCTAATAATTATAATATTAAACATGATCATAATGAAAATATTATAATATTTAATTTATGGCACACAAAGGTAAAACATTATTAACAAGTTGTCTCAAATATCAAAAGTGTTTAATTTTATATGTTACATACTTTTAACACTTTTGACCTAATTTAATATATATTACTGCGTAACAGAATACACACACACACACTAAATTTCGATAGAATTTTCAATACGTAAAAAGTAGTATAAATAAAAAAATAGGAGTAGTCTGAAAATATCAAAATAAATGTGTTTATTTTTATTTTAGCACTTGCCCTGTGCTTGGGATAAATTTTCTATAAATTTTTAAAGAAAGAAAAAATTTCGCCCCAGACAGGATTTGAACCTGTAACCTTTCGTCTCAAGCCGACGAATGCTCTAACCAATTGAGCTACTGAGGATTCAAGTCCCGTGGCGAAATTTTTAATTCCTTTCTAACCCGTTAACGCGGGTAGCTATGTCCTATAGATACACAATTCTGAGTACCCACCAAATGAGTTCATCATTACAGATGAAATTCACATTTTAGCCAAGTTATGGCCATTCTAAAATGTGAATTTAAAAATTTATAGTAAATGTGTTTAATTGTACTTAAAACAAATAAGAAATATTTTTTACTTTGTCCTAACGGTGGACATATGGAATTAATATACTACTTTCAACGTTCGTGTGCACAAAGCCTTATTACGTATAAGCCTTGTAAGTAAGAAATAGTTTGTACATTGTATTCACTTACTGTTACGTGTTGTTTGAATACACAAATAGGTTTTATCATAATAATTCTACGTAGTGTGATGAGAGTCATTGTGTGCGGCATGGTAAACGCTATAGCGACATCGTATGGGAATGCTGAGCATCTTTATGTGTCAGGTGGTTTCCGGTACTGTTACGAATTGTTATTCTCGTACTAGCTACTGCCTGTGACTGTACTTGTGCGGATATTTACAGACACATGGAAACACACACACACACACACACACACACACACACACACACACACACTCACACACACACCGGCAGAATAGGCCATCTGCCTTCTTATGTCAAGAAATCTGACTCGACTCGTCCGGATTGGTATCACCACCTTACTTACTCCTGCCGCAATAACGTCAGCGCTTGCCGTGGACGTGTTCCAGTTTGGAGGGTTAGGTAGCCGGTAAACTTACTTTTGTTTGAGGCCTAAGGTTGGCAGCGCACTATTACTACCTTTGGTGTCTCCAGGCATCGTGAATTTCTTACCATCAGGAAATCCATCTGCTTGTTTGCCTTCCATTACATACATTGTATTAGAATATAGAACATCTCTATGCACAAATGTGCTTGCTTGCTTTGCTATATCAAGCAGCTCTTACGACTATGAGCGACGTTTTAATGTCACTAGCACCGTGGCTTTTAATATGTCGTAAGAATTATTGAAACTGGTACCATCGCTTTGTCTGTTATTGTCGTGATAACGATATTAGCACTCTTCCACCATTGGTCTTACTTGTAATAACTTTTAACCTGCTTGCCTCTTACGAGACGCTTGGTAGAGAGGCAGGTGCTTAACGGACCCATACCATAAATGGGAAAATCTATAGTTATAAGGTCTATTAGTGTAGTTCTCATTGCCTCTGTGGTCTAGCGGTCCAGCGCCGGACTTGACTTCATGAGGTTCTGGATTCATTCCCCGGGTCGGGTAACAGAAAAATTAGAAAATGTGTGTTTTCAATTTTCTAATAAGTATAACGTTGCCCAGGATTGGATAGGCTTGCCACCTACTACATTGTGGGACTTAGTGTCTTCGGTTAGTCGTGGGTACCCTGGTTGTGCCTCTGTTTCTTAGGGGATATGGGCGTGAAGATACTTACTTACTTTTATTAGTGTAGTTCTTAAAGTAAGGAAATTCAAATAAATGAACGTGAGATGTGCGATATCTTATGGGAACGCTAACAACATTACAAGTGGTTGAATTTATAAATAAGGTGCCTTCCAGAAGTCAGTAAAACGATATTTTATATCGCACTCATACACGCATGTGTTCTGGTCCCAGGCTCTATAGTTCGGTATACCCAGCTCAATTCAAGAAACAAGTCGTTTTAATTACGTACGGTAGTAAATTTGTACGTTTACAAGATGGCTAACAACAGTTGCTCGTTTTCGATAGTTAACTCTGAACATTTTTGGAAATATGAATAACGCTCCGTTACTTTTAAGTAATCTATGAATGGTTAAACTTACGAATTACGTTTCGTTGAGTATAACCGGGCAATAGTTGTAAAAACCGCGAGGATAGCAACACATTTGTCACCCAAAAAGTATCAGGCTTTTTTCAAAATGTTGGTGACACCAAGGGGAGTAGATCTTCGTTATATTTTTTCCTATTATATCTCGGCGTTGGCCGAGGTGTTAGCGTACACGTCTAACGCCACTGACTACTCATAAAGCTATGCTTCAATTTCCGACGAGAGCAGTTTTGAGGTTGTATTTCTGTTGTTCTGGGTGTTTAGTCAAATTATTCCTGTGTATGTTTAAATATTTTTATGTTACTTGTTTACTTTGTAATAAATTGAATTTGTTAAATATGTCCAAGGATATTTATCTTTTATGGCATTTTGTTTTAAACAGAAAAGAAAACCGAATTCTGGCTTAGAAAAATAAAAAAGGTCGAAGAAATTTTAAGAAAATCGTATGTGCTAATTGAATGAAGTCTCGCAACAAATGTTTTTGATTCGTTTCTTATAGACCGATATAATCTGCAAAGCATTGAAGCATGTGTTAAAAGGTCTACTCAATTTGTCTCCATTTTAAACTCTACCTACACTTTACGTGAGGCCCGTTTGGGGTTATACACTGATCTATGTATATTAAAGTATTTCAAGCGCAATATACTTAGATGTCGAACATATTATAATGTCCTTTTTTATCTCGGTTTTTAAAGTAGCTAAGTACGAATTGGGTCATACCCTAGATAGAATATGGATAAGTATATTTAAAAGTTGCAAGTAATATTAGACTAGATGTCATAAAATACCATTATGATTTTTCATTAAGTACCAAATATAACTTAGTTCGTTGTCTTTGTATGGATGAAGAAATAATTTTTGAATATTACAATTTAGCACACTTTAGACTCAATATACTATTAAGTTCGTGCTAGAAACTTTATCCGGTCATAGCCAGAGAGGGGATTGAATTTGTACCTATGTAATCTAATGACAAAATAATCATTCACTTAAAAACCTAACAAAGTCCTGTCGTGCGTTTTGTGGTATGGATAGTTGTAACAACACGGCTGGTGTCCTGTCACCACATCTACATACAAAGAGTTGAGCGGCCCAATAAGGCTGCGATACTATTGTCTCCGTAACGAGCAGCTTTTGTTTGATAGGCAGGAAGACGGTTGCATTTTTATCTTTGATCATCCATACTATCGATGCTAATATATACACATGAAAGCGTTTGTTTGTTCCTGGTTAACTTCGCAATGGAGCGATAGTAGGAAATATTATTGTATGTGGATAAGAGTTTATACTGTACTAACAAAATTACCTTAATACACAGGAATAAGGAATAATTTTAGGAAACTTATTGGTGAAAATGTATCAGTAGATTAGTTATTAAAGTTTTAAAAAGCTACTACTGCAATATAAAATATAGACACTCTTGAAACAATACTTTATTTTATTTGTTCAAACATCATAGAAAATATACACTAACACTGATTTTGTTTTTATTGTTGGAAGAGTAAAACAACATCTTAATAAAAGTAGAAGTTGCGTTATCTTTATTTACAGCAAAAATATTACGATTATATGCAATGTCAACAGTTTTAGATACAGAAGCTTACCAACCCCCAAAAGTAGCGAATTATAAGTTTGTGTTATGGGTGCTAGCGATACCATTACGTAAAAATACCATTATAGATACTAGAATAAATTTAGTAAACATATCCAAACCGAAAATGCCTTAGCCAACGAAGCGGTCAATATGAAAAAACAAAATAGAAAACTAGCACTAAGTGCTACTTGTTACCATAATTTCGTGTTTCTACTTTTTCCATAAGGTCTATGAATTCTCTATGTAGAACACTCACGTACTTAAGTGATAATCATTTCTAAACATCCATTTTGCATCTGCCGTTGTAATAGATTTATGATTAAATATTTTGCAATATGCAGCCGTCTTCAAGATTTATTTGCAATTTAATATTTTATTTCATCCTTTTCTTTCTGTATGTGAATGATTTATTCAGATAGTTATAAGAAATAAGAGACTGTACCTGTGTGTGATATTTATTATGAATCACAGATCACGCATATTTATGGAATATGTACTAGCTCGTATTTAATATCTTCGCTTATATTTAAACCCCGACATAAAAAAGTGTTAGTGTGTGTATGTGTAAGTGTGTGTGTGTTTGTCCGTGTGTATCATAACTCATCGAAATCTGTCCATTTTTTGACATTTGTCTAAACGAATGGACAGATTTCGATGCGATTTTTAAAAAAAATACGTTAACGACAGAAGTCTTAGCGCCATCATGGGTAAGTTTTGTCAAGGGCTATTTTATTTTATGGTTAATAAAACCAATAGTTTATTGTTTTTTATTGTTTTTTATTGTTTATTATAACTCTGAATTTACCGGATTGAAGACGCTGAAGTTGGATCGTTCAGTAAATATTTACTTAGGCAGAGACTTACAGTTTTAAGGCGCTCAAATCTATATCTAAATATGCATAATTCGTGTTTTTATTTTTATTTTATTTCTATAATATTGGAAGGCAAACGAGCAGATGGATTTCCTGATGTTAAGAAATTCACGCCGCCTAGAGACACCAAGGGTGGTAATGGTGCGTTGCCAACCTGAGGCCGGGATGTTAGGCCTCGAGCAAAAGTAAGTTTACCGGCTACCTTACCCTCCGAACCGGAATAATCCGGTAAGGCGGTGGTACCAATCCGGGCGAGTCACTGCTAAACTCTGCCACCTAGTAAACTGTGTTCCTAAGTTTGTCACTGAACTTCTAGACGACTAGACCGATTTTGATATTTTTTTTTGTGTGTTTAAGGGAATTCGAGAATGGTTTAGATTCACAATTTCCTCTCCTGGAAAATATTTTTTGCATTATTTTTTAATAATAAGTATTTCTTGAATTTGGAATGTTTCACATTGGATCCTACAGACTGCGCTAATATCGGAGCATCGAATATAATGTGTCACGCGATACGAAGTTTGCTGGGTCGGCTAGTATGCTTATCTTTATATATATAATTCTTGTGTTCGTGTGTTTGTCACTGAACTCCTACTAGACGACTGGACCGATTTTGATGAATTTTTTTGTGTGTGTTCAAGGGAATTCGAGAATTCGGAATGTTTCACATTGGATCCGACAGACTGCGCTAATATCGGAGCATCAAATGTAATGTGTCAAGCGATATGAAGTTTGCTGGGTCGGCTAGTATGCTTAAATTTTATAAACTTAAATTAAAACTGTCATGTTCCAGTTAATATTTAACAAAATGTTCGTCTTCTATCATAGGAAAAGTATTAAGCCTATCATTTCCAATCTTACATAGGCCTTATTAAAATTATCAACTAAAATAAAATGGCAGAAGCTTATTTCCGATTGTTGAAGTCGCTGTTATAGTTACATTTATTATATATTAACTATATAGGGATAAAAAACGATTTTTACATCCGTACGACGAAGCAATTGGCAGATGTACAACTAATTAGTCCTACAACGTGATAGGTGGCAACCATATCGCCAACCGAGTGATAGTCCGGTGTAGCTGTAAATACGTCGCGGTTAGCAACATATTAGTCATTTAAAAAAAAGCCTCTGTGGTCTAGCGGTCCGGGTGTTGGACTTGACTGCATGAGGTCCCGGGTTCGGATCCCGGGTCGGCCAACAAAAAAAAATTGGATTTTCCAATTTTCTAATAAAAAATGTTGGTCGGGATTGGAAATGTGCCCGGTTGTCGATAGGCTTGTCACCTATCACATTGTGGGACTTATCTTCGGCTAGTCGTGGGTGCCTTGGTTGTACCTCTGCCTACCTCTTCGGGGATATGGGCGTGAAGATACTTTTTTTTAAAAAAAAAAAGCAAACCGAGCACTTATCTAATCCCGGACAACGTCGTACTTATTAGAACATTGAATGGATGAATAGACAGTTTCAAATATTAATACCATTTAGTGTTCATATTTATCCTTTTAATGTTATAAATTCGAAAGTTTGTCTGTCTGTTTGTTTGTTATTCCTTCCTTATTATTCCTTCACGCAAAAACTGCTGAACATCGATTCATGAAATTTGGTACACACATAGAGAGTAACTTAGATTAACACATAGGATAGTTTTTTATCCCAAAAAAATGTTTCTGTGGGACCACGATGGCAACGCCTCGGGCAACAGCTAGTAATTTATATGTAATGGTTATTGTGAAATTAACTTAAGTGAAACAAGATGATTCAAATGAAATCTAAGGAATCTTTTTTGGATTTCGTAAATGTGGTAGTAAATAAATAATTGTAGTGGCGGAATATGTGACGTAATGAGATGGGATTTTGTAGGGATTAGCCTCAATATTTACCTCTCTGTAAGTAGGTAAATATAAATGGAAGAGAGACAGCAATAATGAAATTTATTTTCACACTTTTTTTTTATTTTATATTTCATTTCATTATTTTAATAGAAACAGATAAGTATTTTAAATTTTGTGGCCACCTCTTAAGTTTGGCTGGTTGTATCAACAATGGCGTATCACCTGCATCTTAACTAAGATTGTATCGTTTTTTATCCAGAACCGTTTGTGTCTATCTGTCATCAACCTATTGTAATACCATTACCGCTTTTCTTCAGATGGGTTGAGGGTAGGGTTGCCACTAGTGAAATTTCATGAGTAAGAATATCACAATTTTTTTTATCACAAGATATTGTTTGTCAAAAATATTTTTAATATTGAATTTCCTTTGGGATTTAGATAGTACTTCTTTTTTTCTTTCAACAACAAAATCACTATTTTTTTATCACATAACATTGTTTGTCAAAAACAGTTTTTAATATAGAATTTGCCTTTGAGATTTGATAGTACTTCTTTTTTTTTCTTCAACAACAAAAATCCCGTTTTTTTTATCACAAGTTATTGTTTGTCAAAAATATTTATAATATAGAATTTGCCTTTGCGATTTAGATAGTACTTAGTTTTTTTCTTTCAACAACAAAAATCACATTTTTTATCACATAATATTGTTTGTTAAAAACATTTTTTAATATAGAATTTGCCTTTGTGATTTAGATAGTACTTCTTTTTTTCCTTTAACAACAAAAATCCCGTTTTTTTTATCACAAGTTATTGTTTGTCAAAAATATTTATAATATAGAATTTGCCTTTGCGATTTAGATAGTACTTAGTTTTTTTCTTTCAACAACAAAAATCACATTTTTTATCACATAATATTGTTCGTCAAAAACAGTTTTTAATATAGAATTTGCCTTTGTGATTTGATAGTACTTCTTTTTTTTCCTTCAACAACAAAAATGTTTTATTCCAAGTTATTGTGTGTCAAAAATATTTATAATATAGAATTGGCCTTTGCGATTTAGATAGTACTTAGTTTTTTTCTTTCAATAACAAAAATCACAATTTTTTTATCACAAGTTGTTGTTTGTCAAAAATAGTATTTTTAATGAAGAATTTGCCTTTGTGATTTAGATAGTACTTTTTTTTCTTTAATATTATGTAAGAATTCTTTAATATTATGTATTAGTTAACAAGCATCAGCATGAAAAGAGCAACTGTCAGATTAGTCGATTGGTCTCCAAACAGTAATCGAGTCATTTTGAGGGCTTGATGTAGACACTTCATAAGGTAAAAAAATGTAGATTTTTAAAACGCCATTCCTTGAAGCTTTCACAAGGCGGTACGGTTCTGTGCCGCTACTCGCTCCGATTGGTATCACCGCTGTGCCTATTCTTACCGCCATATCATCAGTGCTCGCTATTTTTGTATTCCGTGATATAGGCTAAGATTCGGTGGATTTGTACACATAGACCAAGATCCAATAACACGATAGCAACACATCGGTATACCTATTTAATATGTATGATATCTATAGGCTGTTACCTTTTTTATCGTATATTTGACATTTTATCTTATCTCTTATCATCAGAATCGCCTCTGTGGTCTAGCGGTTCAGTTGCTGGACTTGACTGCATGAGGTCCCGGGTTCGAATTCCGGGTCGGGCAACAAAAAGAAAATTGGGTTTTTCCAAATTTTCTAATAAAAAAATGTTGCTCGGGATAGGATATGTGCCCGGGTTGGCGATAGGCTTGCCACCTATCACATTGTGGGACTTAGTATCTTCGGCTAGTCGTGGGTGCCCTGGTTGTTCCTCTGCCTACCTCTTTGGGGATATGGGCGTGAAGATACTTTTTCTTATCATCAGGAGACTTCTTGGTATTCTTATAGCAAATAAAACACATCTAGACATCACTAGCTTATAAATAATTCGTTGAATTTTGATTACATAATAAATTTATAAATGTTATTGTTTCAGCCAGACGACCATGTGACGAAGCTTCCTCACGGAGTCGGCCATCTTTTACGATCAGACAAGTGCTATTGCTAGGTAATTATTATAAGGTTTCATTAGTTATGTTATTTAACATTAAAATTTATATAGTATGTAAATACGAGTACAGATGCTATTTAGTTTTAATTACGTCAATGATAAATGATAAATGACTTGACAGCATGAGGTTCCGGGTTCGAATCCCGGGTCGGACAACAAAAACAAAATTGGGTTTTTCTAATTTTCTAATAAAAAAAAAATGCTCGGGATTGCAAATGTGCCCGGTTGGCGATAGGCTTGCCACCTATCACATTGTAGGACTTAGTGTCTTCGGCTAGTCGTGAGTGCCCTGGTTGTGCCTCTGCCTACCTCTTAGGGAATATGGGCGTGAAGATGCTTCATAAGCGATTGTTTTTCGTGCGTAAGCAAATAACATGAAACAAATAAAATGTTTATTTGTGAATTATATGTATATATTAGTATGTCATACGTTGTGTTGTGCATACAATATAGTAATTAAAAAACGTAAATAGTGTTAGTTACATTTATAATATTCCGAATATTAAAAAAACTAAATATAAAAATATTTGAGTTCACATGATATGGGACGCGCGATATGAAGTTGACGCGGTTTACTCGCCTAGCACCTCCGTAAATTATTTGTACTAGTCGTCGCCCATTGATCGAAACTCGACCATAATAAATTTTAATATCTTGTTGATAAGAACGCCATCTTTATTTCTCAAGACTATCTACTTTGTTTCCAAACTTTTAGTGCGCCATCTGTGATCTTTTACCGTTATCATCAATATATTTGTTTGTGTGTGTTAAATGCATAGTAGTGTGGGTAATGTTTTATTTATTGAATTAATGTACTTTATAAGCATTATTATTGAAAAATATTAGTCTTCTGCACTTCTACTACACATACACTATAAATGCGCCAAATTTATGATCCTGCGTCCGCGCAATTTTCGTAAAAAGGGGTCCAAAGTTTTGGTATCACGTATTAATATATAGATGAAGACTTTGAACAGCGCCTTTTGAACTGGTCTCCTGGTGGTAAGAGATAGTCATGACCTATTAATACCATAGATGTTACAGGCGCATTCTGTAGTGATGTTAGGCCTATTGTGCAAGTCCAATTATCCTACCTTCTAAATCAGAACATGACAGTCATTTTGGCGTTGGAATAGGCAAGGCAGTGGATCCCTACCCTGGCAAGTTGCTGCACAGTACTCTACCCCCAGTCGTGTGGGTACTTTCCTATATTTTAACCCGTGCTCGCCTCTATAAGGCTGACGGTCTATTCGACTCAGCGGACCCGGACCAACATGAAAAATTGTTAGATACTGGAATAAGTTTAATGTTTATGGGCAGGAATAGGTAAGGCGGTGGTACCAATCCGGGCGAGTCGCTGCGAAACTCTACTACCTGCCATTAAACACAACAATGGCAACACGTTAGCAGAAATAGGTTTCCCAATCTTGGCGAGCGATCGCAGAAGTTACCCAGTACATTATTCTGTCCTGTCATGTAAGTAGACAAATAACATTATTTATTTTTTAAAAAGAAAAGCGTTCTCATTCATTTAAATCTTGATATCACTAACAACATTGTTGCATGATAAGTTGAATATTGAATGCAACATTTATTAATCATAAAATAGCCTTTATTCCTTTGGATTACAGACTATAGTCTATGAGACGTGCTCCCAGCCCACCAGGCTATCTCCGATCGACTCGTTATAGACGACACTTCAATGGACATCTACTTGTTTTTGAGTTTAATTACTAGTTTTTTAAAAGTTGTCAATGTCATATTTTACACACGGACCCTAGATTATGGCGCTTATCTTTTTTGAGTCATGTGGATTTGATATAATTAGGTAACTTTTTTAGTAACATTGCAAACTGGTATAAGTGACCGCCTAGTAGGAGTATACATTTAATGCTACCTGTCTTCCGCGGGTTTCGATTCTCGACAAGGGTAGGTTTTTATGTGACGTTTAAAGATGAATCTCTTTATTTTAATTACTTTGGGGCTAGATCAAATGATAACATAGCATAAAACAAAGTCGCCTCTGTCCCTTTGTATGCTTAAATCTTTAAAACTACGAAACGGATTTTGATGAGGTTTTCTTTATTAAATAAAGTTATTGAAGAGGAAGGTTAATATGTATATTTTATACCCATGCAAAGCCGGGTCGGGCCGCTAGTTCTGTATATAATTTTAAACACATGTACACATAATTGGTGAACAGTAGACTCCAGGAACACCAGAGACTACACAACTGCGTTATTTTTGAGGAATGAGTAAGCTCTTTTCATAAAGCTCCCTATTCTTTGCCTTCTAATATTAATATTGACTCTATATATATATATATAGTCAATATTAATTTTATATATACACATATATATGAAATCATCATTTTGCGTGGTAGTGTGGGTAACTGTCAGGATATTTTTATAAAAAGAAAACCGGGAAAACAACAGGGAAAATGGGAAAAAACAATACTGCAATGTTTTTTCATACGAAAAGTTAGGAGCAGGTAATGTCAAACGATAACAAGTTCTCCGGGTCGGCTAGTGCTTTATAAATTTATCCGAAAGCAATGTTCTAAATAAATTATATAGGGCTAACAAACCAGTCCGGCCAGAACCAGTGTGACTAAACCGCTTGTCAGTCGGTGTCGCAAGCAAACCTAGGTTGCCCAATAAGGAACTAGTATCGGACTCGCACACCATAGTACAGTACCCACTCATTTCTAACAAATGTATAAGGTTTATTGAATACATTTTAATAAAAGTTTCCTGTTTTTTTATGATATAAGGGAAACAAGCAGATGGATTTCCTGATGGTAAGAAATTCACGCCGCCTATAGACACCAAAGGTGGTAATGATGCGTTGCCATCCTGAGGCCGGAATATTGGGCCTCGAGCAAAAGTAAGCTTACCGGCTACCCTCCGAACCGGAACACGTCATGACGTTATGGCGGTAGGAATAGGTAAGGCCATGGTACCAATCCGGGGGAGTCACTGCGGAACTCTACCACTTAGTCAGATGTCACGGTGTTAATGACGGTAAGCCTATGCTCGCCTTTTACGAGCTACATGGCAGGAAAGCAGAATGGTGGATTCTGCAACGGAGCCCGGACCAACACGGGGAATTTTAACTTCCTTAATTTGCTGGCAAAGAGGGTAGCCTCGTGTGATTTTCAGACTTATGGGTAATTTACTCTTCTACATATCTATGCAAACAAAAAGCAGGATCTTCTAGCTTTTCGACACCAACGAATAAAAATTTCGATGTGATCGCCTAAAAGGACGGCGGCAATGTATTTAAACTGAAGATTATCGGTCTAGCTACGTTAGTTATATGCCAATGGCGGTGATTCTGCTGTTCACAAAATATACTTATTTTATATTCATGCTAACTTTTTCAAATAAAACAAAAAGAAAAGAGATGGAACATTTTGGACATGTCAAATTAGTCCGGACATGTCAAATTGTCATGTTTTTTTTCAACTTTTTCCTTGTAATAGATTAAACGAGAGGTTTTTGGCGCCATCGAGAGTAAAGATTGTCGAAGTTTTTTCATAATTATTGAATTTCGTGTTGATATTGAGTGAAATTAGTCAATTTTGGTGGCATTTTGTACAAATTTGTTCAGTGAAAGAGCACAAATGAAATAATCATGAAGGAATTAGCGTATCCTGTATTTCCTCGTTGCCGCCAAATCTCATTACATGAGCTTGAGTTAACAGGCCACCGCTTTACCCAAGAGCCTGACATGACTTCCTGACGACTTATGACTGATGACTATGAAAATTAATTGAAATTGATATAAAATTTGATGCAAATTTCTACTTGACTAATGGCTAAATACTAACGTGAAGGCCAAAACCTAAAGAAGAAGATTAGATTAAATGTCAGTAGAAATGGCGTGTACAGACTAATCTGACAGCACTAAAAGTGTTTTGTCTCTTTCTATTACTTTCATTTAAAGAAGATAGCAATAACTTAAAATTAGTTTAGTGAGTGCGCAATAAAATTACCACCATCTCATAAACTAAGAGTCTAATTCAGAGGTTCCCAAACTTATTTCATGTAACGCCCACTTTGAAAATCAATTGTTTTGTAGCGCCCCCCCCCCTCGTTTTTTTCTTGTCAATAACCTCAATAACATATTTGTTGCGCCTAGTTTAAAAAAAAACATTTTTTTCAAGATTGATACCGCCCCCCTCTAGGCTTCCAGCGCCCACAAGGGGGCGTTATCGCCCACTTTGGGAAAGGCTGGTCTAATTCATATAATATGTACTGCGGGGCTATTCAGTATCTTTTTAGTAATTATCTCTGGGTAAAGTATTAAACAGCTGTCTAATGACGGGTTTTGTATTTGCTATATCCATTGTATTTCTGATGGTCACTGGAAATAACATATAAAACCCGTCATTTGACAGCTGTTTGATACTTAACCCAGAGATCATTATTAAAAAGATACTCAATAGCCCCGCTGGAAAGGATAAATGTCATGACCAATACAAACTACCGGATACGAAATTAGATACTTTCATAGTGATTAGTAATTGTTGATAATAGTAACAGACAAATAATATCGCCTCTGTGGCCTAGCGGTCCGGGTGTTGGACTTGACTGCATGAGGTCCCGGGTTCGAATCCCAGGTCGGCCAACAAAAAGAAAATTGGATTTTTCCAATTTTCTAATAAAAAAAATGTTGGTCGGGATTGGAAATGTGCCCGGTTGGCGATAGGCTTGCCTCCTATTACATTGTGGGACTTAGTATCTTCGGCTAGTCGTGGGTGCCTTGGTTGTTCCTCTGCCTATCTCTTCGGGGATGTGGGCGTGAAGATACTTTAATATGTTCAATGAATATAAATACTTTTTAGCAAGGGCAAGTTAGCATATGCACCTAATGTAGTAAAAAAATATAGTTTTTAATCACACGTTTGTCGGCCTTGACTTCATCCAAGAATTCCGCGTCACTTGAAGCTTTCCTTGTTTTCCTGCCCTCGGGGTGTAATATACTACAATTTATTTAAAAACACTTGTACTTTCCACAATATATTTTATTATTTTCTATTTTTATGGCTTAGCCAACCGGTTTCGCTATACAAGCATCATCAGGGCTAAACCATAAAAATTAAAAGTAATAAAATATATTGTGGAAAGTACAAGTGCTTCTAAATAAATAGCATCAAGAATGAAATTCCACCAAGCACCGACGATAAGAACTATAGAATCTATAATATACTATTCTATTCTGAAAACATGTCCCACGTAAACAGGCAGCGCCCGCATAAGACTACACATTATAAAAAATAATTAGGTACCAAGTTAAATCCTTAGTTTTTGAGATTTATTCCTGACAAATCTATCATTTTACGTTGTAAGGAATTTAAAATTTTTGAAGTGATAACTTCTTTAGCGACGTTGCACACTTTTTTTGGAATGGGTACAAACTTCTGAACTCGAGTCAGATAGGAAATTCGTAAGGCGGTGCAGGGCGCTTGTGCGAATAAGACGGCGCTGGGCGCTTGCGGGAATGTTCGTGTCGTCATAATTGTGTACGATAGCGCAATAAATGAGTATTGTATTCTACCACACAAATAATAGTACTTTCATACTGATAATTAAAGCAATTCGTGCAAAATTATTCCCTAACCATTCCAAAATATCAAAAATGCACAACGTTAATATTCAAGTTTTCACTTCTGCCGGCACTCCCGGAGTGAAACCCGTCGTTTTTTTAGTAGTTTCAATTATTACTCTCTACGAACTCACAAATTGTTATTGTTATATTAGTGTACACGTATATCCAGGTCCAGTTCATATCCTCGATGAAGGCGGACTCGCACTTGTTATAATCTCTGTAACAACATAACAGGACATGGCTTTACGGCTATATTTTATGACCATTTCTGGCAGCGGACGGGTTAACAAACTCCATTAAATAAAATATGGTTGTTTTATGCATTTTTATGGCTACGGTGACTAATATCGCCATTTTGTATAAGGTATGCTGAAACTTTTAAATCTGTTTTTAAAACCTACGCTTGTTTTAATTATCCTAAACCCGACTTCGCCCGTGCGGTTATTGAGTCTGTCTTCGCTTTTTGATCTGTTTTGATTATATACATTGTCATGACAAATCTCTTGCGGGGTAGGCAGAGAGTATCGAGTGACAAACGTCACGAGGGCTGCTTCCTTTTTTTTATGATACTGGTTGCAAACAAGCAGACGGATTTCCTGATGGTAAGAAATTCACGCCGCCAATAGACACCAAAGGTGGTAATGATGCGTTGCCAACCTGAGGCCGGGATGTTAGGCCTCGAGCAAAAGTAAGTCTATCGGCTACCTTACTCTTCGAACCGGAACACGTCAACGGCAAGCATCTAACGTTATGGTGGCAGTAATAGGTAAGGCGGTGGTACTAATCCGGGCGAGTCGCTGCGAAACTCTACCACCTTGTCAGGTGTCACGGTGCTAGTGACGGTGAGCCTATGCTCGCCTTTTACGAGCTGCCTGGCAGGAAGGCAGATGGTCTATTCTGCGAATGAGCCCAGACCAACACGGGGAAAAATTCCTGTACATTAAATACTCTTTTCATACATACACGTCGTTTTAGAAGGTTCCTGTTACCAACTCCGGATTATTTGGATACATCACTATTTATGATTATATGTGTTAATTTCCAAGATTTAAAGTATAGCATTTTATCAAATCTCTAAACATCTTATTAACATGGACTAAGTTCAGAGTAAAATAAAGTTATCGCCTTTCTGGTCTAGCGGTTCAGTTGTTGGACTTGACTGCATGAGGTCTCGCATTCGAATCCCGGGTTGGGCAACAAAAAGAAAATTGGGTTTTTCCAATTTTCTAGTAAATAATAATGTTGCTCGGGATTTGAAATGTGCCCGGTTGGCGATATGCTTGCCACCTATCACATTGTGGGGCTAAGTATCTTCGGCTAGTCGTGGGTAGCCTGGTTGTGCCTCTGCCTACCTCTTCACGGATATAGGCGCGAAGATACTTTTTTTAAAAATTAAGTTGGTATTATAGTCTGTATCGCATTGTATTAAAGACTATAATACTAGGTTGAACCTTGGACTAATTTACGCCTCGTTTATTAATAGGACGGTAAATGTTTTCGGTGAACTAAATCGTCTTTTGTCTTTTAATCAGTAATTAGGCACAGTTTTTTGTAAAAAATTGTGACTAGTAGATGAAGTTGTTAATTGACGCCTCTTAGTGCGGAATTAAGATACACAGATCGAATTTCACTTCAGGTAAATTTGTTTGACCATACAACAGTTTATTTGTCGATTATGTATGACACTTAGTAGTTAAAAGATAGGTATGATAAAGAAGGTTGTAAACATATATTTTTTAATTATTATAGATTCCAGCCAAAAGTAATAATTTTTAAATATTGTTTTAGTAATTACATTGTCTATTACGTTTTATCTATGCTTGTTTTAAACTAAATGCTTATTTAGTAAAATTAAAATTCAATTAGCCATTTCCTTAGACTTATTTAATTCTTTGCTAAATTTCGAAAGTTGCGAGGCACCTACGAAAATTGTAAAAAAGTTAATAATAATGTGACATTTAAAAAAAATCGTGGGTATTATCAAAACTCCAATTACTGAAAGACAGTAGATTTATAATTAAACTAATACCTGTATATGAATAAGTGAAGGTTTAATCTTACCTTAATCTAAGCGTTTCCAGTTGGCTTAGATGTATTAATATACCTCATATCTAAATAACCTGTACTTAGCCAATAAAAAAAATATATTTTTCTAGAATATCTTCAACGTTAAGACATATATTTTAGTTCAATATATATACTAGCAGTTTCACGCAGCTGCGCCTGCGTAACTTGGCTTTTACTGCACCGATTTTGATGAAACAAAGCCTATGTCACTCAGGAATAATGTAGACTTCTAAGGGTAAAAAATTTTTGAAATCGGTCCAGTAGTTTCGAGAGCCTATTCATTTCAAACACACAAACAAACAAAAATCAAACATTTCCTCTATATAATATTAGTATAGATATATCGAATATTTTCCAAGTGTCAGTAATTTTATAAATGACAATAATAAAGATAAAAATTAAGATAAAATCGGCAAGATCAACTTAAAGTGTCTCTGTCTCGTATATCACATTTAATTTACAATATTTGGCCTTAAACGCTAATGACTTGAGGAAACCAGTTGGGTGACTAGCGGGTGATGTCATCTAAACTTTGGCCAAATTCAACATTTGCATCTACATAATGTCTGGTGAAAATAAATGACTGAAGATTCTTTTTAGATTTATAATGATGCCATCATTTATTTTTAAACTTTGGTTTGATCCTCTTCTTTTCTGGGCAGTAATCGAAAAAATTCAAATGCAAGTTATTGTTTTTTTTGGTATTGGTAGGGAAATAAGTAAACGGATTTTCTGATGGTAAGAACAATTAATATCGCCTAGAGACACTAAAGGTGGTAATGGTGCGTTGCAAAAATAAAGTCGGCATGTAAGGCAAAAAGTAAGTATTTTCACTCCCATATCCCCGAAGGGGTAGGCAGGGACATAACTAGGGCACTCACGACTAGCCGAAGACACTAAGTCCGACAATGTGATAGGTGGCAAGCATATCGCCAACCGGGCACATATCCAATCCCGAGCAACATTTTTTTTTATTAGAAAATTAGAAAAACCCAATCATCTTTTTGTTGCTCGACCCGGGATTCGAACCCAGGACCTCGTGCAGACAAGTCCAACAACTGAACCGCTAGACTACAGAGGTATGTATGTACAGCACAAATGTTAAATTAATATGTATTAGTATCAACCAGCGCTGTAAGTATGATGTTTAGCGTTTTTGATGGACAAAGTATCTTCACGCCCAAACTCCTGAAGAAGTAAGCATAGACATAACCAGGGCACCCACGACTAGCCGAAGACACTAAGTCCCACAAAGTGATAGGTGATAAGCCTATCGCCAACCGGGCACATATCCAATTAATATGTATTAGTATCAACCAGCGCTGTAAGTATGATGTTTAGCGTTTTTGATGGACAAAGTATCTTCACGCCCAAACTCCTGAAGAAGTAAGCATAGACATAACCAGGGCACCCACGACTAGCCGAAGACACTAAGTCCCACAAAGTGATAGGTGATAAGCCTATCGCCAACCGGGCACATATCCAATCACTGGTAACGTTACTTTTATTGGAAAATTGAAAATACTCCTTTTCTTTTGTGTTGTTCCGAGTTCGGGACCTCCAGAAGTCAAATCTAACGCCAAACCACTAGAACATAGAGACGATATCTGATTGAAAATTTTACCTAAAAAATATAGTCGTAGTAAAACTACAAAAAACCGACTTCGACTAAGTTATTTAGTTCACATAAATTAAGTACTTTCCTGGATTTCTCTGGAATTCCGTCACAAGATCCAGAATTGGTGGCAATGAGGCCACCTCGGAAGAGCGTTCTTTGAAATAAAAATAAAATAAAATCGGTTTAGAAATGATTGAGAATATGTCGTTTAAAATAGGAGTCGAACCTCCTCCTTTTTTCGAAATTGGTTACAAAAAGCAATTATAGCGATAGTTGTGGGAATTTCAATTTTGTTACTTCAGACACTAAAAAGTAAAAGAACGTTTCACGAAATGTCGGTTTAGTTCCTATTTTGACCACTGAACAAATCAGTAACTGGCGCACACATACCATATTTAACTGCTTAATTTAATAATAAGTATGTATAATAAAATAACTACTTGAATAAAAACCGACTTTAAAACTAAAATGTAAGAAATAATAAAGATTGGCACATATCAATAATAAACTAAAAAGTAACTAAAAAGTAAAAAATCTTTATTTTTTACTTTTTAGTTTTGAAGTCGGTTTTTATTAACTTAGTAATTTTTATTTAATAATTTTCAGTTCAGTGCTGATATAATTTATTTTAACAAAAATAAATTGAATGATCCTTAAATAAAAACTAATAGGCCTACCTGAACCAAATTTTGATGGGACCAATTCGAAGCTATTCCGCATCAATCAAAAAAGAATTACGTGAATCGGTTCTGAAACCTCGGAGAAATCGGGTACATACAGAAAAAAAAATGAACCGGCCGAATTGAGAACCTTCTCGTTTTTTTGAACTTGTCGTTTTTTTGAAAAAGGAACAAGATATTAACAAATACTTTTAAATTTAAACTTAGAATGTTATTCTAGAAGTCTATATGAGGACATTGTGTGAAGAAATTCTTCTAGGGTCTTTTAGTTCACCGATGGCGGTATAGTATATTAAAGAGTGCAGGAAAATTTGAAAATCCTTAGAACACAGATAATTGTAGGTCGAGGCTGCCAAACGAGTGATCTCAGACTTTAACTTTACTGCCCGAAGCGTGTATTTTATTTATGTGCCCATCGAATTCAGAAATTGGTAGTTTTGTTTAACTTAGCGAGAGGAAAGTTATATTTTGAGACTTTTCGTATTTTTCCTGCCTTTGTGATGTAATACTATATTCAAATTTACGGTTTTGTTGTTTGTTATTAGCTTGTAACCTTACTGATTAATACGACCGAAGGAGCTTGCGCCTGGATAAGGGTACAGCTTTACTGAAGACAAATTATAATAAAATCATACGAATTATTATACTATGACATAATATGGGAGAAGGAGCAACATGGACAAGTTCTGACTCAGAAGAAAAGTTAAAAAAAAATACTGGCGCCAACATTGAGGGTACTCTGGTTTTGTAAACGTATTTGTTTTTATTTATTTTAAGCTTCAAGGCCAGTAATACCTGAGACTAAAGACACGTGCTCCGGCATTAATACAACAGCCTTTTGCAACTCTTAAGTGCAAAAAGTGAAAGTTGTTATATCCAAAAACGTATCGCGGAGGTCGTCCATGCTTACATCATATATTTTTAAATTTGGAACTGCTGATCTTTATGTATGGTGGCAATAAGCTGGTTTTCGTTCTAAATTCAAATGTAGCGAAATTTTATTTTGTTTTTTTTTATCGTCCGCCACTGGCATCGAATTTCATTAGGAACTCAATCCCACCACGACAAGAGTGATAAATAAGGGTAATAAATTAAGATATATGCTCTTGTATCATTAAATAATGTAAATTAGTTGTACTTAATTAAGCCAAGGAAGCCGTTATGTTACGGGAACGTATTACTTACCTAGGTACTTACCTTATATGTATATAAAATTTTCGTGCCACAATATTAGTTAACGTACTCCTTCGAAACGGCTTGACCGATTCTCATGAAGTTTTGTGAGCATATATTCAGTAGGTCTGAGAATCGACAACATCTATTTTTCATAACCCCAAATGATGAGGGTGAATCACAGAAAAAAAAATAGCTGCCGGGTCAGCTAGTAATACATACTATAATGTCATAATAGAGCTGTATTGATTTATTGAAAAAATCCAGTAAAAAATGTAAGGATTATGAAGGGACACTTATGTGCCGTAATTTTTTTTATTTTCTTTTTTTTTTGTTTATAAGGCTGTCAAGACAACGAATAGATCGAGTTTTCAATATTAGAGCAGTAAATTTTCTACTTTTCATTGAAACAATCAATGTTTTATTCAAACGATTAACTTAAAGAAGTAGACGATATCTTCGATTAAAAAAAAACATAAAAAGGTGTGTGTGCGATTAACAAACTATAGAAGTGAAACTTCAGTAAAATGATAAAAGAATGAGATGAATATATGTTTGTGTCTCTTATCTATCGTTTTTTCCGTTCCGATTCTAAAGAAGTTTCACTTCAAAAATATGCCTTAATTTTCCGCGAATCCACACTCTGCATGAAATAAATATGTGCCTCTTAAGTGTTATACACAGCAGTCACTGGCGATGTATAATTACTAAATATCAGCTTATTCGTCTGCTTGTTTGTCTTTGAATCTCTTGTAAAACTAGATAACTAAGGAGTATACATCTTACTTATCACATTGGCTGTATAAACGAGCATTAGAAAGAATATTTTAATATATTAATCCATAATGTATACGACCTTGCAAAGGCATAAATATGTAAAACTTTAAGCGTTAAGCAAGCTGAACAATGCACAGGAGCGTAGGAGCAATGTCATCGCCCACCTGAAGCTGGCATGTAAAGTGCCAATAAACCATTATAAACATTGGTACATAGCCCCGTGATGTATTGCTTAATGGCATGAACAAGATTAATGCGTGCCTGTTTGCTTATTTTATCTGTTTATTCAAGACTCTTAGGAGTTTGCACACAATACAACTCAGCGTTTTTACAACATATAGGCTTTTTGGTCGGATGTCTTTGCTTCCTAACATACGAGTATACTAAAATAAAAAAAAAGGTTTTTGGCGCCATCGTGAATGGAGATGGTCGTTATTTTTTCACAATTATTGAATTCAGTGTAAATTATGAGTAAAAATAGTTAATTTATGTGGGAATTAGTTTAATGTTGTTCAGTGAAAGTGTACTAATGAAATAATCATGAAGAAATTAGTGTATCGTGAATTTCCTCGCTGCCGCCAAATTTCCCAAAGTGAGCTTGTGTAAAGTGACCACCGCTTCACTCAAGACTCTGATGTGACTTTGTAAATAGTGACTAATGACTGTATAAGAAATAATTGATACGGAAGACGTGGCAGCATGGCCTAAAGGTCTTAGTCGGCCTCAGAAAGGGGGGCAAATTAACCTAAAAAACACAACGATTAGCATTTTCCCGCTTTTTTTAACAAGATTTAAATAATTAATTTAATAATAAATCAGATGTAAGGCAACTAAAGGTTTTTTTAACAAATTACAAAACAATTTTCGCTGGTATTGACATGATATCTGTATCATATATTGACATCTGTAGAAAAGGCTTTAGCACAAAATATAGAGAGGTAGTTTTAGTCCATCATTTTCCAATTACTGGTTAAATTTTAATGAGGCGGTTTTTTGTTAGCATTCGAAATTCGAATTGAAATTCCCACGTTTCCTGTTTATAAAACAATTAACATTTTGAGAAACATTTATAGTATGCACTATCCTTTATTTAACTTTGACATTAACATATGTCAAGTAGAAACTGGCAAGTAGACGGCGTCAGTTTTATAAATGTGTTAATTTATTCACTAATACCAGTAATACGGGTTGCAATATCCACAATGCTGAGAGTCAGTGGTTCTCAAACTATGTGGTGGAAGTTACATCGACTGACACGTCGTGGTACTGTACAGAACAGAACAAGGAGCTGTACTGCAACAAGGTCGCCAAGTGGCTACTTTGATTTTTATTATATATTTATTCAAAATACATTTACTGTAGTGTACAAAGGTGGACTTAATGCTACATGGCATTTTCTACCCGTCAATTTAACTTTATTTGAAATAATAATTAAATGGGGTGCATAGAAAAAAAACATTCCCTAAACTAACTATTACAAACTATTTTTTGTACTAAGAATTTGCTTAAGCGTTTCGTTTTTGCTACGGAACCCTAGAAAACATGTTTTCTACAAATACTTTAGAAAAATCTTTGAAATTAATTTTATAGTTAGCATCTATGTTATAGGTAAGGGATACCTAATATGTGTAACTAGATGTCCAAATATATTAACTAAGTAACTTGCTTTTTTAAGTATTTAACCTTAAAAAGCTGTTTTGTAACAATCATATTCATTAAATAGTACAAAACAATGCCGTTTTCTGTTGTCTTAGATCTTTAAAACTACACAATGGATTTTGATGCGGTTTTTAATAGGTAGTGATTCAAAAGGAAGATTGATATGTAATAAAACAGAAGTTTCTCCACCCGTGTGTAGCTGGGACGGGTGCTAGTTTAAATTAATTTTAATATTTCTTATAGCTAACAACTGAAAAGGCAAACAAGTTGGTAGATAAAAGGTGGTAGAAAAGAAATGGTGTTTGTAGGAACCAAAGATATTAATGAACTTGGTTAAGTCTTATTATTAATACATTTGTTGCTTACATATACATTTATTTATGAAAATTTACTGGCTACTTTACGTTTTGAATTGGAACACGAAAATAAAGAGAATTGACGTCAAGGGGCTGAAAATTGAATTGCCAATACCAGCTAGTTGTTCAGACACTAGTCAGACCGCAGTCTGAACGACAGCACTAGTGAAAAAATAACATATTTCACTATAATTTTTTTTTTTTTAAAGAAAGAAAAAATTTCGCCCCAGACAGGATTTGAACCTGTAACCTTTCGTCTCAAGCCGACGAATGCTCTAACCAATTGAGCTACTGAGGATTCAAGTCCCGTGGCGAAATTTTTAATTCCTTTCTAACCCGTTAACGCGGTTTCACTATAACTATATTTCGACATAACATCTAACGTCAGAATGGGATTAACCGAGCTTCCAATCGCTAAGTTAATTCGGTTATGTGGAAAGAATGACGGACGAAAAATCGACAAAATATATGCAATACGGATGTGGATGGATGTAGGTACCCAAGCAAACCTAGATTGATATTCCACGATCAAATAATAATAATAATAAATAAATATCTCTATCCTAAATATCCAAAGTAAGCAAATTATATGCTTGTGTTATGGTGTTAGTCAATGATATTAATACATAGAAATACTTAAATAGAAATCTAAGTATCAAATCCATCGGGATTTATCCAAATGTGCTGTTAAGAGTCTCTGAAACTAGTGTGTTTGTTTGAAAAGAGTAATGATTGCCTACCTCGTAGGAGATACGCACTGTAAGAGAGATGTACTTACTAGCGACCCGGCCCGGCATCGCACGGGTATAAAATATACATGTTTACCTTCCACTTCAATCACTCTACTAAAAAAACCCGTAGTTTTAAAGATTTTAGCATACAAAAGGACATAAGGATAGAGGAAGCGACTTTGTTTTATACTACGTAGTGACATTGCAATAGTAACAATATCCACAAGTTTTGTGTTTTCGGTTCGCAAAAAACATCCAAACAGCTAGTTCCAAACCTCGTTAACCCTTAAATAAGTTTGAGAACCTCTGATTTGAGTAATGTTCTCAGTCCTTATCGGATGTGTATCTCGCTGCTATTGTCGCTAATAGGACTCTACATTATACTTTGACGTGTCCCATTCTTGTTAATATTGATACGTGATAAAGAAGTGCGTATTTTTAGCATTTATAAGTAGTATTTTCACGCCCATATCCCCGAAGAGGTAGGCAGAGGCACAACCAAGGCACCCACGACTAGCCGAAGACACTAAGTCCCACAATGTGATAGGTGGCAAGCCTATCGCCAACCGGGCACATTTCCAATCCCGACCAACATTTTTTTTTTATTAGAAAATTGGAAAAATCCAATTTTCTTTTTGTTGGCCGACCCGGGATTCGAACCCGGGACCTCATGCAGTCAAGTCCAACACCCGGACCGCTAGACCACAGAGGCATACATACATACAAAGGATAACAGTAATTTCAAAAAATGCCATGACATTAATACATTGCAGTATAGTAGGGCTACTAATAATATTACGAAGTTTTGGGGGATAGAAAAAAAACTTGGACTCAGTTTTTTTTACAATTATTTATTTTCAAGTCGATTTGGTGGGATTTTGTAGGTTTTTGTGCAATTATATAGCATAGTGAGATATTCATGAAAAAAATAATGTATCATGTGTCCTTTCATTGCCAAATCTCATTCGATGAGCTTAAGTAAGGTCACTAACGCTTTACTTAAGATCTTGGCATGACGACACACAATTGTATTATATAAACTACAAAATAGGAATTTGGGTCCGATTCTGCAAATTCCGGTATACACTTGAAGCAAAATAATTAAACTTGACTAATAGCAGATGCTCACGCTGATGCCAAAGGTTAAAAAATAATAACCTTGACTCTAATTGACATGAATTATATTATCACACTATACATATGAAAATAAAAATAACACTAAAATAAAATTAAAAAAACTTAATGGGGCTATATTAAAAACCTATCTCGATTATGTCAGCTTTCAAACAAAAATCTATACGGATTGATCCAACCGTTCAAAAGTTATGCCACAGACAGACACACACCGGTGAATCTTATAACACCCCTATTTTCCGACAGGGCTTAGTAAAAACTGAAAGGGGAAAGGTGAAATAAAATAAACTAGTCGTCGCCCATTGGTCGAAATTTATCCATAATAAATTTTAATATCTTATTGATAAGAACGCCATCTTCATTTCTCAAGACTAATACTTTGTTTACACACTTTTTAGTGCGCCATCTGTGATCTTTTATCGTTACCATCAATATATTTGTTTGTGTGTGTCAAATGCATGGTAGTGTGGGTAATGTTTTATTTATTGATAAAATGTACTTTATAAGCATTACTATTGAAAAATATTAGCGTTCTGCACTTCTCCTACACATAAACTATAAGTGTGCCAAATTTTATGCTCCTGCGTCAGCGCGACTTTCGTAAAAAGGGGTCCAAAGTTTTGACATCAAGTATTAATATGTATATAGGTTAACAGTCACGGAACCCTCCGTTAGCGAGTGCACTAACACTTGGCTGCTTTAAGTTTTTTAACGCCTCCGTATCTTCCCACCTCCGTTGGCATCCAATTTCTCTCTCCTTATCCATCGCAGATATCTGTTCGACAACCAATACTAAAAAGGAGTCAAAATATAATTTTCTTTACATTTTTCCAAATGGAAGTGTCGAGTTTTTATCTTGATCTGAATTTGAACGTAAGGCATTACAGGTTTCTTGGTAAGGATATGTTTTATGTAGGCTTGACACGTTCGCAGAAATAATTTGAACGACTACTAATATGGTTTTGACAACTGCTGATGTTTGATTACTTAGTGGGTGTCCTAAAGCACATAAGTGGTATTTATACTAATCCTAGATTATAATAATATGCAACCTGAATCATAGATTCTTAGCCTTTTACATTTTTAGTTTACTAGCCTACTTTTCGAACTGAAACGATATGTTTCAATTAAATTCATTTATTGTTTGCGTGAAATAGTTTTACATGGTATAAATAATACAAGCTTAGAACTAACTTCGCTGATATGTAAGTATATTATAACATTAGGTATATTAAATAATAGATTCCTTAAACGCAAATACAGATACTTAAATTGAAATAAAATTAACAATAATTTTACTAACCTAAGTTAAAAACCGAAACGCGA
This sequence comes from Calephelis virginiensis, assembly GCA_002245475.1. NCBI lineage: Eukaryota > Metazoa > Arthropoda > Insecta > Lepidoptera > Riodinidae > Calephelis > Calephelis virginiensis. Next base: position 328,239 of record NJDC01001535.1, read on the forward strand.
CGTTTCAATTCAATTCATTTATTGTTTCGCGTGAAATAATTTCACATGGTGTCATAAATAATTTATATTTAGAACTTCCTTCGTTAATACATTATAACATTCGGTATGATAAAGATTTTTTAACAATTGCAACCACAGATGCTTAAATTGAAATACAATTAACAATAACTAGTTGTTACCCGCGGCTTTTCTCGCGTGGCAGTAAATATGTTTACTGAACTAGAGTTGAATATAAAACTGTATGCATAATTTATTCCTTCTTTAAGCGTAATTACTTATTTTTAATTAAAAGCCCATTAATAAGGACTTTTATACAAACTTTAAACCCCTATTTCACCCCCTTAGGGGAAGAATTTCCAGAAACGCTTAAATAATTAGCTCAAAATTAAAGTTTCATGTTTCTAACTTAAAAAAATGACAAACTTTAAACCCCTATTTCACCCCCTTAGGGGTATAATTTTCAAAATTGCGTCCATAGTGGGTGTCTACTCATTAAAACGACTCTACTCACAAAAATTACATCGCTGTAACTTAAACAATTTTTGCTGGACGATGATGAATCAGTCGGTCAGGATATGCCATTTTTATTATTCAAAGTACACACATACATATCTTCACGCCAAGTCCCTTACCGGGTAGGCAGAGAGTATCGAGTGCCAGACCTTACTATCCTGACAAACCTGTCTTGCTTCCTTCACATTCATAACCCTTTTCATACAAACACGCCGGTTTCGGAGACTCTTGACACCACCCTCGGATAATATCCGATTGATCTGATCGTGAAATGTCAACCTTGGTCTCCCCGGGTACCTACATCCATCCACATTCGCATTGGGTATCTGCTTTGTCAATCTTTCATCTGTCATTCTTTCCACATGACCGAACCAGCGAAGCATGCCCTTTCGCATTTTAACACTAACACTTTCTTTCAATCCCACTTTTTCTCGGATCTCACTGGTACGAATGCGGTCAGCGAGCGTTAAACACAGATTTTCCGTAGTGCTCTCATTTCGACCGCATTTATCCTACTTTCATGCTCTTTCTGACACACCCAACTCTCGCTTCCATACAATAACGTTGGAATAAACACAGAATTATGCAAAGCAAGTCTAGCTTTTTGACTCAAAACCTCGCTTTGGAATAGCTTACCCAACGCTCCATTCACACTATTCCCTGCACTCACTCTCCTCTCTACATCCGCGGTGTACCTTCCATCCCTGCTAAAAGCACAACCAAGATATACAATTTCATTCACTTGTTCCAGCACTACATCATCAACCAAAACTCTTACATCCGTTCTGGCTACGTATAGATTTTACTAGCCTACGCTACAAACTGAAAAGCGATAATTCAATTAACTTATAGTTTGAGTGACATAATTTTACATGTTACTATAAATAATACATAATTAGAACTTACTTTGACAATAATATTACGTAAAATAAATGACACATTTCTTAACAAATGCAACCACTAACCACAGATACTTACGTACTTAGCCTGAGCCAAGACTGCCATTTGTACATTTTTTGTAATATTTTGGTTCTATATCTTATGTTTGTGTTTATATTGTACAATAACGAATAAATATATATCTAAATTTAAATAAAACTAACAATAATTATAATTTCACATCCAGATAAATAAGTACCACAATACACTATATCCTACCACATATACCACAATACATTGGCATCATTGGCATTGATGGTTGGCAATAACGTTTTAAAAACAGGACGAACGTGAGGTTCCATATTCGGAGGAGCAAAGTTTATAACATAGTCTGTGCACAGTAAATAAACTGGCAATATAAATTACTACACTTTCATTTCAGTTATTACATTTTACATTATATACATAGTTAAATTGCTAGAATACGATTTTTTAAGTGTTATATCCCCTAAATGTCCAAAAATTTAGTATTTTCCTCGATTCACCTTTGGGTTTCATCATTAGATCCAGATTTGGTGGTAATGGGACAACCCGTAAAGTGCGTTTTGACACATAAGAAAAATTGATCGTCACGTCCATATCCCCGAAGAGGTAAGCAGAGCCACAACCAAGGCAGTCTCGACTAGTCGAAATAAACAAATAATTTTGAGAATCGCTTTTCTTATCTGGTTGAACTCATAAAAACATAGGAGTCGAGTAAGTGACTTTTAAAAGATATAAATCATTTCATAAAACAATTCACTTATTAAGTAACACACTAAACACATTAAGGGAATTGCTGTGAAAAAATATACAAAAATAAAAAATGGAGGCTCAACCGAAAGTTGACACAAAATTCAAGAAACTTAATAAACTAAATACATAAATAAAAGAAATATACTTTAAAATGTTACAAAAATTGTTTGGAAGAACTAAGGAGTAATCGAGTCGTGAGTGAGTGAGTCGTTATAACATTTAAAAACCTAGCAAAGTTTTAACATATTTCACAAAAAAATAGCAAGGAACCCGAAGAAATCAGTTATCTACTGCAGACTTCATATTTTTTGACTCAGCTCAAAAAATAGTAAGAGTAAATTTTTATACAAACAAAAAATAAAAAAAATTACTCGTAGAAAATAAGAGATTTAGGTTGTTAAGACTCTTACATACTCAAACTTCTAATTTGTGAACCTTCCTAACTTTAAATTAATCAATTAATAAATGAATAACAAATTTTTTTACAAAGTGGAGGAGAATCATTTCTGCTTGTGATCTATGAACTCACAAATAAATAATACTAAATTTATTATTTTCACATGTTATCATTTATTTATTTGACAGTTAAAATATGTAAATTATATGTGTACATAAATTCTTTCTATCATTTCATTTCGATTGCAACATTTTTTAATTAATTTACTATCTTATACTTTATTTTCTTGTGATTTCTCTGTTTTTTAAACAGAAAGAAAGAAAACATTTATTAACAGACTGTAACTTACCACACATAACTAATAAAAAAAAACAACTAGAAATCTTATCTAACTCTGAACATACACAACTTAAATAACGAAAAAAAGGGATAGTGAGAGATAGAGACAGTATGTGGTAAGATGAGTCGCCAAGGAAAAGCTCAGTATTTGTTAATAGAGTGTTTGTTCGAGTTTTTACAAACATGCAATAATCTCTACATCAAATATACTTTATTTATTGATCGTACCATGAAATCGCTTGGGTATTATCCGAGGGTTGCCGAAAGCCTCCGAAACAGACGTTTTTGTATGAAAAAAGCAATGAACGTAAGTAAAAATTTGCACACTTTGCTTGGCGTGAAGATATGTGATACACAATATAATATATATCTTCATAATCCGACACGTCGAAAGGCTAGCGCACACGTCTACTCCAACGACCAGCCGCGAGCCTCGGGTTCGATTCCGTAAGGTGGGCAGGCATCTCTGTCATGAACATTTAGATGTCTGCATTTCCGGGTCTGGGTGCTTATTAAGTTTATTCTCGTATCTTATTTAAGTATCTTTATGTATTAGAATCCTTGATTAACACTTATAACACAAGCATGTAATGCTTACTTTGGAATTAGATTCAATTTGTGTAAATTGTCCAGGGGTATATATTTATTACTAGCTGTTCCGGCGAACTTCGTTACACTTTTTCAACTTGTATGGTTAGAAGTTACATGTTGTTTCTTTCTAGTTTCCTCGCAATTGATCAGTATAAAAAGTATTCTATATCTGTTTCCTGATTTAAAGCTACCTTCCCTTTAATTTTCAGCTAAATCGGTTTAGCCGTACTTAAGGTATAAACAGTGTAACTAACACACCTTTCTTTTAAACTTACATATTATGTAGATTATTGTTATTCGATTCCATAAAAGTTATTGTTAAAACTTTGTATTTTTTTTCAAATTTAACAAATAAAAGACACAAAAATGTAATAATAATGATATGAAAGGGCGTGCAAGTCGAATTGCAGTAATAAATATTGAGTTACGTTGAAAAGTTTCGCTCAGAGTCGTAAAGTTTGAGGTGTATAGACATTAGTACTTTGCCCGATAAGGTTCAACGGCCGGCGATAAATTTACCAGTTATTTTTTCCAGTACTTCCTTATTTGTTTAATTAATTCTTTAAAACTTTTATTATATTTTTATTGGATTTGAAAGCAAACAAGACGACCCATTTTGTGATGATAAATATTAGTCGTTGACACAAACTAAAGGTGATAAAATTGCGCTGGCAACATAAATTTTGGACCTCAACCTTCCTGCGTAAGCTGCAATGATATTATGGCGACAGAAATAGGATGATGGTCACAAAAGGACGAAGTCTAAGAAATCTTTTACCTTGTTATACTTATCCGTCTTATTAATAAATGTAGACTAACGCAGGTGTAAAATTAAGTAGATATTATAGTCTGTATCACATTGCAATAAGGACTACAACACCAGGTTGAACCTTGGCGTACTTTACGCTGTGTTTATTAATAACACGCAAAGGGCAAAGTAAATGTCCATAAAGGATCTGTTCCTCATGGTGAGGAAGCATGTACTGATACTCGTCTCTTACGAGGTGGTAGGCCTTAGTAGATAAACAGCTTATCTATATTCGCTTAAAATAATACAAGATAAGTACATAAAAATTACCAAATGCATAAAAAAAACTCTGATATCAATGACATTATCTTTTTGCTGTTTATATACCAGTAAATCATCTCCAACCAGTTCTTCTAAATACCAAGCAGCTCTACCGACCATAAACTTTAGGATGCAGCTGACGTGAGTGAAAATAAAACCCACTTTGAATAAAATATGACATTTTTAAATCTTGACAAGGACGCCGACATAATCACCCACTGGGCGTTTAACCTTTCTCTTAACTACAAGGTTTAACCAGTACGACCATGTGTTTGGGATTTCGAGGATATTTATGTAGTACAACACATAAATACACGCTTCATCTTAAACTAAAATAAAGTAAAGGATATGTTTATACTAAGGATGCAAATATTAACTACCATTTGTAGCTTGCATAATTTGACTGGTGGGCTATTTACAACTGATGCTTAAAACCGAAAAACACTTGTGCTTTACAAGTGTATTTTATTTCTAATATGAATAAACAAGAAAATGTTCTTGAAAACATTTGAAATGCAAATTTAAGTAAGTATCTTCACGCCTGTATTCCAAACCAGCATGCCGTATGCCATATGCGTATACCGTATCTGTATGTAGAGGTACAGCAAGAGAACCCATAAGTAGCGGAAGGTGCAAATGAGGTCCCACAATATTGTAAAAGGCAAACTTATACAATCTCGGGCATATTAGAATATTTAAGGAAAAAAAACACAATTTGAATATAATGTTTGTAAAAGTTTTGTACAAATTTCTCACATGCAATGTTTGTATGTAAGAAATTTCACGAAACGCTGGCGATGGAATCTATAGTAGACTTTTTTCTTTCATCTAAGTCGATGAATTTGTTATTATTATGCTAAAATTTAGTTATATATCAGACTAAGTCCCAGGTATCACGTAAACCATATTCATACTACTTTTGTCGGAATTTCATTAGGCTACCATATTGTACCAACCACGCCTAAATATCAACTACACGTAAAGCTGTCATTTAATAAACGTACTCAGTATATATAAAATTATACGAATTATTTGATCTCTTTGGAAGATATGACTTTTCAAAGTGATAGTTTCATAAAAATAAATATGTCGTTCCTATCTACGATTGTGCACTTAAAATATTTCTACAAAATAATTACACATAGGTACTTCTTTATATTACTTTCGCGTCATGAGACGTCTAGTCGATTAAATTTCTTGGTCTTCGCTTTTTAAATAATAACTTAAAAACCCATTTACGAAGAAACATATGTCTTCTTTTACAGAATAAATAAATAAATATCATTGGACAAGTTACACAAATTAAAGCTAACTCTAAACTAAGCAAATTATATACTTGGAAAAGTTAAAATAAAAACAGATGAAAAAAAATATTTGAATAAATAAAGTAAAAAAAATATTTCTGGTTTATATATTTTTGGTTATATTATTAGATACCTTAGCTTTACTAGGTACTTGTGTGAGATACTCATAGGACATTAGTCATGAGTAGAACAATATATTCTAGGGTTTATTTACTGTCCCCCCTTTATACAGAATCAAGGCTACGCCATTGGCTACCGTCACTATAGTCAATACATAGTCAAGTTTACATTTGTTAATAAGACAGCCACCGTCTTAATAACATAGCCTAAGGTACTCTAAGGCTTAAGTTGATATTAAAGTCTTTATGACACTATACAAACGTTACCTTAATCCATGTAGTACATACTTTAGTCCGTGTTAATATGTAAGGCAGTGTGCTTTGTGTTTCTGTATTGCTAGGTTTTATCTAAAAAACTATATGTCATGTCTCCATCTGATCTGAGTCAGGAATTCCAATAAATTGACATAACCAGTAAACAAAGATGATTATTACAAATGATTCTCTGCAATACCGGTTCTTACATGGCATTGGAAAACCACATAGTGTCTTTTAATAATTAATTATAAATGACTACGATGTAGTGACTATAAGTCGTGAGTAACATTGATTTAAAATAATATAAGGAAATATTGACTTCCTCTTGGTTTAATGTTAATAAATAAATTTAGTAAAAATTTTGACTCTTCCAAAAAAAGTATTGAATCAGTATAAATTTTGACTCTTCCGAAAAAAGTATTGAATCAGTATAAATTTTGACTCTTCCAAAAAAAGTATTGAATCAGTATAAATTTTGACTCTTCCGAAAAAAGTATTGAATCAGTATAAATTTTGACTCTTCCAAAAAAAGTCTTGAATTTTTAAGAATTATGTGTTTGAGGAAATACATGTGTTTGTACAAGCTTATTAAAGAAATGCAATATTTTTATATATCACTACATGGCATAAAACAAAATCGCTTCCTCTGTCCCTATGTCCCTTAGTATACTTAAATGTTTAAAACTACGGAACTGATTTTGATGCGGGTTTTTTAATAGATAAAGTGATTGAAGAGGAATGTTTGTATGTATATTTCAAAATCGTATATGTTTGAGGAAATATATGTGTTTGTACAAGCTTATTAAAGAAAGGCAATATTTTTATATATCACTACATGGCATAAAACAAAATCGCTTCCTCTGTCCCTATGTCCATTAGTATACTTAAATCTTTAAAACTACGGAACGGATTTTGATGCGGTTTTTTTAATAGATAAATTGATTGAACTTCCTTTTCAATTTCAATCAAAGTTTGTATGTATATTTCAAAACCGTGTGAAGCTGGGGCGGGTCGCTAGTACATATATATATCAGTGTCTGGCCGCGTCCCGAACCGGTGGTAGTTTTTAGAATTATATAGACGCGTCACAAGAATCTTTGTACAGATCTATGCCAATAATATGTTTTCAATTCAATATTTATAAATTTATCCCCAATTCCCTTGATCATCGTATCACGCTTGAATGGATATTCCAATTTTGCTAATAAGTATTTTTTTAGTTATTATCAAGGGTTATTATCAGGACAAGATTGATTTGAAAAAAAAAACCTGGAAATCTGGCAATTAAAGTGGAAAAAACATCGTTTTAGTGCATACAAAATTGTTAGTAGCTATTAATGTCAAGTGATACGAAGTTCGCCGGGTCAGCTAGGTGTAATATTAAATAAATTGAGAAGTGAGAATGTTTCATTGGCTTGGCTACATACCAGGGGGTATTGGTCTGTAGTCAACCCAAAATATGATAATAATGATATAATATAATGATAAACATTTAATAAATAACAAGACTCGACGAAAACAAGAATCTTTATTTGAGAATAAGCTGAGATTTATTGATGCGTTAAAGTTCTTCTCATAATAATTAAAACATAACAAAAAATTTAGCAATAAATGATTACCATTAGATTTTTTACTTTTATTACCTTATTATTTATCTTAGCTATCTATTGTCATGATTTATTTGGTTAACCGCTAATGTTTTCGAATTATATATGAAAGGAAACATTTCTATCATATTCTAATATATAAATTATCTTTGTTTCCAGAACGAAGATGGCGTTGTTTTGGTGTTTGTTGATATGCACAGTGTACGCTGCGCAGGCGCAATCTAACTATGGATCTCAAGCGAACAACATCGAGTACCAGGGAGATGGACTGCCAGAGCAAACAGTTCTTGACGGAAAGGTAATATTTTATTATTTTTATAGATACTTAAATATATTAGAAAATTATAGCTAGTTCTTAAAGTGTCAAGTGTTTTTTAATATTTTATTCTATCGATGTCGATATACAAAGATGCGTTTTTCAAATTTTGGTCCAATATTTGCCCCACTCTAATAAACTAACAAAGGGATAGTTATAGTTAAAGCTTGTAAAAATGCACTTTGCACACATCCGAAGCGTTTTCCAACCTAAGTCTTAGTCTGAGCTATCACAAATGCAATTAAATTATTTGCTTTTTCGTAAGATAAAAAATGAGAGATATTTACTGCATTCTTTTTCTATACTATAAAAATTAAAAATATAAACAAAAAGCCCGAGTACCAACATGTAAACCTGGCAAAATTATACGAACACGGTCATGTTCCTGTTAGATGTGGAATCGTTAAATAATCGATTGCTTGTAAAATATTAATTTACAAACGGCCGACAATGTACATGGTAACTTGTTTAATTAGGCTTTATGTTGCGGGTAAACTGTGAACTCTAACTTTATGTTTTTTAAGCGTCCATCCACGAAAGGGGGGATTTTAAATTTCAAATGAAACAATTTATCGGACAACCCGTCTTTAAGGTCTTAATTCCCTAAAAATAAGTTAACCCAGTTAAATTTAACCTTTTCAAAACTCAGTCATATTTGGCTGTAGTGCATATCTTATAAGAGATTATGAGATTATATTAAGACAGAGAGATAAGTAAAGCTGTGTACTTAAGCAAGGGAAATAGTAAATGTTTGTTGCTGATTTAAAAATTAAATTTCAATCATGTTGAATTATTTTCATTTTTAGAATTTGGTGAAACTCCATTTTCTATTATTTTATATATACACTTGCACTATTTCACTTAATATTAAGTAAATATATTAGGGTAAATGTAGATAATGCGGTTATTATGTATAATTACCAGTGTTTGTGGTAAAAGTTGTAAAAACTTTCGAATTAATCACATTTACCGGTAATTTTATTAAATTGCCATACGCCTTTAGTAGATGTAGTAAATGAAATCAAACACCGGAATCAAATATTTACTAAAATAAAAACAATAATACTTCTCAAATATAAACTTAAACGTTAAGCAAAACATAAAATTATCTTGAGTTGATTAGTCAGAATTTACTCCTCCCTATCAGAAGGTACTGATTCAATAGTCACTTGTTGTGTTGTAATCTCAGTATGAATGTTATTATTTATACTGCCCTCCAAATTAGTATACATTATCTTTCCTGAGTTGTCCATTTTGATTTTTTACCATTGCCTGTTCTTCGCTTGTAATATCTGATATTGTTTTAAAGAGCTGACAAGAAAGTTTTCAAAGCCACTTTTGCTTTACACCCAAACATAGCCTCATAAGAGATGGGCATGAGCTTCATTTTTCATAAACTGAATAAATTTCATTCCTTCGGACCATTTTATGGTTTTATTTGTTTTTAACCAAGTAGCCAACATCTTTTTAATACCTTGGTTGGCCCTTTCTACTGAACTTTGTGATTGGCTATGACGTGGCTTTCCATGTACAATATTTGGTCCATCCCACATAAGTCTACTCTCTACTCTACCATCACCTTGCAACGCGACGTGCGTAAGTATCACCCTCCCGCGCTCCGCCCGCACCATCCGTTCTCCATTCCAAAGCTTGTTTCAACATTTACAACATTCGCTCGGAAATTTTATATAGTTACCAGTAAATGTGGATAATTCACTACATTTGCCATGTGCGTTGGTAATTATCTATAATTACCGGTAAATAATTACCGATCGCTTACATTTACCGTATCAAATATATAAACTTGTAAATTACAATTATAACTAAAATCACAATTATAAGTTTAATCGAATCACAGTTATAAATAAAAAGAATTAGTTTCATTAACTTTGAATAAGTAAAGTTCTTATAGAGAGTGGTCCAGTAGTTCTCTTACGATGTAGTAATCCACGTAGAAGAATTAAAAAAAATACAAACAAGGTACAAAGTACCGAACCTTCTCGCGCTCGCTGACCGCATTCGTAACAGTGAGAACCGACAAAGAGTGGGATTGAAAGAAACTGTTGGTGTTAAAATAAGAAAGGGCATGCTCCACCGTACATGTTTAGGTGTTATCTAAGGGTAGTTTCAAGAGTCTCTGAAACCATCGTGTTGGTATGAAAAGGGTAATGAATGTGGAGGAAGCCAGACAGGTTTGCCATCATGAGATTGGGCATTCGATACCCTCTGCCTACCACATAAGGGACTTGGCGTGAATATACGTAAGTATGCAATCTTTCCGATTACATCAACTATATACTTAAATTTAAAACAGGGGACGGGCATTATACATACAATACAGGTTTTTTAAAAAAGTAAGTATCAGCCAGGGTATCCACGACTAGCCGAAGACACTAAAGTCCCACAATGTGATAGGTGGCAAGCCTATCGCCAGTCGGACACATATCCAATACTGAGCAACATTTGTTTTTAATAAAAAATTGGAAATACCACATTTTATTTTTGTAGCCCGACCAGGGATTCGATCACGGGACCTCATGAAGTGAAGTCCACTTTGGACCGCTAGACCACACAGGCGATCAGGCTTTATAACATTTAGATAATAATTTAATACAGTATCGTCTGTATCTAACGGTTTGAGATGGTATTTTATCTGGCATCAGACAGCGTTCAGATAAAAATCTCATTGTGTGGATATGCTAGAATGTGAAATGAAATGTGAATAAGTTCGCTATGTTACAGAGATAACTTCTTATTTGAACTAAAATGTCTCTGTTTCTATTTGCTTTTGTCAGCAATTGATATATTTCTATTGTCTGTTTGAAATTTAAAACTGGAGATATTCCAGATAAAAATAATTAGAATATATTGCTGACATGTCTGAAATACATTTTTTTTGGGGATTGCCTGTTTCCAAAACAGTTTTTTTTTACGATATCAGTAAATAGTTATTTAGTCTACTTTAATAAGGTTTTACATTTATTAAGGGATAGTTATCTGTCTCACTTTCTCCTGCTTCTATAAATATTATAATTTTCTTAAAAAAATATTTTGTCATTAGAAATTTAGTTAACTTTTAAATTACACTACCAATTATTTTCAAAATAGTTTAGGTTCCTGAAAATAGTTGTGATATTCCTTGTTTAAAAAAAAATAGTATAACTAAATTTCGTATTCGTTGAGTGAGGTGTTGGGTGTTGCATGCGTGCGCGCGTGCGTGTATGCGAATTTTGTTTTGAAAGACGTGAAAGTTTCTCATGTCTACTATGAACGATAGGGTTACTAAGAGGGCTGCATTATCGTGGCTTGGTTAGGAATCTGGTATCATTTTTTTAAAAACAAAATACCAACAACTAACATTTCGTGAAGTTATAGTATATGTGTGTAAACACTCTTGTGTTTTCTTTGGAAAATTATTCAGCTAATGCATTCCCAAATACTCACTATGCCGGGAAAACTTGCCAAAACTTTATTTATTTATGATTTAAGTTAATATTCAGAGTGAAATTCAAAAGTTCTCTTTTTTATGATATTGGAAGGCAAACAAGCAGATCTTTCCTGATGGAAAGAAATTCACGGCGCCTAGAGACACCAAAGGTGGTAATGGTGCGTTGCCAACCTGAGGCCGGGATTTTAGGCCTCGAGCAAAGTTTACCGGCTACCTTACCCTCCAAACCGGAACACGTCATGACGTAATGGTGGCAGGAATAGGTAAGGCGGTGGTACCGATCCAATGTAAATTATGTATAAACTTTACCTACTTAAGTACATGTGTTAGGTACACAGAATATGAAACTACATAACTTGCTTTTAAGTTAACAAAAATAATATAATAATAACTAATCGTTAACAAAAAACTGTCTACTGTAGTATGTCTAATTCTTACATAGAAATACTGAGCAATGAGTAACTGATTTTTGGGATTAATAGTTATTATTATTATTTATTTTTGTTATTCAGCCGTTAAATACTAAATGCACGTTTTAATTCTTCAGATTTAGATATTTTCAAGCCTTCAAAAATGTTTTACTTATTGCTAGACTTTTAATATCATAGAAACGACTAAGCAAAAACCTTTAAATTTTCATAAATTTTACTCGCAATATCATACATATTAATTAGGTAAGTATTTGACAGGCATCTGCCTCTAGACCAGGAGGTTTCAAACTTTAAAATTTATTGTACTACGCCTTTGCTTCTTTACACTTATAAAAACCGCGATAGCCCAAATTTTACAGCATCCTTGAAGTTCCTATCTCAAAGGAAAAGCTTGTAGCTTTTATAAAAAATACTAAATCGAGGCCATTAGACGGATTTTGCGTAATTTGTATTACGTTCCACTAGTAACTTTTTATTATAATGTAAGATTCACATAAATAATCCCGGGCATTATCAAGTTTATCTAAATAAACGGTTCGCCTGGAGCATGGTATTCGCGGTGTATTGTTACGAGATGTTGTTCTGGACTTACAAACAACGCGTAGTGATGAATACGGCTTTAAAAGATAGAATCGCCTATGGATAAGAGGCGTGGTCTCATTTACACACGACACGATATTGACGGCGAACTTTTTACTTTCTGTGATTATTTATTGGTTGCCTGCTTTTATTGCTATTTTATTTCTTTAAAAATTTGATTATCGGACCCCTATAACTGCATCCAAGTTTTTTTTTGATTTTGCAGTTCTTCAAATTGCCTATATGCCTATAGGCAGCATCCAGCATATACTCGTATATCAGCCGTTATAGGCGTTGGAACGAAATGGTCCAATAGATATAATCGTTTACGTTGGTACCATCACCTTCTTCTAAAGTGATTGTACCTACCTACCTATTTTTGTTAGAGTGACTATTATAGTCAGGGCTGTCTTAGATTATGCTGAGGCCCTAGGGCACACCGAAACTTGGGGCCCTTTTGGATTATAAATAAATCAAACTTTACAATTTTTTTTTTGTTATAATTTTTTGGGTAATCAATTACATCATTTAATTACAGTGTATCATAATTAACATTAGTATGCTGCTGTTTTTTATGATTTTTATTTTTTATCATAGTTTCTTTCGGGATTTCTGTTGAGAAAAATCTTCTATTAAATTCCCACACTCAATTTTATGAAGAATGTCACTTTCTATGCTCATTATCATTACTTAGTAGTTCTTAAGCTGCAAAATTAAACGCTCCCGAATTAGCGTAATGAGTAAAACGTGATGCTGGGTGCATTTCGTTATTTATTGCCTGTTTTCAAAATATTTTTTCTTGCGACATCAGTAAATTATTATTAAGTCTACTTTAATAAAGTTTTACATTTATTTAGGAACAAGCTTTCTATCTCACTCTCTCCAGCTTCTATAAACCTTACAAATAATATTTTATCATTAGAAATTTTTTACATCCCTAATTCGGAAGCAAAATATTCGAAATATTTTGCTCCCGAATTAGGCATTAAATGTGAGTAGAATGGTCGATCCTTCGGGGCCCTCTGAGTATAGGGGCCCTGGGCACTGACCCCGTGTGCCCTTATGGTAAAGACGGTATTGATTATAGTCGTTAAAAGCTATATAGCGGTATATTAAATTACCTTTTTGACATGTATTGTTTATTTTCTTCTAATTTTTGGTTTCTATGATTTTAGTTTATTACGATTGTCAGTGAGAGAAAACTAATACAGTATGCTATAACGGCATACGCTTCAAGAAATTTGAAGAGGAAGAAAACATTCCTTTCTTAAATTGTTTTGAAGCGAATCCGAAATCAACACCATACGGTGCATAATAACTGAATATGTTTTTTTAACTATTTGCTATTTATATTTATTCGATAATTAGACGTAAATTTTAATAATGTTAATCCATTATAACCTTGGAATCTTTGTATACAATGGAAACAAACATCGCATAGATGTAGCCGAGAGCGAATAATTAGCTGTATAGATTTACTGCGACAACCGCACTACACTGTAACTAAATTTCAGCTTGTAATTTAAATATTTTTGGCTCGCGGCCAGCACGCCGCTTCACTATTTATTTTTACACTATTTTCCTTTTTCACTCGGCGACGTACTTACTTGCAATACTTCCAAGGAGATATTTATTACCCACTTATAAAAAACTTGTTTATGTAGGAAAATAAAACAAAAATAATACGCCTTTTTGGTCTATACTGATGATCGGATACAAAATCGAGTTTGGAAATTGTTTTTTAAGTTTTGCATTTGTATTAATGTTGAAGCATAAATAGTATTAAAAAGTAGGGGATTTGGGTAAGGTCAATAATAATTACCATTTAATATCTAAGCAATTTTTTTAAATTATTAGAAAAAAACATCTTTTCGCTCATATCCCCGAAGAAGAGGCAGAGGCAGAACCAGGGCAGCCACGACTAGCCGAAGACATTAAGTCCCATAATGTGATATGTGACAAGCCTATCGCCAACCGGGCATATATCCAATACCGAGAAACATTTTTTTATTAGAAAATTGGAAAAACCACATTTTATTTTTGTTGTCCGACCCGGAAATTGAACCCGGGACCTCACGAAGCCAAATCCAGCACTTGGACCGCTAGACTACAGATTGTTATTTTCTAGTAAATTAGTAATAAAAAGTAGACGTGTTGAAAGTAACTGAATAGGCTTGCCCGGAAAAAAATTAACATGAAAAAAATATATAGAAAATATTATAGTTAGTAGGAACACAAAAAATACAAAGTTTACGCTCTTTTTTCAACTTTTACTATAAACGTGATACAGAATTTTACGTTTTTTTTAATTTAAATACTTAGGTTATATACATAATTTAGCGCACATTCTAGCTCCTAGTTTTTTTTATGATAATGGAAGGCAAACAAGCAGATGGATTTCCTGATGGTAAGAAATTCACGCCGCCTAAAGACACCAAAGGTGGTAATGGTGCGTTACCAACGGGATGTTAGCAAAAGTAAGTTTGCCCTCCGAACCGGAACACGTCAGCGGCAAGCGTTGGACGTTACGGCGGCAGGAATAGGTATGGCGGAGTCACTGCAAAACTCTACCACCTTGTAGGATGTCACGGTGTTAGTGACGTTAAGCCTATGCTCGCCTTTTACGAGCTGCTGATTTTCTATTCTGCGAAGGAGCCCGGACCAACACGGGGGAAAAGTAGTAAGCTAGTTTTGTCTATCTAGTTGTCTAATCTATATTGTTTCAGGTCACCAAGTTAGACGACTTAAGTCCAGTCATATTCCTGAACAGAACGAGAGCAACACTGAACTGCGCTGCGGGATCTATGCAGGTTGGTCACCATATCACATCACATATATACTCACATACACAAACTTATGAAGCTATGGACTACTACTGGAGTTTACACTCCTAACAAAGTACTGATGTAATTTCAGATATTGCTGACTCTCTCTAATGTACCGGTCTCACTCTCATATTGACTTTGTTAGCTGACGTCGCTTTGAAAGAGAGAACGGTACGAATACATTAGAGAGAGTCAGCAACACTTGTTAGGAGCTTAACCTCCAATAGTAGTCTATAGATTACTGAAGGTGATTCATGATTATAACAGTCCATGTTGTAGGTTATTAGTGGCGTACTCTACCAGTACATTTAAAGTATATTGATTTTAATTTCCTTTTTACATGGATTAATTATCCTCCATAGAGATAAACTTTAAATGTGGGCCTCTTAAATAAGCTCAGTGTCGCTCAACGTGCTATTGAGAGTGCTATGCTCGGTGTTTCTCTGCGTGATATGATCCGTAATTCGGTGACCCGCAAGAGAACAAGAGTAACCGACATAGTCCAGAGAGTCAGCAAGCTGAAATGGCAATGGGCAGGCCACATTGTTCGTAGAACCGATAACCGCTGGGGAAGAAAGGTTCTCGAGTGGCGGCCCCGCATCTGAGGACGTAGTGTTGGACGACCTCCCACCCGGTGGACTGATAATCTGGTTAACGTCGCGGAGAGTTGCTGGATACAAGCAGCTGGTGACTGTAACTTATAGCGCTCTTTGGCGGAGGTCTATGTCCAGCAGTGGACGTCCTCCGGCTGATGATGAAATGATGATTACGAGGTAAACTAGAGATAAATAAAGGTCTATATTTTTTTTCTAGATTGAACTGAAATTCAACGAGAAATTCTACGGCATCGCTTACGCAGATTTCGATCGTCATTCAGCATGCCAGGTGGTAGGGAAAGGTGCCACGGCTTACAAGTTAGAATTGCCTCTCAAAGGATGTGGAACCAAACAGGTGCATATTAATTTTTGTATTTTGTTTTCAAGAAATACCTTTTTTTTCACAAATTGAATCTAACCCTAAAGTAAGCAAATTAAACGCTTATGTTATGGGTGTTAGTCAACGATTCTAATACATAGTAATACTTAGATACTTATATAAATTTAATAAACATCCAGACCCGGAAATGCACACTTCTAAATGTTTATCACACAAATTAATCGGGAATCGAACCCGAGCCTTCCGGGGTTGGTCAGTACAGTTAGGCGTGTATGCTAGTCACTCGACCAACGAGGCAATAACTCTCTTCTCTAACTCGGTACTCTAACGGCCGTTTTCAGAAACGTCAATCAACATGTAATCTACCATTGACTCACATTTTATTTATGGGAAAACTTAACGACTGATTAAAACTAATGTTTTTATTGGCAAAGTAGAACCTTCTGCTTCTGGTTAGGGTACTTGCCTCTACGGGTTTGATTTCCAACAGGGCAGTAATTTGTGAGATGGACATAGTTTCGGATAGTTATTAAATTGGTACTAGAATCTTTTTAAATACGATAAAATCTATTTAGTGACTGTACTATATAATTGTTAACTAACACCTATAACAAAAGCATATAATTTGCTTACTTTAGGGTTTTAGATTCAATTTGTAAAATTTGTCCAGGGATATCTATTTATTAAATTTTAGACTTTTAGTTATTCTACCTAAGGAAAGCGACACGAAAGCTTTTAATAATACTGGTCACCCATTGGTCGAAATTCGACCATGATAAATTTTAATATGTTTTTGATAAGAACACCATCTTCATTTGTCAAGATAAACTATTTTGTATAGTTAGCACGCCATCTGTGATCTTTTATCGTTATCATTAATGTTATTGTTAGTGTGTGTCAAATGCATGGTAGTGTGTGTAATGTTTTAATTTTTGATATAATGTACTTTAGCGTTCTGCACTTCTCCTACACATAAACCATAAGTATGCTAAATAATTTCATATACCTCCGTCCGCGCAATTTTCGTAAAAAAGAGTCCAAAGTTTTTGCTTTACTTATTAATATTATAAGATAATACTTAGGTAAATAGTCTTTTTTTTAAGTCTTTAGTAAGAATAAAATGTGGCTTTTTTATTATTGTTTTAAGGTCGGTGTTAAATACTTGTGCTAATATTTATGTTCCAGGATCCGCTCCGTGTGTTCACCAACAACATCGTAGTCCGCTTCCACCCAGGTCTGGAGATGGATGGCGACGAGGTGATCACCATCGTCTGCCGCTATCCACCACCTATCGTACCTGCCTTCAAGCCTCTTATTTACACGTAAGTTATCATAAAACGTTACGGTATTGTATGGCTGGAAGATAATTCTGCCTTTTACAGAAGATCAATATTAATCTGTGGTCTAGCGGTTCAGTTGTTGGGTTCGAATCCCGGGTCTGGCAACAAAAAAAATTGGGTTTTTCCAATTTTCTATTAAAAAAATAAATGTTGCCCGGGATTGGATTTGTGCCCGGTTGGTGATAGGCATGCCACCTTTGACATTGTGGGACTTGGTGTCTTCGGTTAGTCGTGGGTGCCATGGTTGTGTCTCTGCCTACTTCTTCGGGATATGGGCGTGAAGATACTTACTTTTTCTTTATCAATATTAATTGTCTTTAGAACGACATTTAAACATGTAAACCATTTTAGATATCTATTTAAATTAAAAAAGAAAGTAGTTATAATTACACTATTTATAACTCAAGAACGGCTAAACCGATTAGGCTGAAATTGATTGGAAGGTAAAACCGGGTAAAGGACATAGGATACATTTCATCTTTTTCAACAGCTAGGAAACTACGAAAAACATTTTAAATTTTCGCATTCAAACAGTACGGGTGGAACGATGTTCTCCGGAATAGCTAGTAGTAAATAAGGGTGATGAATGTGAATGAAGACCGACCGATCTGATTGTGACATTTGGCAGTGAATTTCCTTTGCATACCTCGGGCATAGGCGAGAAGATAATGTACGTATGCCTAATGCTAATAATAAATATGGAGCGGTAGGTACTACCTATCTTATCTCCCAGATTCCCAGTAGGGGCAATAAAAAAAGGAAATACGGTATTTCCAATTTTCTAATAACAACAATGTTGCACGGGATTGGATGTGTGCCCGGTTGGCGATAGTCTGTCCACCTATCACATTGTGGAACTTAGCGTCTTCTGTAGTCGTGGGTGCCCTGGTTGTGCCTTTGACTACCGCTTCGGGGATGCGGACGTGAAGATACTTATTGTTACTTGCAGGCCAGAAGCAGCGGCACCATTGCCAGCCAAGACTCCACTGGCGGGCACCCACATTCTGTTGATCATTTGCGCGATTCTGTTCCTCACTCTTCTTTTACTGGGACTGGGAGTGTCATACCTATGCCTGCGCCGGCGAGCATTGCCAGCGCCCCGGAGACTGATCGATGATTCCTCTGCCTCCATCGTCAGTAGAGAGAGTATACAAGGTATGTTGGTAAATCGTCGCGTTTATTAACATTTTTAAATATTTATACGAGATACTCACGATATATTTTTATTTTATTTGTCGATATTTCGCCCTAGTTGCATAGGTCATGGTCACGACGACCGATGGGACTGCGGCAGGGACCTGTAACTTTTGAATATCGACAAATCAAATAAAAGTATATGGTGAGTATCCCGTATAAATAACAAAAAATGTCAAACTATATTGTTGGGAAAATATCTTGGGTAAAAGAAATATATTATTACCAGCTTTTACCTGCAGTTTCACTCACATTTAAGCCATTAATAAGAAGGTATAATTAAGCGCAGTATACGTCACGATTTGATAATTCTTTTTTCGAAAAAACATACAGACGAATTGAAAACAGCCTTCTTTTTTTGGAGTCTGTTTAAAATATCCTATGTTTTATATCTCCATGAATATAAAAAGTTTCATGATTATTGATCAAAGTTTTCGCGTAAAAGTGTTACAAACTTACTTTGACATTTATAGTATTAGTAGGGATTAACATTGTGTTTTATAAACCGAAGATTTTCTGAACACCTATTGATTCATAATCATCGTGTGTAATTTACCAGGTGAATAGTGTAGATAATTATTTGAGCAATAATTATATCAACCATAAAGTACTGTGCAGCAGTTCATCCACATTGGCACTTTCGCCTCACCAATTCTAGTTGCAGTAGCATCAGTAGCCATTGTTGTATACCGAGATGGTGGGTCATAGTCTTAGATCCCGGCCATAACATGGTGATGAACGGGTAAAGGTGTTTAAAGGTGACAGTTGTCTCTTACCATGCAGCAGCAGAGGCACTAGATTGTTTACTATATCATAACATAATATTTTTTGTGGAACAGAAGTGAAGATTCCTCGAGCGCATCCAGTTTACCCCGTTGCAGCAGAAAGCGCCAGCGTCGCGTCCTCCCTGCCTTCAGACTATCCTTCGGAGACTCCCAGCGAAGCGGAGCATGCACACGCTAACCAGGGCTTCCTTATAGATGAACATTATAGCGAGGGTAAGCTATTTATGATTTTTGTATTTGCATCGCCGATCGAAATACTCCTCACAGAAAAGAACATATGCACGCCAATCAGGGTTGGCTTGTCAATTTGCATTAAACTGATACTGAGCTCCCTTATTAAGGAACATTGCTGCAATGGAAATATTCTTTATCTTTTTTAAGGGATAGGTGACTTTTAGTGTGCGGTTTACCAATCACCTGATGGAAAGTGAAGAGAAGAAAGTGAAGAATTCAGCAGCCCATGAACTTTTATGACATTTCTCAGAAGAGTACACTAGGGATTAGAGTAATTGTTTGATATTGAACTACAATTCCTCTAAAATGAATATTGAAACGTAACATGAGTACCTAATCACGCAACGCTTCCTCACAGCAAAAATCGCTGCATGTGAGAAATTCATGTTCGTGCATACCTTTAGAACTTTCCTGCAGTTTTGGATATTATATTCAAGGGTTTTTTAAAAGGTCCTTATATATTCTGTCTTTTTAACAGTTATCTCAAAGTTTTGGTTGTTATTAATAATGGACGACCACTACAGCGAGACTTTACAGTTACGAAGGTTCTTGAACACCTAACGCTATTAGTTACTACTGTGGTATCAGCATTTGTATTAAGTATTTAGGTACATGAGTATAGATCTGTAGTACCAAGTATGTAATGCAGGATACGGTGAGAGCCATGAAGCGCAAGTGTCACACGCTCGAGCGTTCGCGGCGCCGGCGTTCGACGTGCGCGTGCGAGTGCAGCGCCCGCCCGCTCCCCCCTCCCCGCCTTCCACACTCGCCACTACTGAAGTCGACGGCGGTAGCATAAGGTTTGTTCGTTATACTACTAGTTTTATTATAATTGCCTTGCGATTAATTTATAATGGCATATTTTAAAATTATGATGTATTGTATTGTATTAAAACCTTAAAACTTTTTTATTGTGATGGTTGCTCGCTAACATAAAATGTGTGTACCAGACAAAGCGAGTACGTGGAGCAGCAGGAGCGCACGGAGTCGGTGCGCACGGTGTCGGCGGGCGCGCTCCCGCTGCCCGCCCGCGCCGCTCATGCCGAGCCCCCCGCTCGGCCCCCGCGCCCGCCCGCTCTCTACACACAGGTGCAGCGGGACAGACAGGTAAACACATACTTCACACTATCCTTATTAGAAAGAAAAAATAAATATTTTATTGCATGAACATGACTTTTCCCAAGCTGTAATAATTTTTATAGTACTTCCATATTCTACCACATTATGGTATGCAATATATTAACAGTCATAAATATTTAAATCATTATCCATCAAGCACATAAATTTAAAAAAGGAATACTTTTTTTAATGCTATTCTTCTCTCTGAACATTCTCAATGTATTTTTGTAAATTAAACTTTTTCAAAATACTTTGTAAATTTAATTTGTGTCATATACGTGTAAATATATAATCCATAGAATCAACTTTTCCAACCAAGGACAAAAAAGTCTTGCGTATTTTGAAAGTTCAGTATTATTAATATTGTAAGCGATAGTTGTCTATCGGGTACAATATGCCGTACTAATGCCTGGTTCTTGTATTCAACGTAATTCGTAAGTCTAACCGTTACTTACTAACGAAATAAATGTGTCGAAACCGAAACGAGGCGTTTTGATTACGGCACGTAATTAAAACGACTCGTTTCTTGAATATAAAAACCGGGCCTAAATGGTCTCGACTCTCGTGGACATTCACCTCACATTTACTTAATATGTTTTAAAAGCAGTTTTCAAGCTGAGCCGTAATTTATTTTTATAGTGGTTAAATTTGACTATTTTAAAACGTAAATTATGTATCATCAAAAATTGTATACTTATATTTTTTAGCACACTAACACTTAACCTAGCACAAATACCAAATCATTTTGTTATTTCTACAAATGCAGTTTACTTAGAAACACTTGTACTTTCCACAATATATTTTATTATTTTTTATTTTTTTATAACTTGGTTGTTATATAGCCCTGATGATGCTTGTATAGCGAAACCGGTTGGCTAAACCATAAAAATAAAAAATAATAAAATATATTGTGGAAAGTACAAGTGTTTCTAAGTAAACTGCATCAAGAATGGAATTCCACCAAGCACCGACGATAAGAAGTATAGAATCTACTTCTACAAACATTTATTGTATTCATTTTTGTCACAAACCAGTTTTCAAGTCAACACTGTATACATCTTTATCTGAGTCATGAGTACTTTTATTTATCGTATGTAAATCAACCATAACTCATGATTGATATCAAACACACCAAACAATATTATCATATTAATTTTCACTATCTTTATGCAAGTCTTTAGAAATAAATATGATTTTATTGCTACAATAAAATCATATTTATTTCTAAAGACTTGCATAAAAAAAGTATCTTCACGCCCATATCCCAAAGAGGTAGGCAGAGGCACAACCAGGGCACCCACGACTAGCCGAATACACTAAGTCCCACAATGTGATAGGTGGCAAGCCTATCGCCAACCGGGCACATATCCAATCCCGAGCATCATTTTTTTAAATTAGAAAATTGGAAAACCCAATTTTGCATCAATCCTTAAAATTGTTCATTTGTTAGATCACATTTACATGTTGTAACCTTCCATTACCATCACCATTTGTAACTAACCAGGAATGGGCGCGGCGACCGCGGTCCATCGTGTCACTGAACACGGAAATGACAGATACACATTCAGTCACGGAGGTCACAGACGGATCTCACGCAAAGATGTTCCACATCAAGGTATCCTCTCTCAAAAGGGATCTGGAATTACGCCAAGCTTTGCTGCTGTTGTATTTTGCATGCTTTGTCTTGTATGTGAAATTGGTAGAGAAGTAGATCAATTGGTGCTGCATTAGGATTTTAAAAGAACCATTATCTTTGTTTTCTCGCTTTTTAGATTGTCATTTGTCTGTGATTTTATGTTTGTATATTGTATGTGCAACTTGTAATCGTGCACCCGACTGTGCTGTTTTTAACCGAGTTCAAAAAACGAGGAGGTTCTCAATTCAGCCGGTATATTTTTTATGTATGTACACGGATTTCTCCGTGGTTTCTGAACCGATCTAAGTAATACTTTTCTTTGTTTGATGCGGAACAGTTTCGAATTGGTCCCATAAAAAAATATTCAGGTAGGCCCATTAGTTTTTATTTTATGAGAATTTTTTACCTATTTTCACCTATCGATGTTTATTTTTATTAAATTTAATCATATCAGCAATATACTAAAAAGTATTAAATAAAAATAACTACGTCAATTAAAATCTACTTCAAAACTAAAAAGTAAAAAATAATAAATGTTTAATATTAATTATATACTACCTATTACTTAGATGTGCCATTTACCAATAGGTTTGAAATCGGTGCCAAGCCTTAAACTAATAATTATAAGTAAGTATTAAATTGAATTGGCACCGACTTCAAACCTATTAGTAAATAGCACATAAAATTAATAGGTAGTATATAATTAATTTTAAATATCTATTATTTTTTGCTTTTTAGTTTTGAAGTCGGATTTAATTAACATTTATTTTTATCACCTTTTCTTTTGTATTTTACGTGCATTTTTCTGTACATAGCTCTTAGTTGAGGAACCTGCTGTATTTTTGACATTTTGCCATTCTGAGCTCGATTTTAATAAAAATACGTAGCTACATGCCAAACTTCAGTGCTATTTCGAGTAATACTGGTTGTTGTATTTTGCATGGTTGTTGTGTTTTGTATGTACGGTAGTAGTAGCAGTTATGCCTATAGTTTTGAATGAAGTATTAGCTTTTGTATATTAAATTAATTATAAACAATTTCAGTACTTTGCAACTCTGCGTTGCCTTATGCAAATGCATATACTATTCTTTATCAGATGTATGAAATTTTTCTATTGTTTAATTTTTTGGTCTTTTGTAACCTTTTACTCAGAGCGCTAAAATATTGTATATATTAAGCTTTTAGTACCGGTTCAAACTTTTTGAACTTTTAAAAAATGGAGTTTTAATTCAAGTAAATAACGTATTACAGAGAGCACCTCCACCGCCACCAGTTATGACCGAACGTATGGAGACTGAAGAACATGAAACACTGATGGAAAGCCTTGAACCCATGCCAGAGACACCAATAATGCCAGCCAGGTATGTTGCTTTTATGTTAAATTGGACGTAGTTAAGCAGAAAAGACCCAACCCACATAAACACCAAAATTGAGTGAAACATACTAAGTAGGTTGTAAAGCATATAATACTTTCGTTCAGTAAAATATCCTACAGATAAACAAAACTATGACATTTGTGTAATCATTACATATCAACCCATATATATGGCCATTACATAATATTATAAATATATAAACTTCAAAGTCAATTATCTCAAAACTAGTTAGATGTGGATTGGGTCCTTCCTGCTTAACTGCGTCCAATTAATCTAAGTGAAAAAACGTTCACTTTGGCGGTTATATCTAATATACCTACTCATAAGCACTTGTTAAGCAAACACGTTAACGTAACTCAAGTTAAGGAAGCACTAGAGATTTCTAAATTCCTAAGTTGTGTAGAAAAGTCGTTAATGTTCCTTGAAATTAATTTGTGAACCACATTTCAGGCTATTGCTTATTAGAAAAATGTTTGTTTTGATAGTAAATTTGTGTCTTTGTTTATAATTCATATAGTTCTTTATAATAATTGAGTGGTCTGATATCTTGAACGTTTGAGAGCTTCTGGTTTATAGGATATAATCTTATTTGCACGTAATGCATAACATACAAATCTCAAGGATACCTACCAATACTGCTACAATAAACAAGCATTAGTTGTACCTTTGGGGTATTAATTAATAACGCATATATTCACATATAAAAAGAACAACCAGCCATTTGAAGTATTTTCTGCTAACTTATATGTCTTTGCTACGGTTAGATACTGGAACATATTTTGTGTTATATAAAATATTATGTTTTAGGTTATATTCTTTGTTGAAGTGGGATATAGTTAACTAATTTAATTAAGTAATTTTGTAAGTTGCCATTTATATATTTTAGGAAACCAGAAATAACATCACATGTAGTAGACGATGTATTCCTTCGAACGATCACCGAAAAAAAGACTATCGAAGATATCGAACGTCACAAGCGACTGGTCACGGAGTATCGACAAGTTGCTCCTCCTCCTCCACAATTTGATGTGACTATCCGTAACCACACACTGCCTGAACCTCAATGGGAGAACTTCTCAGATATCAGCAGTGCTTCAGGGATGACTCTGACGCCCAAGATGGAGAGAGTACCAATGTCGTTGCCACCTCAGAAGTATATTGGTGAGTTATTAAATTGAAGGTATTTTCTCAAGGGATTTGTCATGTAACTGGTTATCAGTTTACAAGAAATTTTAAAAGATCATTCACAATGAAATGTTCCTAAAAAAAGTATCTTCACGCCCATATCCCCGAAGCGGTAGGCAGTGGCACAACCAGCTCACCTACACAACCAATCCAATCCCAAGCAATGTTTTTTATAAGAAAATTGGAAAAACTCAATTTTCTTTTTGTTGCCCGACCTGGGAATCGAACCCGGAACCTCATGCAGTCAAATCCAACAACTGAACCGCTAGACCACAGAGGCGATGAAATCCTAGATCTGCAGTAAGAGAATTATTTAGATGTCACTGGTGCAGAGATAACTAAAAACAATAAAATTCAGCATTACTGTATTAAATTTTAAACATTTACTTCTAAAATGTATAGATGTATGTATTTAAGATCTACGGATTTGGCTGTCATATTTTCCAAGATTAGATTTGTGTTCGAACTATCCATGTAAGCTACATCAGATAATATCAAGCTGTAATATGTTGGGCAGGCGGCGGCGGGCCCGAGCTGTTCTCGCCCGAGCTGATCAAGCAGACGGAGTCGGCGTACGGCGGCGCACTGCCGCTGCTGCCCGAGCTGCCCCCCGCCCGCAACCCGCTCTTCCGGGACGACGACGACGTGCCCGCGCCCGAGCCCGCGCCGCCCGTGCCCCACAACTGGCCCTTGCTCACCAGGGTGCTCAAGACCGAAGCGCAGGATGAGGTACGTAGCAAATACTCAAGAAAGTTCTGAAGTAAAAAGTTAAATGTTAAGAAGCATTCGCCGAACAACTAGTGGATGGACTTTATATTATTATAAATGTATACAGGAATCAATTAGTGGAAGAAATTGCGTGGTACCTAGTTTGTGTTTGTATTAACTATGACGTTAGGTATTTTTGCAGTACTTTACACTATCCATAAATTTTGTCAGATTCTTTGCCTTTAGGTTCTAAAACTGTGAAGGTATTATGATTCAGGAAAACCTATGTCCACTTTTTGCAAAACACATTACCGTATCTACATCAGCTACCCGATAATTGTTGTAATCAATTATGGGAGACTCTCAGATACTATTTCTTCAGGTTGCTCTGACTTCACACTGGATTCCGCTACTTACAAATATTATTCAATAGGAAAGTTAAAGAAACTTTGCAAATAACATCATTTTATTATAAAAACTGCAAATCGATGATATCCGAGATTTTGATGATATCCAAGAAAATATAAATAATCTCTACTTCTTGCTAGATAAAAGCTTTTTATTCTTAACTTTCATGCTAAACTATTTAAAGATCGTATAAAATAACTTTAAGATTATGCTTATTTCATGCAGGTATTAGCAGAAACTGAGCGGGGTTATCGTCTAACTCGAGAAGAGCGTCTACGATGGCGCGAACTGATAACGCATGAGAGTACGTTGCGCCGAGAACTTGCGAGGTCTACCACCAGAGAAGATTTCCTCAGGGTTGCCAACGACCAGCGATTCGCACCCCTCTACGATCCACCCAAATGGGAAGTCATCATCCGCATTTTAGCACCACCGCCTGATAAACCTAAAGTGAGTACTTTGAAACATACCATACTATTATTTTGCCCACCAAAAACTTTGTGTTTCACTTCTAGGTAAAACTTTTTCGGGGTTGCTATGGAACGGAGATTCATTCTCGCTTACGATCGACCCAAGTGGGGAGCACGATATCTACCATTTCGACAGATAATCCTAAAGTATAGAATGCTTGCCGTTGACGTGTTTCGGTTTGGAGGGTAAAGTAGTCGGTAAAATTACTTTTGCTCGAGGCCTAACATCCCGGCCTCAGGTTGGCAACGCAACATTACCACCTTTTGTTGTCTCTAGGCGGCGTGAATTTCTTACGATCAGGAAATCCGTCTGCTTGTTTGCCTTCTAATATCATAAAAAAAAATAGAAGTAACCTATTTCTATGCCAATTGTGTTCTACAACCAGGATCTCAGGACTACCAACAATGAATATTTGCGCCTTTTTAAAACCTACTCATCTGGGATATCATCACCTCTAGTACCACCAACTGATAATCTGTGTTTGGTCAATGAAAGGTTTTAAATGACAGCAAACGCTCGCTTTGATTTGAACCAAATTTCGTTCCATGACAATAACGTAAGCGAGTGTTCTTTCTTTAATTCTTCTTCTTTTATAAATATGGCTTTCGATCGTTTTTCACGACTTATTTAGCCAATGTCAAGTTAGTTAATCTTTACGCAGTCGTTAGCCACTATGAACAAAGTCATGTCATGTCAGGGTCTTGCGGTGGCTTCGTTACTCAAGCTCGTCTAGTGAGATTTGACGGCAGCGAGGAAATAGAAGATTCACTAATTTCTTCATAATTATTTCATTTGTGCACTTTCACTGAACAAAATTAATCTAATTTCCACCTAATTTAACTTATTTCACTGAACGTACCTAAACACGAAAATCAATAATAATGAAAAAATTACAATCACCTTAATTGACGATGGCGCCAAAACTCCCTTTCTTTAATTGCACATATTGTAGTATTGCCTACAATGTGAGAACCAAAAATCTGATCAGGTAGAGTATTGAAATGGCTATGTGCTACAGAACCGTTACCGCAAGAAGTCGGAGTGGGAGTCCCGGTCGCGACGTAGCTCGCTGCCGACACTGTACGAGTACGACAGCGATGCGGCCTCCCTCCGCTCGCCACACGCGCAGCGCTCGCGCCGCTCCTCCTATCGCAGCGATCACGTTGACATGAGGTAAGTACGATATTTATATACAGGGTTACTTTCAAAGGATCGGCCAAATTTTTATACAAGCTAAAATAAGTCTCCGTATTGGGACTTCGCGTGAAGATATGTATGTATGTAAGGCTAAAATAAAAATGCATTTTAAATATTATTGCCCAATTGTAATATTTACTTTTATAAACATTCGTTTCAAATAGTCCGCTTTAATACTTCGCTTGCTATGTCGTACCTAGTACGAGTCATGACGTCACTAGCCTGCGCATGCAATTGCGGTCGGCGGGAACCAGTTAAATGCTCTGTTTACGTTGTAACCATACAATTTGTATTTTGCGGATAAAATTATAATTCACATTTTTATAAAATTTTTGTTTTTTTTTTCATAGACCGTAATTGTTATCGAATCCGTACCGTTTCTCAAAATTTGGCTGGTGCTTTAGATTGTTACCCTATGCGTTCTCTACGTCGTGAAGTGGCTGTCGGAAGAAAATTGTGGTGCGGTTAACATCGACATTGCAAAAACATGACGAAATACCACCTCTATGGCGACGCTGGCATAAGAGCAGGGACTCTTGTGGTGTATCCGGATCATACACCGCCTCGAAAGTGGGATCGTCTTGGTTGGAAAATCATAGTATAAATATGATCACTGATCATCATATTAATTATCATTTCTAAAACAGTCAGTACAGTGACGTTAATTTCAGTCTTCCGTATATAATAATCGGCTTTATAACATAACGTATATTTAATATTACTAATGAACATATTTGATAATTTCACACATTGCATACACTGTAGCGTCATTATCCATTTATTGTCTCTTGACAAATTTTTTATGCCCCTTCACAACTCACAGAAGTTGACTAAATATATTTGACTAGTTGACTAATATAGTAGTTGACTAATATATTGGCAGAACTCACTAAATATTTTGCTTTTAGTCCCAAGCCTCTAGAGAAGCAATAAGGTTTATTAGAAGCAAGGCTTGGAACCTAGTACCAAATGTATAGTTTCTTTACTGGTTCTTTTCCGGTTCGGTTCGGAATTTCTATCCGTTTGTTATCTGGATACGGCTTCCAAAGTATGTACCTGTACTCTATATACCGTTACCAATGGGTACTCTATTGGAGTAAACTTCTGTGTATACTGTGCTCTAAATATCCTTATCCCAAAAAATGTTTAGACGCGTGTTTCCATAAACAATTTCAAATTGCCAGCAAACCAATAACAAGCAATGGATGACGTAGCAGAATATTATTATTTGGGATACTAATTTTAGACAATGTTTAGTGTGTTGTGTGTGTTTATTTTTTTGTGATAAAGTGGTTAATTCCAGATCGATGTCGGAGATGATGGTGGACTACGCGCGTGAGCAGGCGGATACCCAGTCCGAGGTGTCGGCGGGTACGCTGCTGGGCCGGTACTACGACGACGATAGCGACTCTGAACACGTCTACAATGCACACCCGTGAGGATATTGGAGATATTCTTTATTTTCCTCTAATTTACTTATTAACCGCCTTCATGGTTGAGTGTTTGGCGTACACGCCTAACAGCATCGACCAACCGCGAGGCTCGGGTTCAATTCCCGACGGGGGCATTTGTATGATGAACATTTAGATGTCTGCATTTCCGGGTCTGGATATTAAATTTATTAAGCTCTTGCCTCCATAAATATTTTGGTTTTTAGTCCCAAGCCTCTAAAGAAGCAATAAGGTTCTTCAGAAGCAAGAATTGGAACCTATGCCAAAGTACAGTTTCTTTCCCGGTTCTTTTCCGCTACGATTCGGCATTTCTATCCGTTTTGATATCTGGATACCACTTCCAAAGACCCACTTTGGTACTCTGTATACCGGTACCATTCCCATACAGATACTTATCAAATATCTCTACTAATACCGGTAAATGCCTAGTACCTCATAAAGGTACCCATTAAAACCAGTGCATTATTACCAATTTTGTTATTAAGTATCTCTTTTACTTATGTGGGTTAAGTTAAAATACAACAGCGATACCTTCGATTGAAGAAAAAATATTTGATACCTCATATTATTTTTTCTGGTACCGATAATTTTGAAGCAGTACCGGTATATAACCCTTTAACCAATAGTCCCTATACCTGTAAATGTGGTACTTACAACAGTACAGGTAACCCTTTTTGGTACTGCTATCATTCCAAGGCCTACTACAGGTTCCCAAAAGTACCGGTGTTTCTAGCCCTGAATAGAAGATACTGCATTGATTTTTAGGATTGATTCTATTTGCTAACTCTTTCCAAGATTGGGCATATCTTTTTTTCAATTAAAAAGCGGTTGTGTGTGAAGCCGGCTTACTGACGATATTTGAAAGTGACCGCGTCATAAGAACGGAGGCCGATTGTGCCTCTTTGTCGCTCGTTCCGCGCTCTCGCTTGTAAGCATTAAATGGAACGCCTCAGAGTGAGGTAACGCCGCACGAGTCATGTTTTTTGGTGCGTGCAGCCGGCTTCATCGAATTATAAGACGTTGTCATCTCAAAAAGGAGTATTAATGTTATTTACATATAAGCCTATCAAAATGAAAGCAAATGCCCTGATACTCGTATGGCCTCAATGTCTCAAAGTCTCAATGGTATGCCTGTGTGTGAGCAGGTCGTGGCGCGGCTCGCTGCACCGGTCCGTGAGCCAGCCGTCGCTGGCGCGCTCCGCCCCGGAGGTCGTGGAGCATTGGACCATGCCCGCTGGAGACCTCACCCCCACGCCGGGACGGAGAGTCACCGGTCAGTACACACCTACACACGTATGCTCAGGGCCAATGAATAGTCTATATGACTAGTTATTATCGAAAGCCTCCATAATAATATAAATATCGAAGAAAGCATCACTCTATTCTACAAACTTCGAGATATCTCAACTACAAAATCACATTTTTGAACATAGCAAAACTGCTCTCGAATGTGACGTCACGTTCGAGGATTTTGTAAGCATCATAAAGAAATTTTATTCGATAGCTTCGACCGCCTCGTTGGTCGAGTGGCTAGCGTACACGCCTAACTACATCGACCAACAGCGAGGCTCGGGTTCGATTTCCAACGGGGGCAGGCATTTGTGTGATGAACATGTCTGCATTTTTCCGGGTCTGCGTGATTATTAAATTTATTCTGGTATCTATTTAAGTATTTCTATGTATTAGAATAGTTGACTAACACCCATAACACAAGCATATAATTTGCTTACTTTGGGGTTAGATTCAATTTGTCTAACTTGGCCAGGAATATTTATTTATTTATTTTATTTGTCAGAAGTTGTGTTTACGAGAGTGATTTTAAAACAAAAGTTGCTTTAAATTGCATTGTTTATTCATTGGTTATATTATTTTTTAATCCTATTAATATTATAAATGCGAAAGTTTGTAAGTATGGATGTATGGATGTTTGTTACTCTTTCACGCTCGAATGGCTGAACGGATTTGTCTGAAATTTGGAAGACAGATAGATTGTGACCTGGATTAACATATAGGCTATTTTTAATCCCGATCGCACACCGGGTTTCTGTGAAAACGCGGGCGAAGCCGCAGGTAGCAGCTAGTAATTTAATACTTTTAAAATGAGTTAACCTGGAACTTGGAATAATCACTATACAGATAAAACCTGAAAGATTTAAAAATAAGTTCGAATATTTTTCTTGTTGAACTACATTTTATTCCTAAGACATGTTATTTTTAATAAATGAAATATTAGTCATCTACCCTATTCACCAACTGTTTATTAATGAGATCAGCGAAGAAGCTCACGATTAACCTAATGTTAACCTATCGATTAATAATAAGTAAGTATTAAGTATCTTCACGCCCATATCCCCGAAAAGGTAGGCAGAGGTACAACCAAGGCACCCACGACTAGCCGAAGACACTTAGTCCCACAATGTGATAGGTGGCAAGCCTATCGCCAACCGGGCACATTTTTTTTTAATTAGAAAATTGGAAAAAACCAATTTTCTTCAAACCCGGGACCTCATGCAGTCAAGTCCAACACCCGGACCGCTAGACCACAGAGGCGATTCGATTAATAATAAAAATTTGAATATTGTTATATTTCCCGTATTGTTTAAATTAAAATGTGAGGATATGTTACTCTGATTTGCAAGATTAAAACCAAAGAGAAATTAACCTGTCCATAAAGTAAATTAAAACTTTACATATTAAACGTAACAAAAGAAAGTAACACTGCCAAATCTGACACTCATATTTTTTCAGAACCGTATCTCCTTAGTTTTAAATACAGACGGCTGTCCTGATATGAGACAACGTAACATACATAAAGATAAATTTACATTACAAAAACAGTTTACCTTTTTGTTCTAATTTATTAATATTCCCGAAATTCATTTGCATGTTTGCCACAAATTGTTATAAAAATATTGTTTGACAGGTCCTCAAGGAGTAACAACATTCACTTCGTCTGAAGTCCGCACGTTCCAAGCGTCAAGAGAGTGGCGGGAATAGAAAAACCAATAGCGCGATAAAATACAAATACCAGTGAAAATAATTAAAATACAACAAAATATAACAAAAATGAAGTGATAGTACCTACATTCGAATCTTATATCGATACAATCGGAAATTTAAAACTAAACGTGCTGAGAATGCTTGTAAAAGTCGAGTTTTTTAAATATACCTTTTTTTTTCTACTCGGCTAAATTGTACTTTTTAAGTCGAGTTTTAAGCTCAAGACCTTTCACTGCCTTTCAATGACAATATAATATGTAAGGTGTTATTAAGGTGAATGTATAATGACGTATGAATAAAACAATGCTTCCACCTATCAATGTACGCCTGGTGTATAAAAAAATATCCGTCCATTTAAATTTAAGTAGATCGTGTATTTTTATTTTAGCACTTGCCCTGTGCTTGGGATAAATTTTCTATAAATTTTAAAGAAAGAAAAAATTTCACCCAGACGGGGCGGGGCGGGGCCCAACGGGTTAGAAAGGAATTAAAAATTTCGCTACGGGACTTGAATCCTCAGTAGCTCAATTGGTTAGAGCATTCGTCGGCTTGAGACGAAAGGTTACAGGTTCAAATCCTGTCTGGGACGAAATTTTTTCTTTCTTTAAAATTTAAGTAGATCATATTGTATTTCTAACTTAGCAAATTATTAATATCATTTGACATATTATGATTTAAAGTTTCTGAGTCACTCGCGGTATAACAGTTATTAGACGTTTATTAAAAATTTATAAATAAAATTGATTTGTATCAATCTCTGACATTTTTAATTTTTTTTATATATTGTATCTATTATATATCAATGTTTGATATGATATTACTTTAGTTTTTCTTACACTTTGAAAGATACTTTTACTTTTATCGATTAACAAGTTGCAGAACTATTTCAATTGGAAATAAATATAGTCATTGCGACGGCAAAAATAGCTATTTTAAAGATTTCAAAAATCGCAATGTAAAAACATCACAAACTTTAAAGAATTACTTTTGAAAACTTTCAGTTATTTTACTTTTAATATTACCATAGATGTATACTATATTTATAATATGTATATGTATATCTTTAAAATCGAAGAAATATTTTTTTTAAAATTAAACATGAATTGAGATATTTAGTAAAATAAAGTTTAAATACAAGCAATGCTTGCTGAATGAATTAGGCAACCATTTGAACAAATTCTTCAGAAAGCACTTTAAGCAGCTTGTTTATCACGTTTTACATAACTCAATCATGAGTTAATTTTTATATTTGCTACTTATTTTTGTTGTTGAAATATTCTTCTCTTTTTAAAAAAGTGCAAAAGAATAAAATATCTAGTTTTTTTAACTAACCACTCACTAACATTGTGCCAATATACAGCCTCTTTACCTGCTTATTAAAATTAAACTAATATATAAATTGTAAATGCGTAATTAAGTTTTAGGATAAAATGCAAAATAATATACTAAATTAGTTGTAAATATCGGATTGTAAACCTAGCTTTCAAGGCAAGGTGGGTAAAGTTACACAAATAGGAACCAAGGAGGAGTTTTTTTTTCTCTTCATCGATCTGCCGTGGATGGTGGGCATCCTAGCCCTGCTGATTTAATGATGTAACATTATACCCCGATAATGTTCCTTGCCTCGTTTGCTATGTACGTGTGGGATATCTGACTGGGTAAAAGGATCTGAGTGATTATTAAAAAATAAAACGAATTATTAGTATTTTCCTAACAATATCACAATCTATCACCACTTCCTGACCCAAGTTTTTTTGTCAGCAACGCTTAGAAATTTTAAATTTACTGAACATTTTTACGCTCTGAATTAAGTAAAAGAAAGTTACGTAAAAAATAAACAGAAAATTAAATTTCAGAATCTTCATTTTTCACTGTTTTTGTTCCTTGTTCTTATTTGACCTGTATACATACTTTTACTAGTTCTAAATCGTTAATTTATAAAAATATGAACATTAGTACGTATCTATTCTGCTTCCTATCGTCCGTTTAAAAATAAAATGAAAACAAAATAACAAATAACAAAGTCATTTCAAATAACTATACTCGTAACTTCGAATTTAATCGATTTAATTCTAGATGTGAGCTAAATTGTCTGTAAAAATGTCACTTGTAAACTAGTTTGGCAGTAGTAATTAGATTCTGTGTTTGTGTTTTTCTTTTGTTTTCAAATTTATTCCATTTTATAAAATAGAGTTGTCTCAAAAGCTCAAAGTAAACCAAAATAGAATTTAAAAACGTTCTTTACAAATTCACTTATTTTAAAAAGCTCTGTTTTATTGATTTTAGGAAGTGGTATGTGATTTTAAATTAGTATAAATTTTGCCGCTCTTATTAACAATAACACCGTCATAGTTTTGTCTCATGTCTATGACAGGTTTTAAAAAGAGATAGCAGGTCAAATTTGTAAGTGAAATTTGTTTGTTTTGCGAATGTTAAAATTGCTTGTAGAGTGAAATTTCAGGATAATGGAAAGGAATTTTTCATTAGTGGTGCTACAGAAGAAAGTGTTAATAAAAGATTATAACCTAGACATATTTACATACTGGAAAGTAATGATATTTTTAATATCGAAATAATGAATATACGAATTTTAATTTTATATTTGTTTTACTTTAATTTCTCCTTGATTTTGAAGATTGGCACATGACGCAACTATCGAGCGAGTTTACATTTTCATCATGTACATCGCCAAATTAAATGGGCATGCCTTTTTATAACAACACTTTCTACCCATTCCACTCTCTCTACGATTTTAGTACCAGATAAAATATTATAAAATTTAAATACAAAAAATCCTATAGTGTATAAAACACGTGCTTTGGCGTTAAACGCTAGTCGTTAGAAAATCCTAAATTGGGTTTTATGTAACACATATGACATTCTCTATGTTAAGGTACAAAAAAGTTAGTTTTTAAAATAATGGAGTTTTGACTGTGTCATGGTAACGGTTGTGTGTTTTATGTATTTATGTAAAGGGTTATCTTTTTTATATTTAACGCTATGCGTCAAAATCCTCACTTATCTACCTATAGTGACCAACGAAATTTTTTTTGCAATTTTAGAATAAACATCTATATATAGGATTATGAACATGTCTCCATCTTAAGAGTCAAGAAGTCGTAGTATTAAATAATAGAGTAGAAAATAACGCTACTCCATTATTTAATACTACTATAGCCTTAAGAGGATTAACTAGTTTTAGACAAAATGACTTTAATTTTTTTATTGGATCTTATTTTTTATCTTTTTCCGTCCGTATTCTTAGTTTCAGTTTTTCGGTCATATCACGCGCTCTTAGTTAGATTTGGGGCGATTAAAGTAAGAATATTATGTCTAGTATTTTTATTGTCCTTCTGATTTATAACATCTATAATAATACACAGTGAACCAGCATCAGGCTTAGCGCGGATCACTTGGAAATGGTTTACTGGGAGACACACATGTTTTATGACAAATCAGAATTTTTAGTGGATAAACTAAAGATTTGGAAGACAGCGCACAAAGCATTTGAAAGTTAAATAAAAAAGAAAATATGACATTGAAAACCAAGCTGGTAAAAAATAAAACCAAAATCTCTACTTTGTCTAAAACTCTTACATCTGTTCTATGTATCTTTCAAATATATGTGCGTTGGTTTTCTTCGTATTTAAATGTTAGCATCCTTCTTACCAAGCGTTTTCATAACTGTGACCAGTGTTTAAAGTTTAGACGGCGTACAGCCAAAAAGTACAGCATCGTCTGCGTAGAGCTGGCAGTTCACCACTTGGTCATACAAACGCATTTCTATATTCCGTGATCGTCTTTGGAGACATTTGTCCAGATACAAGGTAAACGAACATGCGGTGCTTGACGCAATGGACACTAATTTATTTTACTCAGAATAAAATCGTTGTTTAACAAGTATTAAATAATTCCGCTTTGAGTCCCACTGTAGCAAAACAATTTTTAGACTCCGAACAGCGCCTGGTTTAAGTTTGAATAACATTTCGCTGCATGTAGGTATAGTAGTCCTAAGCATGTGAAATCATCAGAATGGTATAAAAAATCATAATTATAAAATGTATTTTATTTTCATAAATATAACATACAAACAAGATAAAATTGTATTCACTGATTATTCTAAAAAAAAATTCAATGATCTTTAAAGACAAAATTGATTAAATTATAATTTGACAATTATTTCAAAAACATAAAATTTCAATCTTAACAAGGACACGCTTTAGACAACATTTAGGTGTTACTAGAAAATTACAATCATACTTAAATATTAACAAACAAAAAACGAATCGTCAACACATAAGTTTTAAAAGTTAACATTATTCAACATTTTGTTTTAAACAGGCAACAGTAGTATGAATTAGGCGAAACAGGTTTTATTAGAAATGTATTAAGCCTCTTCGAAAAAGCCTATCTAGTTACAAGACAATATGTACAACTACCTCAGAGTTAACCGCTCCTTTCTCAACAGTAACATTTGATTTAGGCCTCATACGTTTATCTACAAAATTAGCTAAGAGATCTACCTACGATATGAAATAAATGACAGGTCCCTTTCGTCACTATTTGGCAATCGATACTCCTTTAAACTTTGGCATTCCTCTGTACCTTATCATGTTTTGTTAGTTATTTCTCAGATTAGCTCTTTACATCAGTTTCATTCACAATTATATCAGCACTGTCACTGTATACTCTGTTTGTCTATTTACTGTTTAAGAACACTGTAAAATCACCGTCTCTAAATTTGGGTGAGAGAACCGCAAGACTGACGTCTTCTGTTCACTTGTTTCCAAAACCTTTTCTCGAATTGTTTCTCCTGTAAAGATACTCCGTTAGATATTTGTTAATATTCAATAAACTATGAATAGCATATTTAAATTTTATCACTTTTCTATTTTTTATTTTTGTTCATTTTGCTCGATAAGTAACAAAGACATAAAAAATAATAGATGCTAATTTATCTTGAGTGAAGGTTGGACAGGCTTTCATGCATTTGTTCGTTTATAATATCACTAGTGCATTTATGTAAAAAGTCTGCTAAGCGTGAAAATATCTAACTCTATAAATACATTTAGTTGTTAATATTGAGATTTTGAAAATCTAAAGTTTTAAAAAAGTGAATATCTAGTTTCCATTACCAGTGACAGAAAAAATAAAAGAATCATTGAGAATTCATTAAAATGTACAGTGTTGATGCAACAACAGTGACAACGCAAAAGGAGAGGGAAGCTTTGAAGCGGAATGAATGAAAAGCACAATGAATTTTGATAAAAATATATTTTTAAAACAAATATTCCATCAAAATGGACAGATTATTTAAAAACAAAAGCTAATTCAGCGTAGTTTGGAAAGCTGGATTTAAACGCTAGTTTTTGAATATATAATTGACATCATCCAATAACAGATTTAATAACAATTCAGTAAGTCACTTTGTGTTACCAATATATCCTTAATACGAATATTCTACTAGTTTAATTTCAGTGGTGTCAATGCTAAAGCTACATTTCAATTATGTATAATTATTGTTAGTTCCGAATTATAAATTTATGCAAGGATTTGAAACTACATGTTAATTCATGGCTTATTTATTGTTACACTTTTCATATTTAATAAGTGTGACACAATTATCTGAAAATTTGACGTATTAACATGTTAACATTTAAATTTTCTAATTATTTGTAATAGTTAAAGCGCGATCTAATTTAATACCAATTTTGCTAAGAGTTTAATATTGGTCATCAATTAGACCTTATCTTTAAAATAATAAATAAAATTTGCCGAAGCGATATTATCAAAATACACTTTTTTATTAAATTACACATTTTTTACATTGTTCTAATAAGTCACGTTAAAAAAATTATTATAACAATGACTTGAACAACAGTTTGTCCAATGTTTTTTTTTATATTTGGCATTGAGGTATCTAGTTAAAGACTATAAAATCATCGCCCAATTTGCTGTTCTAGAACTTCAAATCATAACAAAATCAATGCATAGATATTATCTGCGAAGTTCATACTGAGTTTAATTAAATCATAAATTCAACTGATTCAAAGTGTCTTATATTTCTAAATACCTCAACGGCAAAAGTAGTCTTTGGGACTAATTTGGTACAATATTTCTAGATTTGCTTATTTGGGCACAAATTGAAAAAAATAAGTAATAAAAATTTAGATAACAATATCTACTAAATTGATGAGATAAAAATTTATATCTTAATAGACATTCAAATTGTAAACAGTGTCGAATTAGTTATATACATAATGCAAAATTTCAGCCTAAATTTGGACGGTTTAAATCCAGCTGAAATGCACATACCGCCCGATAATAATAAAATTAAACTTTGAGTACGACTTTAAGGATTAAGATAAGTTTAAATTGTTTGAAATTATTATCATTTATTAACAGAGTCACATCGAATTGACAATTGACATAGGATTAATTCCAAATAAGTACTAATACTTTTTTTTTACTAAAAAAATATCTATGGGTGTAAGTGTAACATCCATCAGACAATCGTGGAGACGTGTAGTCTTTTCTTTCTTTCTTTAGATTTTGGCCTTTTTATTGGGGTATTCATCATCCACGGCAAAAGCAAGGCAACTGGCAAGAAAACTATCGACATCAGCTATTAGCATTTTTTTATACATCTCGTAGTCATTTGATATTAATATTTTTGAACTTGTTTAATATTGTTTTATGCGGTTTTTTTCATTTAATTAAATTTTTGGCATAATCAATGTACATCGGCTATTAAAAAAGTTGAAAATATGTCTGAATAGTTATGCAGTCATAGGAAAAAATAAGTCGTACTCCCAGTTTAATAAGACGGATAAAGCTTGTGCTGGGGTTCATATTTGGCCATTTACAAAGCATATCTTGTAATAGCCGTTGTTGCTCACAGTAGTCCGACGCGGTGAAAAAGGCCGAGAGATGTTCAGATCGAACGGCTCGCGGCGGGGGCTATCGGATGATGCTCGGCGGCGGAGGAAACCCATTCTAGAAAAAAATTAATTGTTACATCACACTGTCCGCCCCGTTTAGGAAAATAGTTTTATTATCGTCATTATATAGACTGATTATAGCAGATTTTTTAGCCGAGTAAAGAGACTTGCTTTTTGGTAATTAAGAAGTTTTACAAATTTCCAAAAAGAAAAAAAAGGGAAAAGTTCTTATACAGAGAGTTGATTCTTCATCTTACATTTGAAGGCTTAAGGGTAAAAAACTCTCTACCTATGAAGGTGTTTCCTCAACAGTGCAGTTTGAGCGACTATAATGAAAAAATGAGAAGGTAAGAACCAAAGCATATATGAATTTTCATATTCAATAGCTCTCTATTCTTCAGCAGGGACACAGCGGAATATTTATAGGTACAATGCTGTCAATTATACAAAAGAAACTGTATTTAATAAAACTTCACTTGATGTAATGCACTTGAGCTATTAGTTTATATCTGGAGTTAGGAACAAAAATTATATTAAACTAAAGGTATGCAACTTACATCTTCCCGTTCTGGCATAGAGAGCGCGTCCGCGAACGCATCATCTGAGCTTCCGCTCGTGCCAGTTGCTCCATCTCCGAAAGTTTCGTTTCGTTTTCTGGAACTATGTTAGCGTCGTTTATATAAAATTTGTTTATAACTTGATTTTTATGGTCAAGAACGTTATGGTTAGGAAAACTGATTAACGAGCAATGAATTCCCACATTACGAATCTTTAATTAAAGTTGTTTAAATGTATTCATGAAATAATTCATAGTACTAAATAAAATATTGTGATTATGCATCTTGTTACTTATGCTACCAATCCATAGGTGTACCCGAACTCCGAAGCACAGATGTACATAATGGTTTTATAAAACCATTTAAATACAAAATACTTTTCAG